>OY755240.1:63576411-64170804 GCA_963576725.1 Azorinus chamasolen | reverse complement strand
AAATTGTGAAAGTAAAAATAAGGAAGGGAGATAAATAAATACAAATTTCAAAGGAATAAAGCACATTTTATATAGAAATAGAGTTTGAGACAAAAAGTGAAGTCCCTGACCAGACTCCGCCTTGAAAAGGCGGCGTCTGATCTGGGACTGCACTATTTGTCGTGGTGCATTTTGCGACATTGGCGGTGAAAGGGTTAAGGAAGACATTGGCGCCAAAAGTGTTAAAACGTCTGTATCCGTAAAAAGTAGACTTGATCTTACATAATTAACATTTTTAACAAACGAGTTGACTATATTATATGACATGTGTCATTACTTTAGTCCACGAGATTGGTAAACCGTAAAACGCGTTTTGATACTGCAATAAAACACCAATGTGAGATGCTTTGTATCCCATAAAATGGCAACTAAGGTGTTTTAACACATTCCCTCCTACTGGCGCATTTTGACGCCTCTGTAAAAGTCATATTTTGAAACCATTGTGATAAAAAGAGCATTTGCTCCATTGGAGAAAATGCCCTTTTTTTATCTCAATGGTTTCAAAACTACACAATTCTAAAACTACTCTTTTCCCTAGTAAATGCTCCTTTTCGGTAGATTTATTCAAAGAGGTTGGGTCTAAAAATAGTCTAAGGGGAATGAGTGAACTCAGTTCCTACTAAGTGCGATCTGATTAACATTTTCAAACAGCATGGATCCAGATGAGACGCCGAGTAATTCGGCGTATCATTATGATTTAAGCTGTTCCACAATCAGTTCGTTGTTTCTCTCTTTCGGTGCCAACTTTCTAAGTGTCGTCTGCAATCCATTTTTTGCTAAATCCTTCGGTACAATAAGTAAATGAGATAATTAAATGCAAATTTCAAAGGAATAAAACACTGATATAGAAATAGAGATTGAGACAAAAAGTGAAGTCGATGATCAGGCCCCGCCTTGAAAAGGCGGCGTCTGATCTGGGACTGCACTGTTTGTCTTGGTACATTTATTCGACATTGGCGGTGAAAGGGTTAAACCGTGAAAGAACAGTAAACCTCCAAGCGGCCATTAGAAAAAATGCTTATTCTTGATCTAGAACTCTTTACTCCATTAACATTTTTGTAAGAAATAATGACATCATGCATATCAATTAGCTCTAGCTTTATAATAAAATATCAACACAGGAATGGTTGACCAGTGCAGAAACTGTGTCAAACAGTTTGGACCCTGAAGAGACGTCGAGTTACTCGGCGTCTCGTCTGGATCCAAAATGTTTGTAAAGGCAATTATGGATCCGTCGGCAGCAGGTTAAAAGTAACAACCAAAACAAGTTATTCTAACAGAATGAACACAGATCTTTACTGACATTGAAGATAGTTTTTTTCATTCGACGCCCAGTTTCTAAATGCCCATTGCCATTTTTTGTAAAATTAGTTGAAAACAAATCAAACAGATACATTACGGAAATGAAACTTTTTTTGTAATTTAAGTGAGACAGAAATGTGCATATATCATTTTTACGATGACCCAAACACTAATTTGTTTAACTATTTGCTTGCTGAGTTATTTTTCGTCCGAAATCTTTATCGTCTGCTAAAAGTTCTTAACCTGTTACGTCACAGACACGCGTTTTGACGCCTTTGCAAACAGAGTAGACCAAGATCAGACGACTCACGTGAGAGTTTTGATCTAGAGTATCTTAGAACTGATTCTATACTACTTGTAATTGTATTTGCAATGTATTCACTTGTTTTACATAACAATATAGAGTACTGTACTTGATTAATCATTTCCTTCTTATATAAACGCCTTTTCACGCATTTGCAAACAGAGTAGACCCAGATCATACGGCTCCTATTGGATCCGTCGGATCAGGGTCTGCTCTGTTGGCTAATGGAATTTGATAGATCTCTGTTTCTATCATTTAAAAATGGCTACAATGTCCAATCTTCCATATTTCATTATAACTATTTTGTCCATGAATATTCAGTATTGAAATTTGGAGTTAATAATTCATAATGGATGGGGTCTTCCATGAATATTTATTTATTGTAATTGTACAAGCGGATTTTTCTCCTTTATTTTTTCAAAAGCCGGTGTTTTAGTATACAAATGTATACACTATTTGTTACTGTGTCAGTCTAAATTAAAGTACTTTGTAATTAAAATGGCGCCAGATTGACTGAATCAACTTTACAAACCCACGGAGAGGGGAGAATGGGTGTCGTAATACGTATCCTAATTAGGGCCTTATTACCCTAAGCATTTAGACAGATACACCTAGGCAAATAGTTTAGACCCAGATCAAACGGCTTCAGAATAAGACGTTTGATCAGGATCCATACTGTTCACTACTATGTCAGTCGAATTTAACCATTTCATATAAATGTGTTTTCACGCATCTGCAAACAGAGTAGACCCAGCTCAGACGGCTCCTATAGAAGCCGTCTGATCAGGGTCTGCTCTGTTCGCTAATGGAATCTGAAAGAATTGTTTCTTTAGTCAGCTTTACAAACAAGTGGAGAGGGGGTGTTCGAATTAATTGGGGTAATTACGGCTAATCACCCTAATTACCCTTAGATCTTGGGCAAATAATGACACGGGCTAACCCAGATCTAACTGTTCCAGAAGGAGCAGTTTGATCAGGATCTACACTCTACAGTGTTTGCTAGTATGTCAGTCCAATTTATAGTTATCGAAAAAGTATTCAGCATTACAAAGCAGATCAGAGGGTATCCGTATATTTAGGGTAATTAGGGGGCAAATATTCAATTTAGGCAAATAGTGCAGACTCAGATCAAAGTGCTTCTGACGGAACAGTTTGATCAGGGTCTACACTATTTACTACTACTGTACTCCCTCCCTACAACGACCCTCTCAATAACGAATCCCTCCTTACAACAACGCATATCACTGTTTCCGAAACAATAAGACTCCAGAAATAACTTTTTTCCATTTCATTTTCTTTATGCCTCTTTCAAACCCTATGTTATGACCACTCTTTAGAATCGTCACTTTGTGACGATTCTAAAGAGTGGTCATAACATAGGGTATGATTGAGGCATAACGGTTTTAGTTCTCGAAATACACCTGATCTGGGGATCTGCAAACAAGCTAATTATGTTTGATTTTCCCTCCCTATAACAACTCCCTCTGAACAACACATACAATCTTCGTATCCCAAAGGGTGTCGTTGTAGAGAGGGAGTACTGTATGTGTATATGTCTAATTTGAAGTACAGTAAAAACTCGATACTACGAACACTCAAATACGTATCATTGGACATTGATCTTGAACACAAGTGACAGCTTAATGCAGGGTGATTTAGCTCCTAGAGGAGCTTTCTGCATGACTTTACCCTGCATTAAGCAGCCACCTGTCTACTAAGACATTAATTCTTCATTACTAAGATTTCGTAGTACTGAGTTTTTACTTGTAATTAAAATGATGCCAGGTTGAGTAATTCAACTTTACAAGCCCACGGACAGGGGAGATGGGATATGTGGGTGTCCGTATACTTATAGAATAATGACGGTATCTGTAATTTCATACAAGATACTATAAAGGTAATTACGGTAAATAAATTCCATTTTTATCGCTGCCGTTGTATTTTATCCCCTTTCGTGATGAAAAAATCTGTCCAAACTGGTCGGTTGCATTTTTTTACCTACTTGGACAGACCTATGGCTTTATACAAGTGTTTGAATCACTATTGACCGATTATCAAACGACTTGGATCCTGATGATACGTGCAGTTACTCAGTGTCTCCCATGTATCCAGAATGTTTTCGAATGCGAGTCAGGTCGCGATTATTAATTAACCCATTACCTCATAGGCTATTTTTAGATCCAACCTCTTTGAATAAAGGAACCGAAAAGGAGCATTAACTGGAGATAAGGAAACATTTAGTATTTTGCAGTTTGAAACCATTGTGATAAAAAGAGCATTTGCTCCTATAGGAGCAAATGCTCTATTTATCAAAATGGTTTTAAACAGAATGTTTTTGCAGAGGCGTCAAAAGGCGTCACTATGAGGGAATGAGTTAATTTTTTAACACTATGGGAGAATCAGCAATGCTCTTTGCAGACAGGTTTGATCCAGATTGAGATGCAGGGATACTCGTCATCTTCCTAGGGTCTACACTGTTTGTTGTTCAAATCATATGTTTTAACGAAAGACATTAAAATATGTTTTTAAAAGATAAATATACAACTCATCTAGAGGTTGATTACTTTCACGGCGGTGCAGGGGGGAACAAGTGACAGTTTTGTGTCCATACTTCTTCGTTTATTACATCGCACTTGTTTCGTTGAATGTGGAATACAGTGTCCTCAGCCAATAAACCGAGGCAAATGTTGGCCCAGCCGTCACTTAGGTGTCAACACGTGACAGGAAGGTTCTCTGATGTGAGACTGGCAACGTTAGAAGTCAGGTACATTATTGCGACCTAGGTTTATGCCCTGGGGCCATTTTAGAACATTATCCATAACCATTGTATGCATCTTTAGTTAACCCTTTAACCCATTCCCGCATATTGACGCCTTTTGACGCTTCTGTAAGAGTCACTTTGTGAAACCATTGTGATAAATAGAGCATTTCCCCCACAGGAGCAAATGCTCTATTCATCACAATGATTTCAAAACTGCACAAATCTGAAAATTTACTTTTCTCTTGTAAATGCTCCTTTTTGGTAGATTTAGGGTTAAATGCTGGACACGCATATATTGTCACTTGCAAAGAGTGTAGACCCATATCAGTATAGACCTAGATTCAGCGTTGAAATGGTTAACTATTAACATGGCGTGCATTTTGACGCCTTTGCAAACAAAGAAGACCCAGATTAGACGGTTCCGATGGTCTGGTCAGAGTAAGCTCTGTTTGTTGATGACATTGCATAATTCTGGGTCCATGCTTATAAAGCTTTTAGTTGAGTCTGAGTTTCGTTCTCAAGCTTTTGATTGGTCAGATTTGAGTTCTCAAGCTTTTGATTGGTCAGATTTGAGCCAAAGGCTCAAATCTGACCAATCAAAATCTTGAGAACGAACTCAGATTCAACCAAATGTTTTATAAGCATGGACCCTGATTCTACTGTTTCTGCCATAGCCAAAACTACCAGGTTTCATTACTGCTTATCAGTATAATTGCTTAGCTAATGAATATTCATCAAGTCATTATTTCTTACAGGAATATTCATCAGGGAAAGGGTAAATCTATTCCCTCCTACTGACGCCTTTTGACGCCTCTGTAAAAGTCATTTTTGAAACAATTGTGATAATTAGAACAATGGTTTCAAAACTGCACAATTCTAAAAAAAAATCCGTTTCCCTAGTAAATGCTCCTTTTCGGTAGATTTATTCATATTCAAAGAGGCTGGGTCTGAAATAGTCTAATAGGGAATGGGTTAAAAGAACTGATACGAATGTATGACCAGTGGCGAAAAAGAAATAAAGATATATGTTTGGGAACTCGCCTCAAAACATTCACGGTAATATTGTGAAGAGATAAAAAAAATCTTCGAAACGACTGTGAAATTGCAACGGAATAGGTGATTTGAGTTTTGGTCCTGAATCAAAACAGCTGCTTTGTTACCGCTAATTATTGGATCTAATTTTAATTACAATAATCAGTTATTTTATACTGACGCATTCTGACACCTCTGTAATACTCACTTTTTGAAATGATTGTGATAAACGCAGCATTTGCTCCATACACGAAGTAAATACTGTATTTACTTTGTGCTCCATAGGAGCAATTCTAAAATTCTCCACAATTCTAAAAGTTTCCTTTTCTAGTAAACGCTCCTTTTCAGTAGATTTATTCAAAGAGGTTGGGTCTAAAAATAGCATATGAGCGAATCGGTTAAACGTTATTCTCAGATGTCTTCTACAACATGTCCAATATCTACAGCTTCGTGCATCCATATAGAAGCCGTCTGATCTGGGTCTACTCTGATTGCAAAGGCGTAGAAATGCGTATTTATTGAGTAAAGAGTTAAACGTCAGTGTGATTCGTTGCCCATTTGTCGCCTACCACCAAGTTGAGAAACGTCACTTGATATAACTTATCCATCCAAAACATGCAGTGACCTCTGTACATATAGAACAGCATATTTCGACCCATTAACCCTTTACTCAATGAATATTCATGTAAGAAATAGTGACATTAATTAGAGTAGATGAAAGTTTGGCCACTGCAGAAACTGTAGAATCATATCTATATCTTTCCATAAGCAAACAGCGCAGAAGCTGATCAGACAGGAAGGTGCGGAAGGTCGTGGTTCGATCCCCGGCCGCGACAGACCAAAAGTCGTTAAAAGTTGGTATTAGTAGCTCCCTTGTCTACGCCCGACATTAAAGGGGTAGTTCTATGACCGGTCGGCCCGGTGTCAGGATAATGTGACTGGATTGGGTGTGCGTGTCATGTGCCCGCGGCAGGGGCATTCCAGTGAGGCAGCACTATAAATTGTCTCATGCGGGTGCCGTCTGCAAATAACTGAAATACTGCTGGTCGGACGTAAAACCCAACTCACTCACTCACACTCCTACAGGAGCCGTCTGATCTGAGTCTACTCTGTTTGCAAAGGCATTAAAAGGTGTATATATGCCGTAAAAAGAAACGAAAACACACATTGAAACTCATTAAGAGAGACACATTTTTACTTTGGACGAGTATTGTGAGACTTTGATTGTGAGTCTACTTTAAGTGGCTGATTAATGCAGGGCGAAAGTCTTGCAGGTGATAAGCTTCATTTCCTTAACCCAATCCCTCATATTGACGACTTTTGACGACTCTGTAAAAGTCACTTTGTGAAACCATTGTGATAAATAGAGCATTTGCTCCTATAGGAGCAAATGCTCTATTTATCACAATGGTTTCAAACTACAAAATTCTAAAATTTTCCTTTTCTCTAATTAATGTTCCTTTTCGGTAGTTTAAATCAAAGAGGTTGTATCTAAAATAGCCTATGAGGTAATGGGTTAAGGAGCTATCTGCACGACTTCCACGCTGCATGAAGCTACCACCTGTATTGAAGATCGGTAATGATACCTATATTCATTACATAACTTTGCTCGTCTCCCAATTAATATATCCATCACCAAAGGTTCGCTTAATAACTTTTTTCTGGGCTCGTTTAAGAAACGTTTATCTCACATGACAACTCGTGACAGATCCTATATTTATCATATAACCTCCCATGTATTCGTGTTAATATAGCCATTATATTACTATATTACACACGTTTAATATAATCTGTAATGACGTTATGCAGAAATATACATAGGACCTGTCAAAAACGGCATTTTTGTCGAATTAAGTTATGTGATAAAAAATAATATGATGCTCGTAGTCAGTTTGTACAAACTGATATTAAATATTCCAGGGGCTCGCTTAATAGTATATTCCACGACTCGTTTAATATCAGTTTGTACAAAATGACTACTGGCAACATACCTATATACAGGGTGTCCCAAAAATGGAACCCGGGATTTCAACCTGCCAGTTATCCCATTTCTGTCAATATTAAAAGTATACACACGTAGCTTAGTAGAGACAACATTTTGCCATATGTTGTCTAAATTTTGTTTAAAAATATCCATTGGGTTTTAAGATATCAGCATTTATATGAAAGCACCCAAAACTCCGTTTTAACATGATATAGACATAGACTATGCAATGTAAGAATATCATGTTAAAACAAAATTTAGGTGCATTCATTAAAAAACTCACATCTTTAAAGCCAATGTATATTTTAATGAGAAATTTGGCAGACATATGCACAAATGATTTATCTACAACAGTAAGTATTTATATTTTAATGTGTCCGGTTACATTGGTTAAAATACACATTTGATCCAGGGTTCCATTTTTTGGGGGGGACACCCTGTATGTATATGTAACTGTAGTAATGTTCGGATTAGGTTAAACTGTATTTGCCACAACTCTCTTGTTGCGTTTTTTTCTCATGGCACAGACAAAAGACATCCAATTTATCGGTTTACCGCGATGAATAGTCTCTTTTCGTTTCGTGAGTATTTACTTCTTCCATTATATTGTTCTCTGTACCAAAGATGGGAAACCGAGTTCATGTCCTTATAAAACAACCACTTACACCTATTCTGACTGTGATTAATACGCATTGGTCATTTTTTGTCGCTTTTGACGTAAAGGTTACATGACTTCTTAACCATGTATTAACCCTTCTCCGGATGTCCGCGACTTGATTCGAATTTGCAAACAGCTTGGATCCAGATGAGACGCCGAGTAACTCGGCGGCTCATCAGGATCCAAGCTGTTTGACACTCGGTCAATAGTTTCAAAAGCTTGTTCGAATCGGAAGTAGTCAACATTATACCAGATCCAAATGTGAGCAGACATTATTTTTTCAAAGCGGGATAAGGGATAACCATCCTAGTTAATGTTTCTTCCATTGCTTTAACTCTTTATCTAGTCAGAATTCATAAAAGAAAAATATCGATATTATATCATAAGCATACACAGCTTTCCCTGGTCAGGTGGCTCCTACAAGATTCGTCTGATCTTTTCAAGGCGGCGTCTGATCAGGGACGTCACTTTTTGTCTCAATCACTAGTTCTATATCCGTGCTTCATTCCTTTGAAATTTGCATTTATTTATCTCATTTCATTATTTTACCAAATGATTTAACAAAGTTTGGTTTGCAGACGACACTTAGAATTTGGCGCCGAAAGAGTTAAACATGATTTCAGAATGGCATACAGTTTACACCTGAAACTGGATAAGACAGTGAGACTGCCAGCGTCTCATCTGAACCCAAACGTTCTGCAGTTAACAACATAATTCATTGCAAGAGTGCAAAGATTTACAATATACAAACTACAGATTCTGTATTCAGTTATTTTAAGAGCATTTTCTCCATACGTAGATGCAAAAATAATAACGCACTTATTTCGCAATTTGCATATTCTGTCTTCCAGCCAATCATTTTGCACGTAACAAGACAGGCATTTCTCCCCTTAAGGCAATTTAGCTAACAAACATAGGTCTGTTCTATTAGACAATTAGAGGTTTGAGCCATCTCAGGGGTGATAGTGAAGCGGTACACAGTGTGTTTTAACCTGGATTTGGGTGGATATTGGATGTCAAACAGTCAGTAGAGGTTAGATACAATCTTACTTTTAACCCTTTGACTCTATGAATAATTATGTAAGAAATAATGACAAAATGAATACTAATTAGATTATTTTTTTATAATAACATATGAACAAAGTAAGTTTTGGCTATGGCAGAATATATAGAATGATATCTATATTATTTCAGGAGCCGTCTGATCTGCGTCTACTCTGTTTGCAAAGGCGTAGAAAGTCGTATTTATGGGATAAAGGGCTAAAGTGGTTGTAATAGGCCATGTAGATCTGTATGTGTTAATTAATCGTCTACTTGTAACAGACGCATGTGTATCCATTTGCAAACAGAATAGACACAGATCAGACAGCTCCTGTAGGAGCAGTCTGGCCAGCGTCTGCTCTGTTTGATTATGAAATATTTGATAGTTTCTGCAATGGTCAACAATTCCCTGCTTCATAATGTTATTATACAATTTCATCTAATTACTTGATTCATTATTTTTTATATAAACATTCATCGAGAAAAGGGTTGAACTCTTTTATACAGCTAAAATATTGGCTTCAAGTAAAAGCAATTTCGCCAGGTATATATTTTAAATTTATTGAACTATGACAGCGATTTGTGAATTTATATTTTATCCTTTTTAATGTTAAATGCGACTTGACTGAATTTTTAAAACATCTTGGATAAGACGCGGAGTAAATCGGCATTTCATTACAATCCCAGCTATTTGACAGTCGTTTGGTAATTTCTTAAAATCTTGATGTTAACCATTTCAGCGTCAGCATTGTCGTCTGCTGGACACATATTCGTCTGCTTCATGTTTTAATATGGGCGTTCCTTCAATTTCTTTCAATAAAAAGATCAACAGAGTATCAAACAGTTTGGATCCTGATGAGACGCCGAGCTACTCGGCGTCTCATCTGGATCCAAACTGTTTGCATATGATATCACAGACCCATCCTCTTGGCATTGAAAGAGAGTTAATGAAAATGTTGATATGATAAGTGTTATGTTAGGTTTCGGGCATTTGGTTCGTCTGTACTTTTGTTTTTGTTTTTTGTTTTGTCTTGTTTTGTTCTTGCTTTTAAGGACGACGTTTTAAACTTCAAACTGTTTTCTAATTTGGTGTATATTTTACCGTCTCTTATAATTATTTCATTGGAAATGCTTGTAAAATACACTCAGTATCTATTTAAAATAAACAGACGTGGAAAAAATGATTCGTTTTTCGTAACAAAATAAATAAACTTAATGAATATTCATATTAGAAATGATGACATCATAAATATCAATTATATTTTAATATGGCATATCAACGCATGATTTTGTTTTCCAAAGCGGAATCCATAGAAGCATATTACTCGATAAGCAAACAGAGCAGACCCTGATCATACGGCTCTTATGGGAGCCGTCTGATGAGGGTCTATTCTGTTTGCAAAGGATTAGAAATACGTATTTATGAAGTAAAGGGTTAATGCAGGGCAAAAGTAATACAGAGAGCTCCTATAGAAGCTTCCTGTATAACGCATGCCCTGCAATAAGCTACCACCTGCTTTATAAACCGAGAGTTAAACTTCTTTTGAGTGGTCGCATAAGTGATACTTTACTGTATTTAAGGTGTTAATTATGGGTGCTAGATGCAGGTGGTAGCTTAATGCAGTACAAAAGTAATGCAGAAAGCTCCTAGAGGAGCTTTCTGCATTACTTTTGTCCTGCATTAAAGCAACAACCTGCTTATAAAGACACCCAAGTATATTCATTAAGTGGTCGCATTAGAAGGGGTTCTACTGTACTTTTGAATTACACTGACAGTACCAAAATAGACAGTGTAGATCCTAATCAAAGGGCTCATGCAAGAAAAAGTCAGATATAATCATTTGTTTATATTTCACCGCAAACCCCTATCATGCTGCTACAGTTAACCCGGCATTCGTCACAATGGCACCCTCGTTATACCGGCAGTATGCATTGAAACAAAATTAGCGTTAAGTTTTTGAAACAAACACTGAACAAATAGGTTCAATGTCAATAAGACAGGTGATCGCTTAATGCAGAACACAAGAAGTGCAAAAAGCTCCCAAAGGGAGCTTTTTGCACTTCTTGTGTTCCGCATTAAGCGTTCACCTGTAGGTACTACTTTAAAACTAGCCATATGGTTCCTTTCATATTTAAACTCGTTATAACGGCAACCTCGTTTTACCAGCAAAATGTCTGGAAACAAACACTTCCGTTGTACTCATTAGGAGAGAGGTGATTCTAATGAGTAGCAGCAATTTAGAATGTGGCTGAGAAATTAAAGATTTCGTTAGACTAGTACACACCTCATCTACAGCCCGGAACAGTCTTATACATGTACACTTTAACCCTTTCACCGCCGATGTCGCATAAATGCACCCGACAAATAGTGCAGTCCCAGATCAGACGCCGCCTTTTCAAGGCGGCGTCTGATCAGGGACTTCACTTTTTGTCTTAATATCTATTTCTATTACTGTGCTTTATTCCTTGGAAATTTTCATTTATTTATCTCATTTCCTTATTGTACAGAAGGATTTAACAAAAATTGGATTGCAGACGACAATTAGAAATTTGGCGCCGAAAGGGTTAACTTCGATATCTCGAACTACACGGGACCATACAAATTACTTCGAGATAACAGATGTTCGAGTCATCCGATTTCTAATATTAACAAGGTCTCAAGTGCACAGCTAAATGCAGGTCTAAAGTAATGCTGAACGCTCCTACTTTCAGTATTATTTTCGACATTGATTAACACATTCCCTGATATTGACGACTTTTGACGACACTGTAAAAGTCACTTTGTGAAACCATTGTGATACATAGAGCATTTGCTCCATAGGAGCAAATGCTCTATGTATCACAATGATTTCTAACTACAAAATTCTAAACGTTTCCTTTTCTCTAGTTAATGCTCCTTTTCGGTAGATTTGTTCAAAGAGGTTGTATCTAAAATAACCTATGTGGTAATGGGTTAAACTGTCACATGTGTTTCTGAATATGCATAGTGCTATATTGTAGAACAATTCTGTATTGTACATTTTTGGAAAGACCGAACTTTTACTTCGTTTTATCCGGGCATTCGAGTTATCCGAGTTCGTAATATCGATGTTCGACTGTTTAAATGTATTATACACTCATATAATACCATTGACGGTGACTGACCATGACTGACCATGTCATTGTAAAACACGAATGATCGCCTACTGGTTTTAGGTCAGGCATTGACTAGCCAATAATGACCACAAACAAAAAAACAAAAGAGGTTTTGTGTCATTGGAAAACCTCAAAGTAAGCGAGCCAATAATACACCCATTTATTAAAAAGACGTGATTATAGACCTTAACGATGTCACGTCATATTATTACAGCTTATGACAACACACTTGAATAATCATGCAAAACTTATGACGCAACATACATCTTCTTCTTCTTCTTCTTCTTCTTCTTCTTCTTCTTCTTCTTCTTCTTCTTCTTCTTCTTCTTCTTCTTCTTCCTTCTTGTTCTTGTTCCTGATCTTGTTCTTGTCCTTCTTCTTCTATCTTCTTCTTCTTGCCATTCGTGTTCTTTTTCTTGCTTTTATTGTTCTTGTTCTTGTTATTCTTCTTGTTGTTGTTCCTGTTATTGTTCGTTTTGTTCTTGTTCTTGTTCTTGTTCTTGTTCTTGTTCTTGTTCTTGTTCTTGTTCTTTCTTTCTTTCTGTCTTTCTTTGTGTGTGTTGAATTTAGATATTTTAGGCAAATGGCTGCTTAATGCAGGATGGAAGTCGTTCAAAACGTTCCCATAGGAGCTTTCTGCATAATTTTCACCCTGATTTAAGCAGCCACCAGTCTCTAAGACCGATATTTGTACTAAACTGGACGTTCGGTTTAGATAATGTTTTGTGTTGAGCCAGTACAATAGAACCCCTTTAATGCGACCACATAACGAATAAATATAGCTGTCTTCATAAGCATTTGGCTGCTTAATGCAGGACGAAAGTAATGCAGAAAGCGCATATAGGAGCTTTCTGTATAACTATCGCCATGCATTAAGATGCCACCTGCCTCTGTCAACCAGAATTATGCCCCCTTTATGGTGGTCACACTAGAGGGGTTTTACTGTATATTGTAAGAAAGGATCGTTCTCACAGATTGTGACATATACGCTAATATTGCTAACGAATATTTATTGCATTGAGGAAAACCTCAACTTGTATAAAGTAAAGTCCTTCTAGAGCGAACACATTATAAATGAATATAAGTGTATTTAAAAGCAGGTCATGACTTCTTGCAGGCTGATAATGATGCAGAAATTTCCTAGCGTTTTGCATAGTTTTCATCATAAGTTAAGCTACCACCTGCCTTTTAGACCAGGTGAATCAGACCTCTTTTTGATGGCCGCTTTACAGACGTTTTACTGTAGTGCATTTTAATAATTATAAAAGAAATACAGTAGTTTAATTTCACAACATAGTTTATTAACACAGGTGTCTATAGAAGCAGGTGTTTGCTTAATGCAGGTTAAAGTTATGCAAATCTTTGCGATAGGAGATGTCTGAATAACTGTTTTCCGTGCATTAAGCTGCCACCTGTTTTAACCCATTCCCTCATAGACTATATTTAGATCCTACCTCTTTGAATAAATCTACCGAAATGAGAATTTACTAGAAGAAAGGAACATTTTAGAATGGTGTAGTTTTTAAACTATTGTGATAAATAGAGCATTTGCTCCAAATGCGCTATTTATCACAATGGTTTCAGAAAGCGACTTTTAATGAGGGTCAAAAGGAGTCAATATGAGGGAATGGGTTAATAAATCAGAATTATACTTCTCAGTCGATAATAAGAGTAGGGCATCGCGCCCGGGTTTCTCTGTATCCTCTCCCCTCTTTCTCTGGGGCGTCCAATTAGCCCATAGTGAGCAGAAACGGACGTTAATCAACACAAACAAACAAACACACTTATTCTTTTGAGTGGTCGTATTAGAGAGACTTTGCGGTACGAGATACTGTTAGTTCAATCTCAAGTCTTGATATGGTGTAATTTACATATATTTATATATTTTTCTCAGAATTGCATTAGAATTTAAGAGACAGTTAAATTGCGTTTCAGAAAAAACATTTTAAATATTGCATAATTCAGGCTTTGATCACGTGAATTTGATAAGTTTGTATGGCTAACGAAAAACTGCATAATAGTGTAAGACAATAAAATAGTACAGTCTATTTTATTTGTATTTTGCAATTAGGTAGAGTAGGATGGAGGATGGGGTTGTCATACGTAATAGGTTTGATATGATTAACAGTGCATGAGTTTAGCTGCACCGAGATAATTACCACAACCGTAAATAAATATGACATTAATATAGAAAAAACATATGTTGACAGGTTACTGCTTGCGCGTGATGTTGGTGAAGTCGGTTAAACATCGTGTGTCATTATTTCTTACCAAACAAATGTTTTCTGTCGATATATGGTTGAATAATTTGCGCACTCTCTAAGAAAATGGTTCTAAATACACTGCAACCAGTGCACAGTACGTGGCCATACATATTTCATAAAAATGGACGACGCCATAACGTTTAAAATTTGAAACATACGTTTTGAACAAAAATCACTAAAACGTCAAAGCTTTTTCATACCTCTGGCTATCAGTACTTCGTTAAATGACATTTAGAAATGATCATATGCCTCAGTCATCTTGGTATCAGTGCATATATAATCTGGATATATGGGAGTAAGGGAGTCCCAGATTTTCAGAACTTCGTGAATGAGCGTGTCTTTTACTTGTGAATGTGATTTATTCTCTTCTGAAGTTTGATTTTGACAGTTCTCCGTATATGTTTAAATTTGATTTATGTCCAGGGATTGAAATGGCCAATTTATGAGATCTATTATTTATGAGCCGGGTCGTTGTCGTCGTGAACGATATATTCAAAATTGGGAAATTGTTTAGACGTGACATAGGCTAGTGGCGTCCCCTGACGTTGCACATGACGTCGACGTTTACGACAGCAAATACGGACATTATCATCATTATGCCACAATATGCGACAATACAAATCAACCATTTCCCTCATATAAAATCTTCATCACGCATTTGCAAATAGAGTAGACCAAGACCAGACGGTCCTTGTGGGATACGTCTGATCAGGGTCTGCTCTGTTTGCTAATGAAATTAATAGTTCTGTTCTGACAACAGTTTCAACCAATACAAAAAAAACTATATACAATATGCCTTTTTAAAAATTCAGCTGATAAAGCTACTACAGGCCAGAGATTGTTATCAAGTGTATGTAGCCCTTAAAGTAACAGGTTCATTTTTTGGTTCAATTTGGTCGCCATGATGGTGAAATATAAATGACCACGTACTGTATATCAAGACCAGCCGCCGCGTCATATCTGGTTCTGCACTGTTTTACTACTCATTAGATGTGTACTTTTTCTCTTAACTTGTCATACAGTGTAGAACTTGACCAGCTACTTCATCATAGATATGGTGTATGATCTGGGTCTTCACTTTTTGCAATGCAGTAAGACTCCTTTTCTCAGAGAGCGTCCCATGTGCAAGGAACCATCGAAGTCTTGCAAACATTGTAGACCCAGAAATAGACCAAATGGCCGAATAACTTTAACTAACAGTCAGCTCGTTTTCAAAACGTTAGTTACATGGTATTTTGTACAAAAAATGAAATAAGAGTGTCAGCCTGGGTCCATGCTTATAAAACTTTTAGTTGAGTCTGAGTACGTTCTCAAGCTTTTGATTGGTCAGATTTGAGCCTCTGGCTCAAATCTGACCAATCAAAAGCTTGAGAACTCAAATCTTACCAATCAAAAGCTTGAGAACGAACTCAGACTCAACTAAAAGCTTTATAAGCATGGACCCAGATTGGATCCTTTGAGACGTCGAGTTACTCAGTGTCTCATCTGGATCCAAACAGGAGCGTAGCTGATCCAAATGTAATATACGCCCCATGGTTATAGAGGTCTGGCTTTCCCGGGATTTTTTTATCTGGGTCGTACTTGATTCAGTCACTCGGAGTACAATTTGCAGTTTGAGCACGTAAAATTTCAATCAAGTGCGCGATATTTTATGCGCGGAGCATACTCCGAATGCTCTACCTCCAAAGGTGGTGTAGACGGTGCAATGACGTCATCAAAATGTTTTGAAACCATTATGCTAAATAGAGCAGTTGCTCCTATAGGAGCAAATGCTCTGTTGATCACAAGGTTACATACTTTTACAGAGGCGTCAAAAAGCGTCACTATGAGGGAATGGGTTATCGCTTATATGACAAGAGAGGGCGTTTATCAAAGTTTACCCTCCACCTCATTAGCCTTCGAGTTTTGTTCCATTTTGGCCATAATAATGTTTTCACCTTTCAGATTTATTTTACGCGCGTGCTTTGTGCATGTCACGCGCGTAGGTGCATATCACTAGCTACGCCCCTATTAAAGTGTTTGCAAAGGTATCCACCAAGATTCAGCCGTATCGTAGTAGTTGTTGGGTTGAGCACTTGTGCACCTGTATCTGTATATGGACCTGTCAAGCATATTTATATTCTGACCAGATGTGTCATTGTTTTCATTTTCTCCAACAATTTTATGTATTTGAATAAGATATAATTATACATCGGCAATTTAGAAGATGTCCAACTGTCGACACGTTCGGTCTTTAAAACGGACATTATTGCTTAATGTTTTGTAGATAGGCATATTAACCCTTCTCTTGCTGAATTTTAAAATACATTTCTCATTCTTTACCCATGCCCTGTTGTATAACTACATATCTCTTCACTGTGTACAAGTATTTCGCTAGGCAATCACTGCTGTTGAGTGCACTGGTTGCACAATCAACTTGTAAATAATGCAGACCCTGATGAGACAGCTCCTGCAGGAGCTGTCTCATCTGGGTCTTCACTATTTACAGGTAGGTATATTGACGTGAATAGCAAGCGAAGGGTTAACTTAGAAAACACATTATCTCTATGTCCACATACAAAGCACAAAGCAGTAATGATTTTGGCTCTTCAGTCTTGCTTGCCATGTTATATTAATAGAAAGAAAAGCTAGTTTATATTTCTTTGTTTCAGGGCAGCATTGTTCGAAAACGAGCTTGCTAAGGGAAGGTTACCATACCTTACCCTTATCCCGCTTTGAAAAATGTCTGCTCAAATTTAGATCTTGGGCAATGTTGGCTACTTCAAGATTCATTCAAACTTTAGAGAAACTATTGACCGAGTGTCAAACAGCTTTGGTCCTGATGACACGCCGAGTTTTTCGGGATCTCATTTGGGTCCAAACTGTTTGCAAATACGAGTCAGGTCGTGGATGGCGGGAGAATGATTGATAAATCTCATATATGCATTTGCGGTAAGACTTAGACAACTCTGAAAATTCAAATTAATTTTGAAAGCATTTTATTACGTATGGTTGACCAGCGGTGATTATTTATGACGTTATTTGCATCGGATTTACATGACTAGCGTTCCGGACAAGAACACGAAAGCACGACTGCAGACAAGAAACGTATTTAGAAACTCTAATTAAAATATTTTTAAATATTTTTTCAACCAAACCATATATCGCTGTCACTCATTAGAATCGTCTCGAATCTAATTAAAACATGTTTATTTTTTTTCACCAAATCTCGTCTTCCTGCCAAACAGCAGCAAGATGGGGTTTGGTGGAGAAATAAGCGATATGTCGGTACATATCTTGTCTACAGCCCTGAATAGTACTTCATAGGTTTCAACACTCGCCTCATATCATTGCGGTGTAAATAGATACCCAAATACTAAAATCGTCATTTTCCCACAAAACCCTATACCGTAACCACTCTTTAGAATCGTCTCTTCGAGACGCTTCTGAAGAGTGGCCACAGTATAAGGTTTGGTGGAGAAATAAAGGAGTTATTCTGAAAAATGTTTAAATACGCATCTTATCTGGACCTTTGAGTAACACCTCTCTAAAGCCACCGCCAAATAGAGGTCTAATTCTGGGAAATATCACGTTTAGGTATGTGAATTATTGGAGCTTTAACAATGTTTATTACACATTGATTTGTTACTGTTTAAGTTATGAATATGCGTCGAAGAGTAAACTTTAAATTAAGCCTTCTATTCAGCTTTCTACTTAGCTTTCCATCAAGTTGTCTAAACTCTAAATTTAGCTTTCTATTTAGTTTTCCGTTAAGCTTTTTATTTAGCTTTCTTTATTTGCCACTCATTAGTTTTACCTTTTAAGCTGTCTCTTTCTTTTCGGTTGTTATTAAGCTATCTATTTAACTACCTTTTAAGCTATCTGTTTAGCTATATATTATGTATTCTATTGTTTTAACTTTCTTCACAGGCTACCATTGATTATTTTAAGCGCTTTATTTCTTTTCTCTTGTATATTCATAACGAAAGACGCATTTCGGACCTCTTTGGATATTTTGTTATTCGTGCTGTTATTATTTTTGAAATGTCATCTTCGTAAATATCTCCGACGCCTTGCTAGGCAGTATGCGTTCCAAATTATGGCTAAAAAATAAAGAAGTAAATCTTGTCAAGTACAACTGATTAAGTTTTAAATATCCCTCTCTATATTGTCAAATACAATCGAGTTTAAACAGCTGTCTCTGTATCTGTCTCCCTCTGTCTTTCTCTATGTCTCTCTGTTTCTGTCTCTTTCTGTGTCTGTGTATGTCACTCTTGTCTCTGACTCTGTCTCTTTGTCTCATTTTCTCGCCTCCCTCACTCTCCCTCCCCTCATCTCTCTCTCTCTCTCTCTCTCTCTCTCTCTCTCTCTCCTCTCTCTCTCTCTCTCTCTCTGTCTCTCTCTCCTTTCCTCTCCTCTCCTCTTTTTCTCACCCCTCTCTCACTCCCTTTCTATGTCTTATTCCTTTCTTCTTTTATTTCTGTTTTCTTCTTTAGTTCGACCGTATTCCATCCACATGTTCATCATCATGTAATTCCAGCATGACAGTTACAAGTGACATTAACAGTGTCTTCATTACTCCCTATGTCACGATTTGATTGACAGCTGAGCCGTAATTGACAAATTAGCTGAGAAGAAGGACCCGACATCTTTATATATCTGGAATCTCTTTTCGTCCATTCAAATTCTGAACTATACTCAGCCTCTTTCGCGTATATCGTATATCAATGAATCGTGACACAAGCCTCATTTGCACGCCAGGTAATTGTCTTCTGCCATTATTGTCGTATGCTTAAAAGTTTATCTTTTTGTCATATTTGTCAAAAGGGATAACCAAACTGCTCATCTGGATCCAAACTGTTTGCATAGTTTACAAGTAAACCGAATTAAATTGTAGTCAAGCACATACGATATCGTCATATCTATCTTTTTCATCTATTCATGTATAGACACTCTTGTCTCAGCTTGATCAAATCTATCTACAAAAGGCATCAACAATTGGTCCATGGCTTTCTTTATCCTGTACTTGATCAATAGTTTATGTATTCATGAACGGCAAGCAGATATTTTTTTATAACAGCATGTGAACACAAAAATAAGTGGCCGTGACAACACTGTAGAATCAGATTTATATTATGCTATAAACAGAAAGAGCAAGTCGGACCTATATAGGATCGTTCTGTATTTCGATATTTACATTTTACACGTACGAACGTGATTCATTCAATGTTTTATATAAATTACACACATGGGCATACGACAGGGAGAGGCCATTGCGACATCTATGTTACTTTTGTATGACATTTTCTCTACACCGTCCCTTCATTTTGAGAATACAGTAAAATCTCTCCTTAACGGCCACTAAATTACATTAAGTATTTTTTGTTAAAGGCAGATGGTTGCTTAAAGCAAGGTGAAAGTAAAACAGAACGCTAAATACCAATTAAATAACACAATTTAGTGGCCGTTATAGAGAGGTCTTACTGTATACATTGGCATTGTGACAGGTCTTGTGCTCATCAAAATGCGCCATTTGAGGGCAATTAGTGTCACCTAAAATAAAACCTGACTTAAGTTTGCCACTATGTTTTACATTCGTGACCCTCCGTCAGCTACGCGTTAATAAACATCACGCCGAAACACCAAACTTATAAATTTCAACGCTTGTTGCGTTTGGAGTAGTTACAGTACTATTAAGACTTCACATTGCGTGAGGTATAGTCGGTATTTGCTATGTCAAATACATATTTGTCATTTTTCCAGTGGAGTGCAGTAAAAACCCTCTAATGCGACCACTTAATGAATAAACATGACTGTCTTTATAAGCAGGCGTTTGCTTAATGCAGGACGAAAGTTATGCAGAAAGCTCCTATAGGAGCTTTCTGCATAACTTTCGTCCTGCATTAATCTACCACCTGCCTTTGACACTGTGAATTATGCCCATTTTTGCTGGTCGCATTAGAGGGGTTTTACTGTACAAGGAATTCACCATATGCATATTTATTATTATACTGTACAAAGCGACAACAACCCTTTCCCTCATATAAACGCCGTTTAACCAATTACCTCATAGGCTATTTTTAGACGCAACCTCTTTGGATAAATCTACCAAAAAGGAGCATTTACTAGAGAAAATGAAAATTTTAGAATTGTGGTTTTGAAACCATTGTGATAAATAAACCATTAGGAGCAAATGCTCACAATGGTTTCAAATAGTGACTTTTACAAAGGCGTAGAAAGGCTTATTAATGGAGGAAAGATTTAATGCATTTACGAACAGAGTAGATTCAGATCAAACATCCTACAGGAGCTGAAAGATCAGGGTCATTCTCTGTTTGCAAATGAAATGGTACTACATCTGACTCTACAGTTTCTACCAATACTAAAACATCTTGTGAACATATGTCATTATAAAAACTTAGTTAATCAATATTAATGATGTCATCATTTCTCACATAAATAATAAACAGGGAAAAGGTTCAACAACATAGTCGTAACAGATAATGAAACTCACACAGTCGATATCTGTATATAATAGAACCTATCCTAAGCTGTCATTAATTTATTGAATATAAGAGATTTAAAAAAGAAGGTGG
This sequence comes from Azorinus chamasolen, assembly GCA_963576725.1. NCBI lineage: Eukaryota > Metazoa > Mollusca > Bivalvia > Cardiida > Solecurtidae > Azorinus > Azorinus chamasolen. Next base: position 64,149,709 of record OY755240.1, on the reverse strand, counting down.
CTGCTTATAGCAGGACAAAAGTAATGTAGAAAGCTCCTACAGGAGCTTTTTGCATTACTTTTGACCTGCTTAAGCTAACACCTGTCCAACAGACACATACTTAGACCCCTTTTTGATGGCCGCTTAAGGCAGGTTCTGTACGTCATTATAAAAATGCATCAATATACTTAACCCTTTCCCATGTTAGAAATAATGACACCATGCAAATTTATTAGCTGTTTCTTATAATGGCATATGTACATAGGATATTTTAGTATACGTACAAACTGTTGATTCAGGTCTGTCATTATTTCATAAGCAAACAGAACAGACCTGATCAGACGACTCCTATAGAGAGTCATCTAATATGCGTCTATTCTGTATACAAATTAAATAACTGAACTTCTTAGACTGTGTATAAAACAAATGAATACATTGCTATGACACTCTGTAGGAATCATCTGATCAGGGTCGTCCCTTTCTCTGTTTGCTTATGAAAAGTATTGATAGGATTCTACAGTTTCTTCCACTGCCAAAATGCCTGTGTCCATGTCATTATAAAGGGTGTTCATATGTCATTATAAAGATTAAACCACATATAAGTACATGTATTATTCATGTTGCCATTATTTCATGGAGTAAAGGGTTAAAATCAGGTTATTGCTTACTGCAAAACGAAAGTAAAGTTTCTATTAAACCATTATAAGTATATATTACTACGTAAACCATTTCGTACTGAATGGATTCTTTAGTTCAACACTGATGGGTCACCCCGCTTTGAACGTGTAGCATTCAAATGGTTTTGCATTATTTTGGGGGTTATTCTTAACCCTAGAATACCGCTGGTGGGTTTTTTTCTGTGTGACAAAAATAACACCGACAAGTGTCATTTCAGTAATAACTGAAACCTTATTGGCCATGAATCACATCTGTGTGTCATACTTCCATATTTTTGCTTGGCCCAACCCTTATCCCAATGTAAACAATAAAGTCTGCTCAAATTTGGATATGGTGCAAGTTTACCTACTTCCGATTAAATCAAGCTTTTTTAGAAACTATTGACAAAGTGTCAAACAGTTTGGATCCTGATGAGACGTCTCATCTGGATCCAAACTGTTTGCAAATGCGAGTTAGGTCGTGCTTGGTGGGATAAGGGCTAACGCGCAAATTGATTTACCGCTGATCGGTAATACTCTTATTGAACGTGTGTTGAACCTTGACGTGACAGGCAATGCATCTATATAAATACAGGGATACCTGTGTATACCTATATGTCTAGTATATACTTGTGTACATCTATATAAATACAGGGCTACCTGTGTATACCTATATGTCTAGTATATACTTGTGTACATCTATATAAATACAGGGATACCTGTGTATACCTATATGTCTATATACATTAAAAAATAAAAACTGACACCACTAGTGTAATTTTACATTTTTATTCCCAACCGGTTTCGTTTTCACTCTGATGAGTGAAAACGAAACCGGTTGGGAATAAAAATGTAAAATTACACTAGTGGTGTCAGTTTTTATTTTTAATAAAATTTACTTGTTCTGGACTTTCTTTTTTACCTGTCTATATACATATATACATCTATATATGTATATAGACATGTATAGAGCTACCCCCGACATTACAAAGAAAGACAAATCTCAGATATTTATTAGAAGAACAAGTATTTGAAATGCCGTTTTATAATGTGGTCCTATAGGAGCCGTCTGGTCTTGGTCTACCCTGCTTGCAAATGCATGAAAATGCGTTTATATGAAGGAAAGGGTTTAATTCAGTTTTGGAACCCATCCATTCTTTATATTGCGGATTACTGCAAAAGAATTGATATTGTTGAAAAACCTTTTATATTGATTGGCAGACAGTGTAGATCCTGATTAAAAAAGGAGGGGCTCATTCAGAAAACCTTTGATCTTGGTCTGCACTACATGCATAACCATTACATGTATGGACTTACAATATGTTATGGGTAAACCCTTTACCTGACAGGAACTCCTTTTGACTCCTTTGCAAACAGAGTAGACCTAGTACCTGTAGGAGCCGCCTGGTCAGGACCCGCTCAGTTTGTTAATGGAATACTATTGATCTGATTCTACAGTTACTCCCATTGCCGTTCACTCTGATTTTCATACGCCATTGTAATCACTATTGATGATGTCGTAAGCTTAATGCAGGAAGACAGTTATACAGAAAGCTCCTTTAATTACGCCCTGCGTTAGCACTCAAATGCGTTTAGCCCTTTCTGTCAAAGAAACGTACTTTCGCACGTTTTGCAAACATATTAGACCCAGATTAGACAGATTCTGAAGGAATTGTTTGATCAGGGTATGCTCTGTTCGCTAATAGAGTTGTTAAAGATCTGACTTTTACTATTTCCACTATGGTGAAAAATCCCTGTTCCGTGTTCCATTTTATTGATTCTGTAAATGAATATAAATGAGGTGATAATTTTTTAATAAATGTTTACAAGGAAAGGATTAATAAACACCATTCTTATCCATTAAGAGGTCGCTTATATTTGTCATTTGTTTAGTCGTTACAGTACGGGGCACGAGTAACTAGTGTCCTTTTCAAACAGTGTAGACCCAGATGAGATGACTCCTGGAGGATCCCTCTTATCATGCTCTGCATTGTTTGTCACACTTTTATTTATAATGATCCCCAAATATTCATCATAAGCTTGACCTGTTTCAATTTTGGAATAGTTCATCGATCAGGTTATATCGTATCTACTGTATATTGTGTAATCTGGCTTAAGTGGTTATAAAGAAAAGGTCTTATTGTGGGTCTTTAAGTCAGGTGGTAGCTTAATACAGGTCAAACGTAATACAGAAAGCTCCTATATGAGCTTTCTGCATTACTTTGCCCTGCATCAAGCAACCATCTGGTTTTTAAGACTTAGTTGTTCAATAAATTAATGGTCGCTTAACCCATTCCCTCATATTGACAACTTTTGTCGACTCTTTAAAAATCACTTTGTGAAACCATTGTGACAAATAGAGCATTTGCTCCTATAGGACCAAATGCTCTTTTTATCACAATGGTTTCAAACTACAAAATTCTGAAATTTTCCTTTTCTCTAGTTAAAGCTCATTTTCGATAGATTTATTCAAAGAGCTTGGGTCCAAAAATAGCCTATGAGGTAATGGGTTAAGACAGGTTTTACTGTATATACCACGAAAAGTCGTTTATATAGTGTGGGAGGCTATTAGGGACAGTCAGCCTTCAAGGATGATTGATAAGTGTGTGTTATTTATCTTTCAGAATGTTTTGAGAAAATCGTTGACAACATTTGAATATGAATCCTAATGAACCGTCCAGTCTAAATTACCGTTCATACTGTTTCACACGTAAATTGTAACTTTTATCTATACTAAAACATGAAAGCACTTTTGGGGGCTGACTACATGACATCACTTTACATTAACCCATTCCCTCATTGCCTCTGCAAAAGTCACCTGTTGAAACCATTGTGATAAATGGAGCATTTGCTCCTATATGAGAAAATGCTCTATTTATCACAATGGTTTCAAACTATAAAATTCTAAAAAAAAATCATTTTCTCTAGTTAATGCTCCTTTTCGGTAGATTTATTCAAAGAGATTGTATCTAAAATAGCCTATGTGGTAATGGGCTAAGAAGTCCATTCTCTAAATTTTGGATTAGAGTATTTGAAAGCAGACACACAAAAAGTCTATCAGAAAGGTTTTGTTTGTTAGGCAGGTTTGTGAATTAACTATTATCTCGTCATTCGCGATCTGACTGGAATGTACAAGCGACCTGGATCCAGATGAGACACCGAGTAACACAGCATCTCATTAAGATCCAAGCTATTTGACACTGACTCTCGGTCAATAATTTCTCGAAGAGCTTGATCCGGAAGTAGTCAAAAACTGCACCAGATCCAAAATGGAGCAGACGTGATTTTTTTTGCACAGCGAGGTTATGGCTAAATCCACGACCTGTCGAGTGTTAATAGATTTAAATGTCATGTCGGCGTTGTTATGAATGATATATGTTTTGTAATTTTGATTTATTACGCTGTCTGTTGATACGCAGATGACAGGCATCCAGAGAAAAGGGCAGTGAGACATTGGCCCCCACAAAAGGCGTAGCTTTGTTACAATCTTTGAACGCTATTTTTAGACACAACCTCTTCGAATAAATCTACCAAAAAGTGGCATTTAATAGAATTATTTTAGAATGGTGTAGTTCTGAAACCTTTGTCATAAATAGAGCATTTGCCCCTATGGGGCAAATTCTCTATTTATCACAATGGTTTCAACAAGTGATGCTACAGAGGCGTCAAAAGGCATCAATATGAGGGAATGGGTCAACACGCAGTGTCTGACCAGGTCCTATAATATGTGTCACACAAATCACTGACACAGAATAGCATCTGATGCGTTGCAAACAGTGTGCAACCTGATCAGCCATGCCGTTCTAAACAAAATGGCTGATCAAGTTCTACACTGTCAGCAAATACTAAAGATTGGTATTCGTTTTGCAGACAGATCTCCCTTATCCCATTTCCTCATAGGCTATTTTCCCAACTTTTTTTAATAAATACATATTGAAAAGTAGCATTTGCAAGAAAACAGGGAACTTTTAGAATTGCGCAGTTTGGAAACCATTAAGATAAATAGAGCATTTGCTCCTATGGAGCAAATGCTCTTTTTATCACAATGGTTTCAGAAAGTAAAGTTTAAAGAGGTGTCAAATGGTGTCAATATGAGGGTGACAGGCTAAGGATAACAGCTTCAATAATGTTGTGTTTCTTCTAATTTCAGGTGCAAGATGTTGCGACTCCTTTTACCATTTCTGTGTATCGGTTACACACTGGCTCAACAAAGAAGTCGTGAGTACAACTAGAATTTGTTTTTTCCATAACTGGTTCCCATCTCAGTAAAGATCGTAACGACAGAAATTATCGTCAAATCTAACGTACGATGATCGCAACTAGAAGTTACTACTACTAGAAGTTACAACTGGGAGTTACAACTGGAAATTGCAACTAGAAGTTACAGTTAACTAGAAGTTACAACTGAAAGTTACAACTAGAAGTTACAACTAGAAGTTGCAATCGTCGTATGTTAGAACTGGCGATACTTTCTGCGGTATCAAGTTTACCACAGTTGCTGCACCCTACATTGTGCAATAAATTCGGCTATCCGAGAAGTAGCGATTGTCATAAATTAGCACCTGACCTGAGAAAAGACCTCTTTTGAGGCTAAACAAACAGTGAAGGCTAAGAAAAGACACCAGGACAACATCCGGTCAAGTTCTAGAATCATTAGATAAACAACCGACATGCTGGAAAGTATCGAACAGAATAGAATACCAAGAATGTTTACACATATAATGAAATGATCCTCAGCTTCTACCATTATGGTAAAGACCGGGTACCAAGCAAACATATTTGAAGATAGTGATAGTGTTTAAGTGATAAATTTTGGAAAGTTCAAGGCACTGGTGCATATTTTCTAATACGCTTGGTCCAAATTTGAAGCTTAGGCTGAAAATAAAAATTAAACTATTGTTTTTAAGTTCAAGAATATTCAAGTTTTCATTCAGTTTGAAATTTACGTACTGAAATGTGAAAAATAATACACGTGTGTATACACATATTAATCAACATATTTTATGAATACAGTAAAACCTCTCTATAACGGCCTCTAAATTACATCAAGTATTTTTGTTAAAGGCAGGTGACTGCTTAAAGCAAGGTAAAAGTAAAACAGAACGCTCCAATAGGAGCGTTCTATTTTTACTTTCACCTTGCTTTAAGCGGCCACCTGCCCTAAATACCAACACAATTAAGAAGAACCTGTCTTAAGCGGTCATCAAAATGATTATTATAGGTCTGTAAGGCAGGTGTATGAGTATAAACGTCACAGCAGACCTCAATAACCCTTTCGGCGCCAAATTTCTAATTGTCGTCTGCAATCCAAGTTTGTTAAACCATTCAGTAAAATAAGTAAATCAGATAAATAAATGCAAGTTTCAAAGGAATAAAGCACATATATAGAAATAGAGATTGAGACAAGTAGTGAAGTCCCTAGATCATCTGGGATTGCACTATTTGTCGTGGTGCATTTATGCGACTTCGGCGGTGAAAGGGTTAAGGTTCATTGAAAATCAAGCAATGTTGGAATTACAGTCGCAAACATTTTTAGCTCGTCTGTTTCGAAGAAAAGTTGAGCTATTGTGATCACTGGGTCGTAGGCATTGTCGTCGTCGGTGGCGGTGTGCAAACACTTTAATGCAGCTCATTAATCGAAAAGTATAAGGAGAAGGTCCATACATAAGAACTATAACTCTTGATTTCTAAATTTGTGAGTTATTGCCCTTTGTATTTTTATACTGACATTTTGTGTAGCTGATTACTCGAAAAGTATTTAACTTAGGCCACAAAACTTCATATGATGATAGATCTCAAGGAAGCCAATGACACTGCACAAAAAAAAACCTGATCACTGGGTCGTAGGCGTTGTCGTCGTTGTCGGCGTGCAAAATCTTTTATGTCGGCGTGCAAAAACTTTAATGTTGCTCATTACTCGAAAAGTATAAGAGATTTCAACATGAAACTTCATAGGTTAGTAGATGTCATTGAAGGGAAGGTCCCTACATAAGAACCATAACTCTTGATTTCAAAATTCTGGAGTCATGGCCCTTGGTTTTTTCAATTGTTTTTAATTTAGCTGGACAAGCACCAATCAGCTCTTGTTATCCAGATGAGATGTCCCGTAACCCGGCGTCTCAATGTTCAATTATATGGATTGGTTTTTTTTAGAAAATATGGAAACTGAATTTAGATTTTATGGAGTTAGTATTTTAGGATATTTGTACAAATTATTTTCTTTGGAGAAGAATTTGCTCGGCAAGCTAAATATGAAGCTCACTTATGTCACGACCTTCAATATTTATAGTTCATTACATGTGCCTCGTTTAAAGTTCAAAATACAGTAAACTCCCTTTAACATTTAGTCTGCTATGGGCGGATGAGTGAATACCTATGCCAACAGTTTGGATCCAGATGAGACGCCGAGTAACTCGGCGTCTCATCAGGACCCAAACTGTATGAAATCCTGATTGCATTTTAGTAGATAAATTGATTATAGCATGAATTTTGAAAATACTGTAGGTGAAAAATTCTGCAAAAATAATTTGCTCAGCAGGCTAAACTGGGCCTATAGTAAAGAAGAATCTAGATCTCTTTTGGTGGTAAATGGCAGCTTAATGCAGGATGAAGTCATGCATAAAGCTCTCAAATGAGCTTTCTGCATGACCTTCACCTTGCATTAAGCTACCATCTGTATTAATACTACTGGATACTACTTTGAACGCCCGGTTAAGAGGGGGTGTAATGATGTTTATTTGATTATTTACGCCTACAACTTAATATCAGGTGAGTGCAGGTCAGAATTACAATAATGGAAACATTCATCAATTAGTGTCCAAAACTTATTGGAAACCCCATATGACAAAACAGTAGAATCTGTCTTAAGCGGCCATTGATTTTTTAGCATAGGAGTCTTAAAAAGCAAGTGCTTGCTTAATGCAGGGCAATAGTAAAGCAGACAGCTCCTATAGGAGCTTTCTGCTTTGCTTTTGATCTGCATTAAGCTACGACCTGCTTTACAGACCCATATTTTTGACCTGTTTTGATGACCGCTTAAGATAGGCTCTGCTATACACGTACCTTCAAACCGTCTGTAAAATCAGGTGGTTGCTTAATGCAGGACAAATACGGCATAGAAAGCTTCTGCCTTTAGCTGCCACCTGTTTTAAAAATCCGAAATTAGAGTTCTTTTGAGTGTTCATATTAACGAGACTGTTAGTATCGGGGTCCTTAACCTTTTCCTTGGTCATATATCCTTTTTCTTAGTTGTTCCAAGCCAGACAGCTCCTGTATGAACTGTTTGATCAGGGTCTGCTCTATCTGCGTATACATTACATGTATGTAACATAATTATCTGATTATTTGGTTTTTACGGTGACAATAGACTGCCTTATTTTGTACTTTATTACAATGATTAAATCAGTTGATATTTATAATGGGTGCAGTCTTGCATAAATATTCATGAAGTAATAAACACTGATTAAATGTGTAATATTATTAATATATAAACGTCATAGATTAAGTATGGTATGCCATTTGGAGCGCGACCGGACTCAACCGTTTCTTTTAGGCGTGCTATCAATTTAAATACAGTAGAACCTGTCTTAACCCTTTCACCGCCAATGTCGCTTAAATGCACCACGACAAATAGTGCAGTCCCAGATCTGACGCCGCCTTTTCAAGGCGGCGTCTGATCAGGGACTTCACTTTTTGTCTTAAACTCTGTTTCTATACCTGTGCTTCATTCCTTTGAAATTTGTATTTATTTATCTCATTTCCTTATTTTACCGAATGATTTAACAAAATTGGATTGCAGACGACATTTAGAAATTTGGCGCCGAAAGAGTTAAGCAGCCATCAAAAAGAAGGTCTAACTGTGGGTTTGCAAATAAATCAGCTAATAGATATCCATGATGTAAACGTTTTAAATGAATGGAAAGTTTACTTTTCACGCATTTGCAAACAGAGTAGACCCATATAAGATGACTACTATAGAAACTATCTGATCAGGGTCTGGTCTGTTTGCTTATGAAATAATATGCTTCAATGAACGCATTTATGGAAGTGATGCTTCAAGTGCCTATGGATTTTGACAGTGACTGTTTTTGATAAATACAATTAGCGTGTGGGGTTTTTTTTCGCTAGTAGTGACTATACTTGTTGAAAGTGACTGCATTTGCTATTTTAAAGGTGATTATGGTTGTTAAAACTGGTTATACTTACTGAGTGTGACGACGGGTTTAGAATATTTTTGCGTATTTATAATGTATGATTAAATGTTGCCAGAGAAATCACACTTTTGAAATGATCTGACCTTTACCAGGTCCAGACACAGGTGTTTGGTGAATTAAAGTTCACCATAGATACGCCTTTAAACGCCGTTGCAAACAACAGACGGCTCCTGTAGGAGTTTTGAATATTTTTGCACTCAGAAAAAAAAGTTGTTTTGCGTAATTTTCGTCCTACATATAAGCTATCATGTGTCTAAACAGAACCCAGAAATAGCCTTCCTTTGAGTTGGCGTTATAGATCGGTTTAAATGCACTTAACCGGATGCACGGTATCACAATTGGTTAACCTCGGTTATTATCTGCTGATTTAATATGATGGTTTCACCCATTCCCTCATATTGACGCCTTTTGACGACTCTGTAAAAGCCACATTTTGAAACCATTGTGATAAATAGAGCACATGCTCTATAGGAGCAAATGCTATTTTTTATCGCAATGGTTTCAAAACAACACAATTCTAAACTTTTCTTTTTGCCTAGTAAATGCTCATTTTCAGTAGATTTATTCATAGGTTTGATCTAAAAATAGCCTACGAGGGAATGGGTTAAATGAAAATTTGAAAAACAAGTTGTCATTCGTGCACCTTTTCACTTTGTTTTTATATAGACAGGATGTATGCGCTTTGTTTAGTCATGCATTGTAGCACAGCCCTTATACCTGTGCAAAAAAAGCACGTGACTTCACAATACTTACACGTGACCTAGCCGTACTGACGTCGTTTATACGCCCCTCTCTTTGAGTCATTGTCGTCTGTGGTTTTTAGGGGTCTTTGTTGTTTTTTCTTCTGTTTTCATTTTGTTCTGTCTTGTTTTTGGTTTTTTATTATATTTCCAAGGGTTTCGGTTAGACTGGTTTTCATGAGACCTACAGTTGTTGCGATCGGCCTTGGTGCCTGAATAAGCACGAATGCAGTCAAACCATTAAATAAAGACCACTCCAAAAACATTTATGATCCTTGGATTTTTTAAACAATTTGATAAATAGAAAATTGGTCCATAGGATCAAATGCTCCATTTATCACAATAGTTTCAAAACTATACAATTCTAAAATTTACCTTGTTGCTAGTAAATGCTCCTTTTCGGTATATTTATTCAAAGAGGTTTATAAATGATCTATTAGAAAAAGAGATAAATCGAACGAATGTCTGCTTAATACACGAGGCAGTAATATAGAAAGTGTTGTGCCTTGCTGTCATCCTGCATTAAGCTCCCAAAAGCCTCATACATGCCATAATTATACTTTTGTGTGTGCTTGTTAAAGAAATGTTTTACTGTCTTTCCTGAATCCTTTCCCTGTTCTATAAGTTTAAGGATATGGATACCATAAACTAAGAAAATATTTCTCTAAATTTTACTATCGAAATCTCTCACTTATTGGTAAGTACCAATGTAATCTCAAGGCGCTTCTGCGACACGGTATTTCACATCCTGAATTTTATGATGATGTGATTTACAAACTTAGTAAAATTATTGGACATACCCATTTTCTCACTTTGTTCATCAAATATGTTAAAAATCCATTACAAAAGGGATATGATCCTATAGTACTACAACATACTGCATGTTTGGTTGTCAACCCTTTTACAGTTGTCAATCACGCTGGCCTCTTTGCATGTACGCCAGCAAGAAAGATTTAGTACCCTATGAAGTCGACCTCTTAAATCCAGAAACGGAAGGAGAACGTCGGATATCTGTACTACATTGTATTTCGTTTTTGTCGTACCCTTTATTATTTTTCTACAGTTACTCTGTTTGCAGCTCAATCATTGAGTACACTAGCGATAGGTGGATACAGTTTGTTCACTTAAATGTTTTCGTTATACATGCACTTTACCACTGTATTTGCCATCGCGGTTGTTGTAGATTAGTCGGAGAGGGGATGCGTTTATTTACACTGTTTGTCTTTTAGGGTGGGAATGGAATAAGTGTGAGGTTGGGCGCCCAAAAACCGGTTTAACCCCCAGTGACTTTTGTCACTGACCGTTCCAAGGCGGTACTTCCATCTTCCCTCTATTGTATGTTTGTTTTGTCTTTGTGCGTCTCTTGATGTTTTTATAGTTATGTACATTTGCTGTTTCCTTGTGTTGCTGTTCGGGCGGCTGTTTGTTCTGTATGTGGTGTTTCCTGCACGACTCATTTTTGTACTTTCAATACCTACTGAATATTAATGAAACGTGAAAGGTGCAACAGTGTAGCCATTTTAGAAAGTAAAGAAACAGATCTTTCAAATTATATTAGAAAACAGAACATACCCTGATAAATAATCATTTCAATGCCTTTACAAACAGGGTAATTACAGATCACAGACAGCTCATATAAGATGCCGCAAACATCCATGATCTAATTTGAAGTTTCTGCAAAACATTCATGAATTCATGCCATTATAAAAACAATCGTCTTATGCACCTGTTGTCATTATTTCTTACATGCATATTAATCAGATAAAGGGTTAATGAGCAGTATGTTAACCCTTCGCTTGCTGAATTTTAAAATACGCACCCCCTTCTTTACCCATGCCCTGTTGTATAACTACTTATATCTTCACTGTGTACAAGTATTTCGCTGTGCGATCACTGCTGTGGAGTGCATTGGTTGCACAATCAACTTGTAAATAGTGCAGACCCTGATGAGACAGCTCCTGCGGGAGCTGTCTCATCAGGGTCTTCACTATTTACAGGTAGGTATATTGACGTGAATAGCAAGCGAAGGGTTTAAATGAATCTGTGTTTACCATATCCAGAAGAGACGCGGCGTATCTCAGCGTCCTATCTGGGACAAACAAAACTGTCTGACACTCTAGTCGCTTTTTAAGCCATTATCTCAGTGAATATTCATGTAAGAAATAATGACATCGTGGATATTTATTAGATTGATTGTTATAATGGCACAGGGACACCAGGATATGTGCCCATAGCAGAAACTGTATAATCATATTTATATTATATCATAAGCAAAAGGAGCAGACTCTGATCAGACGGCTCCTATACAGGATGGCGTATTTGTGGAGTAAAGGGAGGAATTATTTGCTCCGAAAACGTTATGTGACAGCAGTAAATTGGCATATTTAACCCTTTCCTCCATAAATTCGCCTTTCTACGCCTCTGTAAAAATCACCTGTTGAAACCATTGTGATAAATAGAGCATTTGCTCCAATAGGAGCAAATGCTAGATATTTATCACAATGGTTTCAAACTACTAAATTCTAAAAATTTTCCTTTTCTCTAGTTAATGCTCCTTTTCGGTAGATTTATTCAAAGAGGTTGGATCTAAAAATAGCCTATGATGTAATGGGTTAATTAATCGACGGTATATATGTCATTCTGAAACCTAACATACTGAGATATCATTTTGCATGCACGTCTGAAATTTAAACAGTAAAAAACTATCTTTTGATTTTGTTAATGTTTGTTTTATTATCACGTGATTTATTGTTAGAGGTTCCGTGACGTCATTGACAACAAAAACCTTACAGTTTCATGAACGCTGTTCAGTATTTTTGAGTTTTTGCCTTCTATTTTTTTGTTTATTTGTTGTTGTTTTTTGTTTTGACAAATTAGCGACATTTTGTTGTTGATGTTTGAAAAACACATTTTACATTTGAATGCGGACACGCAAATACTAATATTTGGAAACAGTGTAGACCCAGATCAGAGGGCTCATAGAGAAGCACTTTGATCAGAGTCTGTACTGTTTGTAATTCAAACTCGTCTAGCAAGTTTAAGCCTTTCTTCCTGAGCAAAACCTGTAGTTAAACATTGATGGAGTATTTCAGTCTGAAAATACAACATTGAAAGGGTTAAGAATTATACGAGAAATATGAAAAGTCATACATCAGAGTCAATTTGGCATTCGTTTAACCCTTACAATGCTGAATTTTCAAATGGAATATTCCAAAATTCAAATAGGTCAAGCTTATGATGACTATTTAGGGATGGTATCTAAAGAAAAGTGTAACATGGCAAACAGTGCAGACCCTGATGAGAGGGCTCACCTATGAGCCCTCTCATCTGGGTCTACACTGTTTGCAAACGACATTGGTGACTCGGGTCCCGCATTGTAAGGGTTATGTCCTTTGCAAGCATTGGAGATACAAGAGCCCTCTATTCAGGGTCTGCACTGTTTGTCATGTTACATTTTTCTTTAGAACAATCCCTAAACATTCACCATAGGCTTGACCTATTTGAATTGTGGAATAGTCCATTTGAAAATTCAGCGTTGTAAGGGTTAAACCTCATCCTGCCAACAAGACTTGCGTTCAAGACTTAGAACTTTACATTTTCATAACATTTGACAACATAAGCCTACAATGTTAACACTTTCATAACATTTGACAACATAAGCCTACAATGTTAACACTTTCATAACATTTGACAACATAAGCCTACAATGTTAACACTTTCATAACATTTGACAACATAAGCCTACAATGTTAACACTTTCATAACATTTGACAACATAAGCCTACAATGTTAACACTTTCATAACATTTGACAACATAAGCCTACAATGTTAACATTTTCATAACATTTGACAACATAAGCCTACAATGTTTACACTTTCATAACATTTGACAACATAAGCCTACAATGTTAACATTTTCATAACATTTGACAACATAAGCCTACAATGTTAACACTTTCATAACATTTGACAACATAAGCCTACAATGTTAACACTTTCATAACATTTGACAACATAAGCCTACAATGTTAACACTTTCATAACATTTGACAACATAAGCCTACAATGTTAACACTTTCATAACATTTGACAACATAAGCCTACAATGTTAACACTTTCATAACATTTGACAACATAAGCCTACAATGTTAACGCTTTATCGGATAGATATACAGTAGAACCCCTCTAATGCAACCACTTAATGAATCAACATGGGTGTTGTTATAAGCAAGTGGTTTCTTAATGCAGGACAAAAGTAATGCAGAAAGCTCCTCTAGGAGCTTTCTGCATTACTTTTGTCCTGCATTAAGCAATCACCTGTCTCTACCACCTAGAAATTTACATCTTTTAGGTGGTCGCATTAGAGGGTTTTTACTGTACGTGTCCACACCTTTCCAAACAGAGTAGATCCAGATCAGGTGGATCCTGTGTGCTAATGAAAGTATATGCTTGTAGATACAGTTATAATTCTGGAGTTTCAGACATGGTCATAAATTCCTGTGTTCATGTACCAACATAGAAATTCATCTTATTAATATTCATGATGCCATTATTTCGTTCATGAATATTCATGAGGTAAAGGGTTAAGGCTACTTCTATTGCAGAGTTTTTCTGTTTCCAGTATCTGGTCGAATACGTCATGTTACCTTAACCCATTAGGTTATTTATAGACCCAATCTCGTTGAATAAATCTACCAAAAAACGAGAATTTACTAGAGAAACTGATTTTTTTTAGAATTGTGTAGTTCTGAAACCATTGTGATAAATACAGCATTTGCTCCATTTATCACTATGGCGCGTCAAAAAGCGTCAATATGAGGGAATTGAATGGGTTAAATAGTGAATATGGAATATAGGATGACCTGACCAATTCCCTCATAGGCTATTTTAAGATAAACCTTTTTGAATAAACCTATTGAAAAGGAGCATTTACTAGAGAAAAGGAAAATTTTAGAATTTTGTAGTTTTGAAACCAATGTGATAAATAGAGCATTTGCTCCTTTGGAGCAAATGCTCTATTTATCACAATTATTTTAAAAAAGGTGACTTTTACCGGGGCGTAGAAAAGCGTAGTTTTGGAGGAGAGGGTTAAATGCATAAGAACGTTAACATGCATGGCTGTAATGTACATGTAGTAATGATAAGTTCGTTGTACGCTTGTGGCGAAGTCGTGATAGTCTATGCAAACAGACTGGATCAAGATGAGTAACTCGGCGTCTCACCAGGATCCAAACTGTTTGACACCCTGGTTGTAATGTTGTGAAGAAAATGGATGAAAACAGATTTATTGCAGTCGACAATTTTGCAGAAGACAAGTACTTAGTATGTTAATACTTTAACCGTTTATTCCATAAATACGCTTATAATCTACTTCTTTTCAAACAGAGTAGACCCAGATCAGAGCAGTCTGATTAGGGTCTGCTCTGTTTGCTTATGGTATAATATAGGTATGATTCTATAGTATCTGTCAATGCCCAAAACTCATGTGTCCATATGCATTTATAACAATTAATTTAATCGACATCGTGACAAACATATTGAATCCAGATGAGACGCCGAGTTACTCGGCGTCTCATCTGGATTGAAACTGTTTGCAAAGGTCATTTAATACGCCACTAATAGTATTAGGGTAATTGTGCCATAACCGTCACGTCAGGTGCGTGTTTGTTTCGTTGCTGGTTGTCATATTTGTCAAAATATTAATATGTCGACTTAACCCGTTCCTTTCTACTGATGCCTTTTGACGACTCTGTAAACGTCATTTTTTTTAAATCATTGTGATTGTGATCCTTTGAAGCAAATGCTATATTTATCACAATGGTTTCAAAACTACACAATTCTATTTTTTTTCCTTTTCCCTAGTAAATGCTCCTTTTCGGTAGATCTATTCAAAGAGGTTGGGTCTAAACATAGTCTAGAAGGGAATGTGTTAAACCTTGCTAAGTGCGACTTGACATGCATTTTCAAACAGCTTGGATCCAGATGAGACGCCGACTTGGCGTCTCATCAGGATCCAAGCTGTTTGACACCTGATGAATAGTGTCTCAAAACTTTAATGCAAATTATTTAAAAAGGTCAGCGTTTTCACATACTTGTTTCTTGAGCATAAGAAGGGTTAGGCTAATGACAATGACTGACAGGGCGTTGCAAAAAAATAGTTCACGTGCGAAAATGCTAAACTGTTCACACCTAACGCTTTTAGTTAGCGGGCGCCACTCCCGGACACACCCTACAACAAAAATGGCGTGACCTGTTTAACCCTTTCACCGCCGCTTTCGCATAAATGCACCACGACAAATAGTGCAGTCCCATATCAGACGCCGCCTTTTCAAGGCGGCGTCTGATCAGGGACTTCACTATTTGTCTCAATCTCTATTTCTATATTTGTGCTTTATTCCTTTGAATTTTGCATTTATTTATCTCATTTCCTTATTTTACTGAATGATTTAACAAACTTGGGTTGCAGACGACAATTAGAAATTTGGCGCCGAAAGGGTTAACCTTTACCCTGACAAGCGCGAGCTTGTATTTGTAAACATTTTGGATCCTGATGAGACGCCAAATTTCATCGCACGATGTCATGGATAATGATGAGTTTTAAACATTTAATTTATTAGTATTTATATATTAAGAAATAATGACGTCATGAATATTAATTAGTTTATTTTTTTTATAATGACACACGAACCCAGGAATCCTTGGCCACGACAGAAAGTTTAGAATCATATCTATATTATTTCATGAGCAAACAGAGCAGACCCTGATCAGACGGCTCCTATAGGAGCCGTCTAATCTGGGTCTACGCTGTTTGTAGAAGCGTATTCATGGAATTAAACAATCTAGGCCCTGATCGGCTGTCTCGTCTGTGACGCGGTGACTGGTCTGGTACTGGTACTTACAATGATGTGCGTCCCTATTATCTCAAAGTTCAAATGTAAACTCTTCATTTCATCAGAATCCGAGCCGTTCGAGCTGTTTGGACTGATCACTAGTACACATCACAGCTTTGTCGAGTTGGCTGCAACTGCACGGCTGTTGTGACTCTATGTCGACTCGACCGCAAGTGTCCGGCGGTGGTCACATCTATGTCGAGTTGACTGCAACTGCACGACTGTTGTGACTCTATGTCGACTCGACCGCAAGTGCCCCGCCGTGGTCACAGCTATGTCGGACCGACCGCAGTTGCACCGCTGTTGTGACTATATCATATGTTGAGTTGACAACAAGTGCAGCTCCGTGGTCACAACTATATCGAGTTGACGCAATCACGCCGCTGTTGCAACTATAAATTATGTAAGGCCGACCACGAGTGCAACACCGTAATCACAGCTGTGTCGAGCTGAAGCCAAATGCACTGCCGTTGTGACAGCTATGTCGAACCGACTACAAGTGCAATGATTATGAGACGTCCCAACAGTAGTTGACACCTGCAATATAAATGTCTTCTGTAGTAACAAGTCCTACAGCATATGGTTAACCCATTACCTCATAGGCTATTTTTAGATCCTACCTCTTTGAATAAATCTGCCGAAAAGGGGCATTTTCTAGAGAAAAGGGATTTTTTTAGAATTGTGTAGTTTTGAAACCATTGTGATAAATAGAGCATTTGCTCCTATAGAGCAAATGCTCTATTTATCACAATAGTTTCTGAAGGTGACTTATACATAGGCGACAAAAGGCGTCAATATAAGGGAATAGGTTAAGTACGTTGCCTGGACAATGAAACAAATGTGTATAATATGTCTAAGCTCTAATAAATACCAGACGTTGTATAACACTAAATATTTGACAAAGTACATTTATGTCCTGTTTGACAAAAACATCTGTCAGTGCTGTTTTGATAAATATCTGTTGAATACAAAACACAATGTGCGTATTAAGGTATGTGGCTGTGTACTTGTTTAAAGTACATTTATTTTATTCACATTTTTATACCCTTTCCCCCAGGTTCCATATTTTACCACTTTACCCTTTCCCTTATATAAAAGCCCTTTTCACGCCTTTGCAAACAGAGTCGACCCAGACAAGACGGCTCTGCGTAAATATAAGTATACAGTACAATACCCTTAAACCAGACTTTCAATAAGGAAGAATTAAGATCTTTTAGGCGAGTGACAGCTTACTGCAGGATGGACGTCAATGCAGAAACTTTGGGGAATTTCTGCATTACTTTCACCCAGCATTTTAGCTATCACCTGTCTTAAAACTGGCATCAGTTCTAAAGTTACAATTCCGGGTTAGATGGGTTTAACTGTACACATGTAAATGAATACTGTATATAGTGCATAAGAGCAAGGTTAGTATACTAGAGACAATTTTGTGGTTGGCCGTCGGAAACACACTGGATCCGATGAGACGCCGTGTGAACAAGTGTTCCATCAGGATCAAAACCAGAGGTCCAGATAAGATGCGTAAATTATAATAGTACAAGAATAACGTCCTTATTCCTCCACCAAACCCTATGTTGTGACCACTCTTTAGAATCGTCTCTTCGAGACGATTCTAAAGAGTGGTCATAACACAGGGTTTGGTGGAGAAATGACGATGTTAGTATTTGAGTGCACACCTTTATCTGTAGCTCTGATCAAAACTGGTTGACACTTATTACATTATTTGTATAGATATTGAAAAACTGTCTAAATCAACGGCTTTATAATAGGTATCTTTAAAGCAGGGTTCATGCTTATAAAGCTTTTAGTTGAGTCTGAGTGTCGTTCTCAAGCTTTTGATTGGTCAGATTTGAGTTCTCAAGCTTTTGATTGGCCTTTGGCTCAAATCTGACCAATCAAAAATTTGAGAACGAACTCAGACTCAACTAAACGTTTTATAAGCATTGACCCTGATGTCTGCTTTGTTAGACCACATTCGTAACGGATCACATTTGTAACATATATTTTACGAATGTGATCACATTCGTAACAGGTAAAATGTGTTGCAAATGTGAGTGTCCGACATGGGGGTTGACAGAAGAATCACATATGTAACAGGTTGAGTTCCTGAATGACAATGTTCAATTAGTTAATAGTAATAGGATTATCATTGTATATGTTACTATATTTCCTTGAGGGTCATGTCTCAACTTTTCACAACCTTATCAGCATGTTTTAAAGATATAATGTACATGCTTGTAATATGTTTTAGGATACCTGCCTAAAATGTATTGAAGAGTTTACATTTTTCATAGAACTTGTCATATACATTTGTACGTGTACATGTACCTAGGTAATGATGTTAATGTGTGACTATGATTTAATAAATATTATTTCTTAGTTCCTTTATTTGCTTTTAATTGAGTAATTAATACACTATGCCAACTATTTTAGCAACTATAAATATAATGATATACCTTTAGGAAAAAAGTCCTTAGTCATTTCTTTTGCTATTATTTAGTTTGTTGTTAAAATTTGAACAACGTTTCATTTTTGCGATGAGAGATGATGCACATGCACTTTTTAGCTTCATTTTCTTATGAAATTTGACGTGTTACAAATTCGTCACAAAATGTGTTACATATGTGCTCGATTTCCGAATCACATTTGTAACACGTGTTACGAATGTGATTTGTTACGAATGTGGTCTAACACTGATTTATGCACGACGAAACTAATGCAGATAGCTCCTGCAGGAGCTTTTTACAACTTTCTCTTACATTAAGCTTCGTACTGTCTTAACCCATTCCCACATAGGCTAATTTTAGATACAACCTTTCTGAATAAATCTACCGAAAAGGAGCATTATCTAGAGAAAAGGAAAATTTTAGAATTGTGTAATTTGAAAATATTGTGATAAATAGAGCATTTGCTCATATAGGAGCAAATGCTCTATTTATCACAATGGTTTCACAAAGTGACTTTTACAGAGTCGTCAAAAGTCGTCAATATGAGGGAATGGGTTAATACACAGAGTTAGACCTATGTTCGTTTAAATGCTTTTCTCCATAAATACGCCTTTCTTTGCATTCATAAATCCACAGTTCAGATGGATCCAACAGAATCTATCTGATCAGGGTCTGCTCTGTTTGCTTATGAGATAATATAGATCTGATTCTGCAGTGTCTGCCTTGGCCAAAAATGTCCATGTACTATAATAATAATTAATCTAATTAATATTCATGAGGCCATTATTTCTTATATGAATATTCATGCAGTAGAGGGCTAAATGGAGGTTTACTGTATGTTTTATGCTGAATGTGAAGTGGGTCTAAATTTGTGCAAACACAATTCTGTTCTAAATACAGTAAAACCTCTCTATAACGGCCACTAAATTACTATAACGGCCACTCGTATTTTGTGTTAAAGGCAGGTGGCTGCTTAAAGCAAGGTGAAAGTAAAACAGAACGCTCCTATAGGAGCGTTCTGTTTTACTGTCAACTTGCTTTAAGCAGCCACCTGCCCTAAATACCAACTAATTAACACACTTTGGTGGCCGTTATAGAGGGGTTTTACTGTACATGTACCCAATTATATTTTTCAGAGGGCTGTTTACTGATGGCGGCTGACAATCCTCGATACTTCCGGGTTAACGCACCGTTCCAGGGAGATCGGCGGTTTCCATGTCCAACCAATACGATCTTCAATCAGAACATGTGTGGCTGCATGTGGGTCGACAATCCCGTTAACCCCTGTGAGTATGGCATACTTTACACTCGTCTTATTCCAGAAAGCCGGCCAGACAAATATCCGCCGCTATATCTATTTAACCCATGTACCCCCTCCTACTGGTGCATTTCGACGCCTCCGTTAAAAACATTTTTGAAACCATTGTGATAAATAGAGCATTTGCTCCATATGAGCAAATACTCTATTTATCACAACGGTTCCAAAACTATACAATTATGATTTTTTTGATTTTTCCCTAGTAAATGTTCTTTTTCAGTAGATTTATTCAATTTATTATCCCTCCTACTGATACATTTTGACGCCTCTGTAAACTACATTTTTTGAAACCATTCTGATAAAAAAGAGCATTTGCTCCATAGGAACTAATGCTCTATTTATCACATTGATTTCAAAACTATATAATTCTGGGTCCATGCTTATAAAACGTTTAGTTGAGTCTGAGTTCGTTCTCAAGTTTTTGAATGGTCAGACTTGAGCCTTTGGCTCAAATCTGACCAATCAAAAGCTTGAGAACGAAACTCAGACTCAACCAAAAGCTTTATAAGCATGGACCCTGATATTTTTTCTTCTAGTAAATGCTCTTAAGTTGATTTATTCAAAGTGGTTGGGTCTTAAAATAGTCTAGGAGGAAATGAGGTGATGGCGGAACCCTTGTGGTTTGTTGAATTCGAAATCTAAACTCCTTCCAGCTGACTTGCTGCAGGTCGGTGGTTCTATCTAGGTGCTGTGTGTACGAAACAATGCAGTTTGTTTCGTGTACAGAACAAATGTGGTGTCTTCCTCTACCTGTAATTAGCTGGACGTCGTATTGTGACTGAAAAACTGTTAAAAGCGACGTAAAGTCCCAAATTCAAACGGACTAATATGAATCAACTGGATTAACAATGTTCCTATTCTCCGACACATTTCAGGGTCATGTTTCTACTTTCCAAATTGTGTGGCCGGATGAAACTATCGACAAAGAGACAGAAATCACGAATTTATTACAGTTCTATTATGTTCTACTTATTCCAGCTCCTGCAGAATTAGCTGAAAAGGCAAGACAAGAGAGAATGAATAACATGAACACAATGGGCGGTATGCCGAATACCGGTATGGGAGGGCAGGGAATGGGCGGGCCCGATACAGGGGCTGGACAGCTCATTACGGAACCCATATCAACAACAAGACCGCGTAAGTAGATGCATATCGCACCATTTATACATCAGTAACTTCTCGACTCACACCGGCAAGATCGGAAAAGGGTCTATTATAGCGGAGGAGTTTCGATTGTCAGAAATGTCGACAAATTATGAAAAACAACTGTTTGTCATTCTCAGTGAAACTCGATATTTTCCGGTTTTCACCGATGATACCCGATGTTTGTGATTATTTTTGCAAGAATTTATACTGATTCAATCCGAAAAGACCAACATTCTTATGTGTGCTCGATGCTTTGTTTTAAGTAGACAACATCTTAACGCATTCAAAGCAGAATTTTAAATGGACTGTTCTAAAACAGATGAAACGGGTCACGCTTACAGTGAATATTCAGGGATTTTTAAGAAAACTGTAACTTGAGAAACAATGCTACCCTGATAAGAGGTGTCCTCTAAACCTGAGTCGAGCTACAATACATGTGTTCTATGTATTTGGCTTAGTTCTGAGTCGAACAAAATACATATACCCTATGCATTTTGCCTAAACCTGAGTCGAACAACAATACATGTGCCCTATGCCTTTTATTTAAACCTGAGTTGAACAACAATACATGTGCATTATTCCTTTTACTTAAACCTGAGTCGAACAACAATACACGTGCCCTATGCCTTTTACTTAAACCTGAGTCGAACAACAATACAGGTGCCTTATTCCTTTTTCTTAAACCTGAATCGAACAACAATACACGTGCCCTATTCCTTTTACTTAAACCTGAGTCGAATAACAATACACGTGCCCTATTCCTTTTAATTAAACCTGAGTCGAACAACAATACATGTGACCTATTCCTTTTACTTAAACCTGAGTCGAACAACAATACACGTGCCTTATTCATTTTACTTAAACCTGAGTCGAACAACAATACACGTGCCTTATTCCTTTTACTTAAACATGAGTCGAACAACAACACACGTGCCCTATTCCTTTTACTTAAACCTGAGTCGAACAACAATGCTTGCAAGTGCGTAAAAGGCGTTTATATGAGGGAAAGATTAAACCTTAGTCGAAATACATTACCTGTTCCCTATTCCTTTTGCTTAAACCTGAGTCGCGCTACAATACATGTGCCCTATGCATTTTGATTAAACCTGAGTCGAGCTACAATACATGTTCCCTATGCATTTTGATTAAACCTGAGTCGAGCTGCAATACATGTGCACTATTCCTTTTGTTTAACCTGAGCCGAGTTACAATACCTGTTCCCTGTGCATTTTGCTTAAATCTGAGTCAAGCTACAATACATGTGCCCTATTCCTTTTACTTAAACCTAATGTGCCATTTTTTTTGTTTTATTTTTTTTGACCGAATGTTCTAGATTTAATTGCCTTGTATTACCTGATATTTTGTTTTCATACTCACAAATGTTTTCTTTTTCTTCTGCATTCAGCCTGCAATTTACAAGCCAATCCTGATCGACACAAATATAATGAGTTCATTCTCGGATTTGATTGGATAGAGCGAAGTTGTCCAATGGGAACACTTTTTAATCAAGAGTCCTGTGCGTGCCACGAATTGGATCCTAACCAACAATACAGTAAGTTCATACACCTGAAAGATATGTCCAGACAACTAATACATCCATTTACCCATTTATTCCATTGATACGCCTTTAACACATCTGCAAACAGAATAGACCTAGATCAGACTGCTTGTGTAGGAGCCGTCTGATCAGGGTCTGCTCTGTTGCCGTCTGATCAGGGTCTGCTCTGTTTGCTTATGATATTATATATGTAATAAGGATTTCTCTAAGAGATACTATCACGTCGGGATATAGGTACCTCGAGACCTCGAGATCCCTAGTCAATATCTCTACCACATCGCCATAAAACCCGGCGTACACAGCAAGACTGTACAAATTGTTGATACAGGAAAACTACACAAAGGGGCATATAGATCCGATTCTACAACTGATGTCACGTGCTTATCTCTCATTATGAAAATCATGTAATTGATATATTCGTGTTGTCATTATTTTTACTTGAATATTCATGGAGTAAAGGATTAAATTACAAAAAATGTACAAACAAAACAGGCAAAGACATGAACTTGTAACGTAGACATTAGTGTAGAAGTTTATTGTAAAATGATGCGGAAATGTAAAAAGCTATACAGTAAAACCTCTCTATAACGGCCACTAAATTGTGTTAATGAGTTGGTATTTAGGGCAAGTGGCTGCTTAAAGCAAGGTGGATAGGAGCGTTCTGTTTTACTTCCATCTTGTTTTAAGCAACCACCTGCCTTTTACACAAACTACTTGATGTAGTTTAGTGGCTATTGTGACTATTGTGAAGCTAGACTGCTTGCAACGTGACGACTACTGTGTATTTAGGCTGCTTGCAACTTGATGACTGTTGTGAATCTAGGTTGCTTGCAACATGGCGACTATTATGAATCTATGCTGTTTACAACATGACGACTGTTGTGAATTTTGGCTGCTTGCAACATGGCAACTATTGTGAATCTAGGCTGTTTACAACATGGTGACTATTGTGAATCTAGGCTGCTTGCATCATGGCGACTATTGTGAATCAAGGTTTTTTATAACATGGCAACTATTTTGAATCTAGGCTGCTTGCAACATGGCGAATATTATGAATCTAGGCAGCTTGCAACATGGTGACTATTGTGAATCCAGGCTGCTTGCACTTTGGTGATTGTTGTGAATGTAGGCTGCTTGCAACTTGGTGATTGTTGTGAATGTAGGCTAGTTGCATCATGGCGACTATTGTGAATCTATGCTGGTTGCATCATGGCGACTATTGTGAATCTATGCTGCTTGCAACTTGGTGATTGTTGTGAATCTATGCTGGTTGCAACATGGCGACTATTGTGAATCTAAGCTGCTTGCAACTTGGTGACTGTTGTGAATCTAGGTTGTTTGAAACATGACGACTGATGTGAATCTGCAATATTTGCCAATATCCGGGTTTTTTTTCTTCATCTTCAATATATAAGGAAACGTCGCGATGACCTTTGTAAACAGTTTTGATCCTGATGACTCTGGTCGCATTTTTCAATAGAAATAAAAAGGAAATCAGAGGTCCAGATAAGATACGTAAATTTAAACATCTTCAAGAATAGCTCCTTTATTTCTCCACCAAACCCTATACTGTGACTACTCTTTAGAATTGTCTCTTCGCGACGATTTTAAAGACTGGTCACAATATAGGGTTAGATGGAGAAATGACAATTTTAATTTTAAGTACCTTTATCTGTAGCTCTTGGAAATGGACTGGCAATTTTAGAAACACAATTATGTCATTGACCATTTGCCTCATACAAACGCCTTTTAACGTCTTTGCAAACAGAGTACACTAAATCCCCTCTAATGCGACCAGCAAATTGGAGCATAATTCACCGTGGCAAAGGCAGGTGGTAGCTTAATGCGGGACGAAAGTTATGTAGAAAGCTCCTGTAGGAGCTTTCTACATAACTTTTGTCCTGCATTAAGCAACCACCTGCTTATAAAAACAACCATGTTTATTCATTTAGTGGCCGCATTAGAGGGTTTTTACTGTATACCCAAATCAAAGAGCTTCTGTAGGAGCCGTCTGATTAGGGTATGTGTTGTTTGCTTGTGCAATAATAAAATATAATTCTACAGTTTCTGTCATGGGTAAAATATTCTCTTGTTAACCCTTTCACCGCCAATGTCGCCTTTATGCACCACGACAAATAGTGCAGTCCCAGATCAGACGCCGCCTTTTCAAGGCGGCGTCTGATCAGGGACTTCACTTTTTGTCTCAATCTCTATTTCTATACATGTGCTTTATTCCTTTTAAATTTGCATTTACTTATCTCATTTCCTTATTGTACCAAATGAGTGTTAATTGGATTGCAGACGACAATTAGAAATTTGGCGCCAAACGAGTTAATAGTACCAGCTAATTTCCGCTAATCGATATTTTTGCAGTCATAAGTTATTGCTAAATATACATGAGGCAAATAGTTAATCATGTACAGTAAAAAATCTCGATTATACAAACACTCAAATAGTAAAATCTCGATTATACAAACACTCAAATAGTAAAATCTCGATTATACGAACACTCAAATACGTATCATTATCGATCTTTAAGACAGGTGACAGCTTAATGCAGAGTGACAGTCATGCAGAAAGCTCCTCTATAATAATGCCTCTACACATGACTTTCACTCTGCATTAAGCAGCCACCTGGCTACAAGACATAAATTCTTCATGACTAAAATTTCGTAGTATCCAGTTTTTACTATACATGTGCATGTATTTGTATATAACGATAACTTTTCAATGAAGTCTCGATGTATTCGTTGCAGCCTGCCGTCCGGAGCTGTGGCTGAAGTTCAATGAGCAGGATATCGTAGACTCCGCTGGGTACCACATCTCCGTCGGCAATAATGGTAACGTGGAAAATGTCAGTAACGCCGGCAAGTTTGACGGAACTGGACTGCTGACCGTATGGCAATACGCCCGACAAGACCTGGGCAGCGAGCTTACCATTACTCTCAGGATTTTCGAGTATGCTGGCGGGAGGTCCGACGAACAGGTGAATCCACGTTTGTTTGGGGGTTTAAGTGTTGGGTTTTGAAGTCTTTACCTTATTAACATGCATGTAAGAAATAATGACAATGTAAATGTCATAAAGCTGGTTTGTTACAATGACGTGATAAGCACGGAGAAGTCTGGACAAAACTGTACACTCAACTGTATAATGTTTTAACAAACAGAGCAGACCCTACAGGAGCTGCCTGATCTGGTTTTTCTCTGTTTTCAAATGCGTAAAAATGCTTCTCTGGCATGTACATGTTTGAAAGGTTATCTGGAGCCCTAAGTGTTTTATATACTCGCTGACCTTGTGGAACCATTTCATTCTGACCAGCATTTTCTTATGCTAGTCTTATTTCTAACTGTTGTTAACAAAACAAAGAAGCATTAGAATTTTAACTCTTTATACCATGAATGTAAAAAATAATGTCACCATGTATATTAATTTATATTAATAATAGCACATGGACACAGGATTTTTTGGTAATGGCAGAAACTGTAGAATCATATCTATATTATATCGTAAGTAAGCACAGCAGATCCTGATCAGACTCTGTTTGTAGAGATATAGAAATGCATAATTATGGAGGACATGGTTAAGCCTTCTCTTGCTGAATTTTAAAATACATTTCTCCTTCTTTACCCCTGCCCTGTTGTATAACTACATATCTCTTCACTGTCTACAATTATTTCGCTGTGCAATCACTGCTGTGGAGTGCACTGGTTGCACAATCAACTTGTAAATAGTGCAGACCCTGATGAGACAGCTCCCGCAGGAGCTGTCTCATCTGGGTCTTCACTATTTACAGGTAGGTATATTGACGTGAATAGCAAGCGAAGGATTAATGAAAGAAAACTTTTATGTCGTTTCTTGAATATAAGCTAACTACATGACAAGTACAGTAACCCCCCGCTAATGTGACCACCTAAAAGAGCAAACTCCTCACAGTGATCTCCCTTGTCACTACGTTAGCGATTAGGGGAGATAACTGCGTTGGAGGTTGCTAAAAGAGGTATAATTGTGGGTACTGGATGCAGGTGGTTGCTTAATGCAGGACAAAAGTAATGCAGAAAGCTTTCTGCATTACTTTTGTCCTGCATTAAGCAACTGCCTGCCTATAAAGACACACACATTTATTCATTAAGGGGTCGCATTAGACGGGGTCTACTGTAGTTCCATTGCATTAGTATACACACGTCGTGAGTTGATGACACTAGAACATCTGTATTGTGTATTTGTAATTATCATAAACATTTACGTAGTGGATATTTAAGAAGGAAATGATGACTTTATGGATATAAAATACCTGAGTTCTATATATTGGCATACGAATAGGGGGATTTTGATCATTGTAGAAATTTGATCATTTATTTTGATCATTATTCATAAGAAAACAGAACAGACCCTGGTCAGACTTACCCTTGAAGATATTTCTTGAATTGTCGGATCTGAGTCTACTCTGTTGGCATATATGCGTCTTTACCGATAATGGGTTAATGCAATACACACTTAAGTACATGTACTAGGGATGTGTTTGTTAACCCATTACCTCTAAGGATATTTTTAGACCCAACCACTTTGAATAAATCTACCGAAAAGGAGCATTTACTAGGAAAAAGGAAACTTTCAGAATTGTGTAGTTGTGAAACCATTGTGATAAATAGAGCATTTGCTCCTATATGGAGCAAATGCTCTATTTATCATAATGGTGTCAACAAGTAACTTTTATAGAGGCGTCAAAATGCGTCAATTTGAGGAGATGGATTAATTACGTCATGTGTCACAGTACATTTGTTGGGGCTGTTACAGGTGTTGGTGTCTAACTGCTTCGCCCAATTCCTGGGCTCCATAGAAATTGCCATCAACCAACAAACCATGGAGGTCATATTCAGAGTGGAGGCACAGAACGGAAAATTCCCAGAAGGCGTGGAAATACGAATACCATATGCCGTGAGTCTGTCTGGTTGTCCGTCCGTCCATATATGTATGTTTGTATGTCTGGCTGTCTGTCTGACTTACTGACTGACTGACTGGTTAACTGTCCCGTCATTCCATCTGTCATCCATTCTCTCCGTCTGTCATCTTATTTGTCTGTTCTGTTAATTTTTCGCCTTTTTTCTTTAACTCTTTTACCCCATAACTGTTCATATAAGAAATAATGACATCATGAATATTAATAAGTTATTGTTTTATAATGACATGGAAACAGGAAATGCAGGCCGTGGCAAAAACTGTACAATCATATTTATATTAACTCATAAGCAAACTGAGCAGACCCTGTTAACACATTCCCTCCTAGTGACGCATTTTTGCGCCTCTGTAAAAGTCACATTTTGAAACCATTGTGATAAATAGAGCATTTGCTCCACAGGAGCAAATGCTCTATTTATCACAATGGTTTCAAAAACTGCAGAACTCTAAACTTTTCCTTTTCTCTAGAAAATGCTCCTTTTCGGTAGATTAATTCAGAAGAGGTTGGGTCTAAAAATAGTCTAGGAGGGAATGAGTTAAAATATATATCTAAGGAGTAGCATGGACATAAAACATCATCAGCTTCATATACCCTTGGCATGCTAAGCGCGACCTGTCTGTCTACCTTTTGTAAATACAGTTGAACTTCGATATCTCGAACTTCAAAGGACCATACACATTAGACCGAGATAACAGAGGTTCGAGTCATCCGATTTATAATCTGTCTAATATCTCAAATTCGCAGCTTAATGCAGGTCGAAAGTAATGCTGAAAGCTCCCACATATCTATGTAAGAAATAACGAGGCTATGAATATCCAGTTAAGATTCATTTTCATAATGGCCTAGTAACCCTTTCCCTCATACAAACCTGTTTCACGCATTTGCAAACAGAGAAGACCCAGATCAGACGACTCCTAAAGGAGCCGTCTGATCAGGGTCTGCTCTGTTTGCTAGTGGAATTTGACAAATCTATTTCTTTAGTTTCTAAAATGGCTACAATCATGCACCTTCCATATTTCATTATAACAAGTTTGTCCATGAATATTCTATAGGTATTGAAATTTGAACAAAATATAGAACAGGGTTAACACAGGAAATTTTGGCTATAGCAGAAATTGTATCTTTATTATGTCATAAGCAAACAGAACAGACCAGAACAGACCGCTCTTACAGGAGCCATCATTCTGATCTGGGTATTTCCTGATTGCAAAGGCGTAGAAAGGCGTATTTATAGAGTAAAGAGTTAAGTTACTTGGCGTCTCATCTGGATCCAGTCTGTTTTCAAATGACGGCTATGCCGCGATCGGCAGGAAAAGAGTTAAATATTTTCGCAACTACGCCTCCATATTATTGTATCATGTGACTTTTGCTGATCCGTTTCAGAAAGGTGATTGGAAGACAGTGACACTGATGTATGACGGGAACCAGGTCACCGGGATAGTGGATCAGGAAATAAAAACTGCACCATTAAAAGGTAAACGCCCAGTTTGTCAAAATTTATGAAAGAATTAACCCTTTTGACTCCAAAAGAGGTCCATCTGCTGTGATTCACGTCTGCTCTATGTTTCAAAGTGTAGTTTCCCTCCATGTTCTTTCAATATCGTAATGAGGGTGTCGTCAAACAGTTTTGATTCTGATGCGACGCCAATATACCCACCCGCCAATATACCCACCTGGAACCAGTCTGTTTGTAATAAAGGTTAGCACGTGTTCGCTTAAGACACAGAAAGTGATTACCAGGCCAGTAATTTATGGCAATTTCGTGAAAGCTCGTTAAATAAAGAATGTTGTAGGCAACTAAGCATTATACATGCGCTGTCATTTTAATTCTCATCACAACAATAACCCTTCACCATTTACCTGTTCTATATTCATGTAAGAAATGAGGACATCATGAATATTAATCGGATTACTTTATAAAAATGGTATAATAACACACGACATTTTTTACCAAAGCAGAAACTGTTAATTCAGATCTATGTTTTTTCCATAAGCAAACAGAGCAGACCCTGATCAGACGGCTCCTATAGGAGCCGTCTGATCTGTGTCTGTTCTGTTTACAAATGTCGTTTACATGAAGGAAAGTGTTAACCGATGTGAAAAAAAATTTGTCTGCTCAAATATGGATCTGGTGCACTTTTGACAATTCCGATTCGATGAAGCTTTAAGAAACTATTGGCCGCGTGTCAAACAGATCGATTGCTGATCAGACACTGAATTACTCTGTTTGCAAATACGTGAAAATGCATTTATATGATGGAAAGGTTTAAAATATGTATAATTCAGCTTTCACAGACTGCTATATTAATAAATAGAGGATCTTACACGAGTATTCATTAATTTAGAAATTGTTTTTATGAAACGAGTTTACTATATTAATATGACACGAGCTTTAGCGAGTGTCATATTCATTATAGTAAACGAGTTTCATGAAAATAATTTCGTAATGGACACGAATGTAAGATTCGTTTTATCACATTAGCTTTAAAAACAGCGTAGTAACGCACATGGAGCGCTACAATTGGCTATCGCTTAAATGAGCGCTACGATTTGCTAACGATTGCTTATTTGCATTAAAATGCACTAGTGCATTTCCGCGATTTACGGCACTCCCACAAGGCAGATTATGTGATAAATTGCTCCATTCGTCTCAGCATTTAGTCTTTGCAAACGGAGTAGACATAAACCATACATCTCCTATAGGTTCACACTGTTTGCTTGTGTGGTACAGATCTGAGTTTCCTTTTTTCGCCATGTCAATACAGTAATTACTTGTATTGAGCGTTTATTCATCTATTGGTCATAGGAGTTTGCTTAATGCGGGACAAAAAAGAGGTGAACTGCATTAAGCTACCACCTATCTTACAGACTCTCGTAGAGCTAAAACCTCTTTTTGGTGGCCGCACATGTTCTGTTGTAGTTTCATTACTGTATAGTGTAATACAATAATTGATTTAGTATTTATAAACGACAGAGAATTTTATGTATTTTCAACAAATAAGATCAAAATAATATAATAAGCAACATAAATCGCGTATTTCACTTCGTATGTACCATTTCACGTCATGTTTTTCAAAAGTTTGTTAAGAGATGTCATAATGGGTCAGATTAAAACAAGAAAGTTGGAACCTTAACTCATTTTTCAGTTTTAGTAACTATATGATATTGTCTTTGAGCCTAAATCTCCCTCCCACTTGCACTCCAAACAGTTGCCACCATACAATATGCATGTACAGTATAACCTCTCTTAACCGGAATTCTAGTAGATAATAATTTAGATACTTTTAGGCATGTGGCTGCTTAATGCAGGGTGAAAGTCATGCAGAAAGCTCCTCTAGGAGCTTTCTGCATGACTTTCACCCTGCATTAAGCTGCCACCTGTCTCCAAGACCGATATTCATACTAAATTTAACTGCCGGTTAAGAGAGGTTTTACTGTATCTGTAAACCAGTTTGGTCACAAGACATCTTTCTTAACTTTACCCTTCTTTTGCCGTTCACATCATTATACCTACCTGTAAATAGTGAAGACCCTGATGAGACAGCTCCTACACTATTTACAAGTTGAATATGCAACCGGTGCACTCCACAGCAGTGATTGCACAGACAATTATTTGTAGACAATGAAGGTACATGTATATGTAATCATATCACAGGATATGAGTAAAGAAAGAGAAATAGATTTTAAAAATCAGCAAGAGAAGGGTTAGGTTATTGTCCGAAAACTGTTTTCCGTTGTTTGTTTTTACCTTCATGTGTCTGTACACCAAATATGGTCACAACGAATGCCGATATAAAGCCGATGATATTTTTGCTTATTCTGGATTTTTTCGCAGGTGACATTACACTGAGGGACAGTGGATTTTTAATAGGAAGCTGCAACGGCCGAGGATTCGTAGGCTACATAGATGACGTAAGTCTTTGTCCGTCCGTCCGTCTGTCCGCATATTTGTCAATCTGTGTCAACTCGACTCTGTCTCTGTCTCTCCTTTTGTTCCTTTTTCTATTTGTCCTTCGCTCCTTCTCTCACTCTGTCTCTCTGTTCGTTTATATCGCTCAGTACTTACTTATTTTTCACTCTTTCTTAAAAATATCAAAGTTGATTTTGTTCTGTTTTATTGTCTATTCTAAATCAAACTAATTGTAAAAAAAATAATAATGGGTTTGTGATTTCAAAGTGATATTTCTCAACTTTTCTTTGATATAGTCAAGTTTTGTCTAATTTGATTATATATTTTCTACCTTTAAAAAGTGTTTTAATATTATTATGACACATTGATATGTTATATTCGTTATGTTATATGTGCTTTTTTCAATGCAGTGTTGTGTGTGTGTTTGTGTGTATGTGCTTGTGCATGTGCTTGTGTGTGTGCGATTGTTAGAAGATCATCATTCATTAGAAATGTTCGATAAGCAGTGTCTGCTTTGCATGTTTACACGGGTACATTAAAAAAAAATGCGTGTGCTTTTTGTAGTCACGTATACTGCTTCAAGACATAAACAAGGTTAACAATGAAACGTGTCTTAAGCGACCATTGAAAATACAGTTGAACTTCGATATCTCGAACTTCAAGGGACTATATAAATTAGTTCGAGATAACACAAGTTCGAGCAGGAGCTTTCAGCATCACTGTAGACCTGCATTAAGCAGTGAAATGTATTTCTAGATACGCGTAGTGATACATTTTAGAGCAATTCTGTATTGTAAGATTTTGGAAGGACCGAACTTTTAGTTCGAGTTATACCGAAGTTCGAGTTATCCGAGTTCGAGATATCGAAGTTCAACTGTACGTATATTTCTATGGCTTAAGGTAGATGGTAGCTATATGCAGGTCGAAAGTAAATAAAGAAAGCTCTTTAGTAGCTTTCCGTATTGTTTCGTACTGCATTAAGCACCTACCTGTGCTTAAATCATCTATGTTCAATCAATAAATGATTGCTATAGACAGAGTCTGTTACAGTAAAACTTCGATTATTCGAACACTAAAATACGTATTATTATCGATCTTTAAGACAGGTGGCAGCTTAATGCATGGTGAAAGTCATGCAGAAAGCTCCTCTAGGAGCTTTCTGCATGACTTTCACCATGCATTAAGCAGCCACCTGCCTAAAAGGGTCTAAATTCTTCTATAACGAAAATTCGAATAATCGAGGATTTACTGTATATGCAAAAGCAACACACTGGGTTGATGTGCTTCTTTCATATATACAGTAAAACCCCTCTAAACTAGAATTCTAGTAGAGAATAATTTAGATACTTCTAAGCAGGTGGCTGCTTAATGCATGGTGAAAGTCATACAGAAAGCTCCTAGAGGACTTTCACCCTGTATTTAAGCTGCAACCTACCTCAGAGTCTCAAGACCAATATTTATACTAAATTGAACGACCGATTTAGAGGGCTTTTTTACTGTATGCCACTAATCAGAACCTATTCGAGTTCGCTGACCAGATGTCACGTTTTGGACGCTGTAGTTAATCTGGTTTTATATTGTTTGTAAAGTCTTAAATATATTTTATATGGTAGACCTTACTCACGTGATCCGATAAATATAATCACGAGTCATTGTGGTAAAAATAGAGCATTTGCTCCTGTGGAGCAAATCCTCTATATATTGCCATCTGTCAGTTTCCTGCAATCTGATTGGCTCATGTGACCAAATTTGCGGCATATAAAAAGTGTTTTATATGTCGCAAATTCAACCAATCGAAAACGGCCGAATTACAGCATTAGCCTGTCAATATATTAATGCGCCTTGTTTATCTAACACTTAGATCTACTAATAAATCTGTATGCATACAATGACATATATTCAAGTTCAGTCCGGTATTTTGAAAGTTATTTGTTTTCATTGTTTGTCACGACTGGACCGGTCTCTTATATGTCATGTGGTGAATTATTGAGATAATCTAAGCGTTGTGATCCAGATTCAACGATATTTATCATACTATTCAAACATAACGTTATAACGTAACGTCATTGTTACAGACGACGTTTTTGCGCATGGCGCCAAAGACTAAGATAACGTTACTTTTCCTGACATGTGTATTGAACGTGTATTGAACATGTGAAATAGCTGTCGCATAATTACTCATTACAAATGTAATAGTGAACTTATAATTGGCCCGGTGTTTTGACTTTGTGTAAACCAGGGTGAAACAAAATCCAGTTATTTTAAGAAATCTGAGAGAAACTGGGCACTATTTCTCGCCTCATCACTCATTTAATCACCTGCGCGCATGGGATATAACACCAATTTGGCATTTTTGGCGTTGCTATTAAAATAATTTGCGACCTTTAAAAACCTCATATACCGTCGCAAATTTCAAATTACAGTAGGATTAACCCTATAATAATAATAATAGATCTACGTATTTAGTGTTCGAATAATCGAAGTTTTACTGTAGTATATTTATCGAAAAGATGCGGACCTAATCCTTTTGTTTTTGATTATGGATTGTAATACTAGCTTGTACTGTAAACAAATACGAGTTCATAGAAAATGTCAAAAGAAAATTAATTGCTATACACCATTGAGTGCCGTGAATAGACAAATGTACGTTATGAACGAGTACGAATATATATGGCGTGTGGAAATACATACTCTATTTATCGAAAAGGTGCGGACCAAATCCTTTTCTCTTTGATTATGGATTGCAATACTCGCTTGTAGTGTAATCATGCACGATTTCGTAGAAAATGTCAAAAGATAATTTTGTTTGACACGATATATGAGAAAAACTTGCATATCGAAGGTTCAATATTGTAATAACTATAGTGTTAACAATTTATAGGTATTTAAAACATTTTTTTCTTAACATTGTTTTCCTAAAATGTTTCTTTCATTTCTATCGAAAACTGTTACCAGAGTGTCAAACAATTTTGATCTTGATGAGACGCCGATTTTCTCGGCGTCTCATCTAGATCCAAACTGTTTACAAAAAAAGCATCGTGGGTTCATCTCAGATTGTAGTTACGGTAGATTTACCCTCAAAACAATATTGAGAGTCAAACAGACAGGACGGTAAGTAAGATGAGTATTGATCTAACACAACATCCTGGTTGTCAGCTAAACCTCGTCTTGCTGAATAGCGTCGAATATGTGATTTGGCGGAGAAATACAAAATAAATGTGTTACAGTAGAACCTGTCTTAAGCTGCCATCAAAATAGATCTAATTATGGATCTTTAAGGCAGAGTGTAGCTTAATACAGGTCAAAGGTAATGCAGAAAGCTCCTGTAGGAGCTTTCTGCATTACTTTTGCCCTGCATTAAGCAACCATCTGCTTTATAAGTCCCCTATGTTCAATAAATGAATGGCCGCTTCTACATGTTCTACTGGACTTAGATTTCACCCATCTTTAACAGTGAATATCCAGTACTGCATGACTGCAGCGGAGCGACTCATTCTAAAAGTGCATTGTTTCCAACGTTATAGATGGTTTTTATCACACTGGTCATACAGATAGAGGTATATGTTCATGGATGTGTGGCAGATATTGTCAGTTTTTG
Source organism: Azorinus chamasolen (assembly GCA_963576725.1). Lineage (NCBI taxonomy): Eukaryota > Metazoa > Mollusca > Bivalvia > Cardiida > Solecurtidae > Azorinus > Azorinus chamasolen. The sequence continues at coordinate 64,114,295 of OY755240.1, read as the reverse complement.
TCTCTCGGCGAACGAACCAACAATTGGTGAGATAGGTCATGTGTATGTTGTCCATTTTAACGTGCTTCTAATTATCAGTCACGTGGTGCTTGTTTGTTAGTCACATGGTGCTTGTTGCCAGTCACACACCGCTTGTTTGTCAATCACGTGATACCTGTTGTAAATCACGTGGTGTTTTGTCTGTCATGTGGTGTTTGTTGTCAGTCATGCCATAATTGTCAGTCACGTGATGTTTGGTGTCACGTAATGCTTGGTTGTCAGTCACGTGGTGAGTGTTTGCCTGTCACGAGGCGCTTCTTGTAATCGCGTGATGCTTGCTTGTCAGATGTTTGCTTGTCAGTCACGTAGTGCTTGTTGTCAATCGCGTTGGGCTTGTTTTCCATTCACGTGGTACTTGTTGTCAGTCACGTGCTGCTTGTTGTCACGTATAGTGTCACGGGAAAGGTTAAAATTTGTGACATCATGATTGAATTTTTCGTACATTGCAACTTTTCAGCTTAAAGTACACAAATGTATACCGGAAGCTTTTACCTCGTCGGAATAAAACCTGGAGTCATCGGACATGCGCTGGGATCAAGGTTGGGATTTACCAATTCCGTTACGAGAGCAAATGTACATCTTGTTAGTTAAGAAATATTATCAGAGGTCCAAATAAGATGCGTAAATTAAAACATTTTCAAGAATAACTTTTTATTTCTCCACCAAACCCTATGTTGTGACCACTCTTTAGAATCGTCTATTCGAGACGATTCTATAGAGTGGTCACAACATAGGGTTTGGTGGAGAAATGATTTTGGTATTTGAGCACGAACCTTTTATCTGTTTATCTGTATAATTTACTGTTAAACGAAGATGGAATTGAGGTTAGATGTGAGAGGGTATGAAAGTATGCCAGTGTCAAATATATTTTGAAAATAAAGCATTCAGGAACGTCACGAAATCCATAAACTTCATTAAAATAATATCTTATTGACGACATTAAACTAGGCCCGATTAAACACAAGTAACTACGACCACTCAAAAGAATTCTACTTTTAGAATTTTTCTTACAGTCAGGTGATAGCTTAATGCTGGACGGAAGTTAGGAAGAAAGCTCACATGTATTACACGTACCTTTGTATTCTGCATTAACCCCTCTACCTCATAGACTGTTTTAGACCCAACATCTTTGAATAAATCTGACGAAAAGGAGCCTATAATATGTATATACTTGAGAAAGGGAAATTCTAGAATTGTATAGTTTTGAAACCATTGTGAAAAACAGAGTATTTGCTCCTATGGAGCGGGCAAATGCTCTATTTATCACAATGGTTTCAAACAGTTACTTTTACAGAGTCGTCAAAGGGCATCAGTATGAATGAATGGGTTAAGCAGCCACGTGCTTTTAGGTTCACATGTTTATTGGTTGTACTGATTGCTGGATGATGATCTGAAGACACCCCAAAGGCAGTCATATCAAGTGGACGTACATATGCATTCGGAGGTTATGAATGATTATTTTGTACAACCAAAACACGGATTACCGTCAAACCATTTCTTCTTGTTTAACCTATATAAGCCTTAAGTTCGAAGTAACTTGTGTACTGTTTTCAATTTGAGGGGTGTTTCTGCTAAAATTCATTTCTTGATGAATATAAAATATATATATTTAAGGCAAACAGTACAGACCCTGGTCCAAGGGTTCTGATGAATGAGTTTTTAATAAACTGAGGTCCGATGTATCAATGCTTTACACTGGGCATCTAAAATAACCAGAGAAACTCTATCAATAATAAGAGTAGGGCATCACGCCCTTGTTTCTCTGTTTCCACTCCCCCTCCCTCTCTCTCTGGGGCGTCCAATTAGCCCATTGTTGGCAGGAACGGGCGTTTATCAACACAACCAGCCAACCTCTGACCTGGGTATACTTTGGCTGTGACAATTTCTTGGGTCGCCAGGCACAAATGGGGTAAAAAAAAACTAAAAATACCAAGTAGTGTGAGACAACGTTGTATTGAAAACTCTTGATACAAAGGTGAATTTTGAGAGGACTCTTTTGCGATTGGCTCAGATCTTTGTTAACCCTTTCCCTCGTATAAACACCTTTACACAGATTTGCAAACAGAGTAGTCCCATATCAGACGGCTCCTATGTGAACCGTCTGATCAGGGTATGTTCTGTTTCCTTTCGACATATAGAGTTGGTTCTACAGGTTTTGTCAAAGCAAACTAAAACCCTTGAAAATGTTTATGTCATATTCATTTAGATAATGAATATTCATGATGTCACTACTTCTAATAGGAATATTCAACAGGGAAATGAGCGTAGTAAACAGAAAAGACTTCATAAGAGCTGGGAAATCTGTACAAGTCTCTAGTGTACATGAGCTTGATATTGATAGATATACAATTATAAACTATAGAACACTATACATATACAGTAAAGTCACGACCCCTCAAAAGTAGAAGTCTGGAGAGAAAAATAAAAAATAAATGGTAGCTTAACGCAGGACAAGCGTTATGCAGGAAGCTCATATAGGAGCTTTCTGCATTACTTTTGCCCTGCATTAAGCAAACACCTGCTTTTACAGACTCTTATGTTAATAAACTATGTGGTCTCATTAGTGATACTTTATTGCACTTTATAATAGCCAATATAACCAATATAACCCTTATTGTTGTACTTGAACTTGCCCACATATGTGTTGTGAACCATTCTGTCAAGTTTTGACAGGTGTTTCTGCAATAATTCAATGCATCCTTTGGAATATAATGCGTGCAACAAACAGGGCAGATAGTGATCAAATGGGTTCCTTCATGGGCCTTCTCAGTTGAGTCAATACTGTTTGCCTGTGTCGCTTATTTTAGAGAGACAAGGTATATATGAAATTAGGTGTGCACAAAAAATATGATCAACTATCGCTCCTCCTTCATGTAGCAGTTTAGACTACAGAAGGCACACATAGCATATACAGTAAAATCTCTCTATAACGACCACTAAATTGTGCTACTTAGTTGGTATTTAGGGCAGGTGACTGCTTTAAGCAAGGTGAAAGTAAAACAGAACGCTCCTATAGGAGCGTTCTGTTTTACATTCACCTTGCTTTAAGCAGCAATCTGCCTTTAACACAAAATACTTGATATAATTAAGTGACCGTTATAGAGAGGTTTTACAGTATACAACTTACGACCTTTGACAAGTGGTTGCTAGTACTCAGTCTTTAACCCTTTGCTCCATGAATATTCATGTAAGAAATAATGACATTATGAATATTAATCAGATTATTTTTTGTAATGGCACAGAAACACAAGAACTGTTGGCCATGGCGGATTATATCATAAAAAACAGAGCAGACCCTGATCAGTCAGCTGCTATAGGATATGTGTCGGCTGTTTGCAAAGGCGTAGAAAGGCGTATTTATGGAATAGATGGTTAAAATTTGCTAATAGTCGCTGCAGGTTATCACTAATGGGCAACTAGTTTTAGACAAATTTAGTCGCATTGGGGTCCTCGGTGCTACAAGTGAGACTTTTCGCAGATCAAAACTGTCACAAAATGTTTCCTTTTGGTTGTTGTATGTGTGGAAAGGGTTAAATTCGAGATTTAAACTTATTTTGAATGGTCGCTGGGTTTAACTGTGATTTGATCCGTCTCGGGGGAAAATGACATATTCTCCTTCAATGGCTTGTTGAATAATGTCTTAGTTGACTACCAGCATACGATTACAGGCAACCAGTCGTCAATCAGTATCTGATAGTCGTCTGTTAGTTATCAGCCAGTTGCCTACCTGTTATTGACGGTCGTTCGTGCGGTTGCTGATGGCCGGACGACGATCGTAAACTGGTCATAAGACCAATGGCCAATAAGTCGTCGACTAAATTGCTGCAGCATTTTCTAGGATTTGGTTGCTAGAGGTTGTCTTTGATTCATATAAACTTCTGGTTGTCAGAGGTATCTAGCCAGTCCTTTCAAAATAAGCCAATGTACGAACAGGGGTTAACCCATTCCCTCCTAGACTATTTTAAGACCCAACCTTGAATAAATCTACCGAAAAGGAGCATTTACTAGAGTAAAGGATTGTTTTAGAATTGTGTAGTTTTGGAAACCATTGCGATGAATAGAGCATTTAGAATTGGATAAAATTGATATAAGTACAGTAAAACCTCTCTTAACCGGACATTAAATTTAGTATAAATATAGGTCTTCGAGACAGGTGACAGCTTAATGCAGGGTGGAAGTCATGCAGAAAGCTCCTCTAGGAGCTTTCTGCATGACTTTCATTCTGCATTAAGCAGTCACCTGCCTAAAATATCTAAATTCTTCTCTACTAGAATTCCGGTTAAGAGAGGTTTTACTGTATATGGAATTGCATTTTGAAGAATTTTGAACGACGTTTTGAAACCATTCAAGTGACTTCTAATAACGGAACATGTATATTTCTTACGTTTGATGTATTTGTTCAATCGTTCGATTTGTGTTTATCAATGGTTTATATCAACCACGCCGTGGGGAAATGTCAATCTTAGACTATATTTGTCGCCAATATACAGCAACTGGTATAACTTTTAGGTCTAAATTCCTGTACAACAAAATCTAGTGCCAGACCTGTCAGTTATGCCCGACTCTAATTGGAAACAATGATAAAATGGATAAGAGTCAGATTATATGTAGACGTCTAGACGACACATGGTAATTAATTTTTCAAGGCAATTACAAGTGAAAACAGAAAATGCATTGTTGGTACAGGTTTAATGTGAGAGCTACGTGATGTCTGCTAAAAATGATAATATAAAATGTGACAATATCACAATATTATGATACGTACATGTATAATAATGAAAATTGGTATAAAAGTTTTGGTATGAACTTATCTTGATTAACACTCACTGAGAACAGTATCAGTGACCTGGTTCAAAACAATTTATTTTGAAGAGAGAGAGAGATTTTTCTTAAAATGGGCATATGTTTTATTTTGCAGTCGAGTCTCTTATCTGTATTTGTCGACAGCAATTAAAACATCCGTCATTGTACATGTATCTTCTTCTTGGAGAATATTATCTAAATGGTGTAGAGTTGTAAGAATTTACCTATTAGTAAGGTTAATTGGCGACAAGTGTGATATTGTACGGTCATGTGACGGACATATAAGACCGTACAATATTCCACACATACAGAGATTTAAAGTCATTAGACGCGTCTTAGACGTAGCGCCTGATTAAATATTTACCGCGTGAATATGTATGTTAGAAATCCTGCGTGCATGAATGTTAAGTAGCTGAAGTTTGAATGACATGTGAGCAAGAGATGTTTTGACCATGACAGAAACTGTAGCATCAGACCTATATCATTTCATAAGCCAACATTACGGAACCCATTAGACAGTTCCTACATGAGCCGTCTGCTCTGGGTCTTTTCTGTTTGTCAATATATACCATGTTTGTATACATTTAGCTGGACAACGGTTGATATTATATAGCCGTCGGGTCAATCACTGTAAACCATGATAAGACGTCACGATGCAAATATAGTTCCGTCAACCGTATGTGATAACCTATGTATCCCTACTTTCAGTTTCGGCTGTACCGCTGTCTAGTTACTGGTGTGAGACCTTTGCCCGGCATTGGAATGACCGGTCCGGGCGTTAATTCATCACAAAGGGGAGTGAACTTGCCGTGATCTTCAAATCAGAACCGAAAAGTAGTCCGGGATCCTCGACAGAATACTCAATCTATCGAAATGTCATAGAATTCCTCACGCGCATCACAAAGTAGTTCCCAGCGCTATAAAAATGTAATTGGAGAATTTCAAAATCGCAAAACTCATTTCGTTTCTACGATCATTATGTGTGTTCTTGATACCTATAAAGATTCTTACCCTTTCATTTTTATGTTATCTACATTAGAATTCATCTAAAGTGACCACTTCAAGAATAGATATTGATGAATTGAAAAGCAGGATGAGGTAGTAGCTTAATGCAGGATGAAAGTTATACAGAAAGCTCCTGCTAGAGCTTTCTGTATAACTTTCATCATGCATTAAGCTACCATCCGGCTTTTGGCTCAGACTTAAGCCTCTTTTAGGTGGTCGTTTTAGATAGGTTTTATTGTATTATATATTCTTTTCTTTTATTTCGTAGACGCTATGTCACATTGTACAGTTTGTCATATTATCATTCATGGTTAGAAAAAATAGTAGAAACAAATGTTACACAATGAAATAAAATGGTTACGCCAGTCTTGATTGTTTATTATTATACAGCGGTCCAAATCAGGTTCGTAAATTAAATATTTTCAAGAATAACTTCTTTATAAATTATTTCTCCAGAAAACCCCATGCTGTGACCACTCTGTAGACTTGTTTCGAAGAGACGATTCTAAAAAGGGGTCACAACATGGGACAAATGATGATTTTAGTACTTCAGTACGTACGTGAATCTGTTATACTTCCAAACCAGTTTGTACGCTACTTAATGTAACTCTGTATTGTGCAAAGTCTTTTAAAATATTAAGCCTACGGTTTAACCCTTTCGACGCCAATTTTCTAATTGTCGTCTGCAAACCAATTTTGTTAAATCATTCGGTAAACTAAGAAAACGAGATAAATTAATGCAAACAAAATGAGATAAATTAATGCAAACTTCAAAGGAATAAAGCACAGATACAGAAATAGAGTTTGAGACCAAAAAATGAAGTTCCTGATCAGACGCCGCCTTGAAACGGCGGCGTCTTATCGGGGACTGCACTATTTGTCGTGGTGCATTTTTGCGACATTGGCGGTGAAAGGGTTAATTCCGTAAAAAGCCTTAACTCTTCCTATTAGATATGGTGAAAGATTTTGAGAAAGTATTGACCTAGTATCAAACAGTTTAGATCCTGGTCGGAAGACAAATTATTCGGCGTCTCATCTGGATCCAACCTGTTCGCTAAATTAGCGGGTAAGGATTAATCATGTGGAATTTTTACGTCAGCGTGCAAATTAGATGCAGATCAGACGCCGAAAACATGGTGTCTCATCGGGTTACAAAATTTTGGAAGATAATGTTGCAGAAAATAAATTGAGGAAAGTAGAAGGAAAGAACAGTTGACGGCCTCGTTCTGACCACCTACCGTTCATAAGTTTTGTAATATGTATGGTGTCCTATTCGGGCCAGGTTCTTTCATGTCTCTTTGACAGCGACACTTATGGTGTGTTAACCCTTTCCCTGTTCTATATTTATTCAAAAGTTCAATACCTGCTGAATAGTCATGGACATAATCGATAATAGTTATAATGAAATATGGAAGGTAGAACATTGTTGCCATTTTAGAAACTGAGGAAACTGACCTATCATATTCCATTCCTATAGGAGCCGTTTGATCTGGGTCTTCTCTGTTTGCAAATATTTGAAAAGGTTAATTCATTGCCATCTACAAATGTGCCATCAACTGCCGTCACGGGCAAACGATATTGATTCAGACCAGAACGCTGCTGTTAACATTTCCTACCTTGTAAAACTGTTTGCAAATGCAGTGTAAGGTCGCGCTAAACAGACTGATGACTAAATTAAGGAAATCTAAACATGTAGAAGTAGTTCGTACCACAAGTCCACAGTTACCCCATTACACGATTAAACCAACAAATCTAAGTTCAGGGGCAGGTAACTCCATATAACATGCAGGCACAAATGCACTTATAGACTTCACAGACGCCATATATATTGATACAATTGAACGTATGAGTTTACGACACCAACTACGTGTGTTCAGGCGCGGATTTAGAGTGGGGTGGGGGGACGGAGCCGGCGTAACCCCCCCCCCCCCCGCCCAATATTGCCAAAACAATTTTTTAGTAATAATTAGATCTATATACAGTAAAACCTCTCTATAACGACCACTAAATTGTGTTAATTAGTTGGTAGTTAGAGCAGGTGGCTGCTTAAAGCAAGGTGAAAGTAAACCAGAACGCTCCCATAGGAGCGTTCTGTTTTACTTTCACCTTGCTTTCAGCAGCCACCTGCCTTCAACACGAACTAATTGATGTAATTAAGTGGTCGTTGTATCTACTAAAAATCAATTAAACAATGATTTAGTAGGAGTGTTTTATTTCCCTCACCCAATTGAGCTCCTTTTCAACATGTATTACAAACACACTATTTATTTATGTCATCAAACATAAAAATCTAAACCCCCTCCCCCCTCCAAAAAATGTTCTAAATTGTATTAATTAGTTGGTATTTAGGGCAGGTGGCTGCTTAAAGCAACGTGAAAGTAAAACAGAACGCTCATATTTCACCTTGCTTTAAGTAGCGGCCTGCCTTTAAAACAAAATACTTGATGTAATTTAGTGGCCGTTATGGAGAGGTTTTACTGTAGTAAAATCTCTCTAACATTTTCAGAGTGGAATAGCCCACAGGCGTCGAGCTATTTAGTCCACTCAGTATGAAAGGCATAAACTGAACCCATTTGCTCCCAGTGGATTCTTCCATGTTTATATATTGGATTGGTCCATTTTTTTATCTAAGAGGTGCCTGTTCGCCTACGTCCCATATATTGGATCGTGGGAGCAAATAGGTTAAACAGGAACGCTTTGGATAGCTACCTGTACAGACTCTGAATAGAGGGCTCCTTTAGGATTCCTCTGATATGGGTCTACACTGTTGGCAAATCACAATGCATGTGTACCCCGGTTGAAAGGGCTAAATTGGAATTTTAGTAAAGAAGAGTGTAGATCATTTTAGACAGCTGGCTGCGTCGTTCATCATGATAATCATGCAGAAAACACATTTTAGATCTTTCTGCATGACATTCACCCTACATTAACCCATTCCCTCATGTTGACGACTTTTGACAACTCTGTAAAAGTCACTTCGTGAAACCACTGTGATAAATAGAGCATTTGCTCCTATAGGAGCAAATGCTCTATTTATCACAATGGTTTCAATTAAAAATTCTAATATTTTCCATTTCTCTAGTTAATGCTCCTTTTCGGTAGATTTATTCAAATTGGTTGGATCTAAAATTAGCCTATGAGGGAATGGGTTAAGCTGCCACCTGTCTTAAAGACCGGCATCGATATTAATATCGATACCGATTTAGGGAGGTTTTACAGTATTCGTCATTTGATAAAAAAAAAAGTATGGAGCAAATTTGTGATTTTCTTTCAGCTTCCGTTTAACATTTTCGCTGCCTAGAAGTCGCATCTGTGATTATCTATGTAAAACGTTTGTATCCATGTAATATGCCGAGTAATTCGGCGTCTCATCAGGATCCAAACTGTTGGGTTGACCCTTTAGTTCGAGTTATCTCGAAGTTCGAGTTAAATGAGTTCAAGATATCGAAGTTGATATGTACTTCAATACTGTTTTGCGTGACTACTCTCATTTACATCTCGTTTTTTATATTCACAATATAACACTAACCAGCTGTAAAAAAATAGGATTAGTGGTCTGGACAACGACGGTGGATAAAGGCTATAATGTTGTATATCTATGCTATTTGGGGCACTAAGAGTTTGAAACTGGTGCCAAACTAACGGTAGGACATTGATCCTTAATAAAGACTTTGTTTTTGTTAATTACCTCATTTGCATAATCATGAAATATTAATATAAAAAACCCGAAAAATGAAGGAAAAGGACTAGAAGATGGTGAAAACTAGATCTGAAATCACCTGTGATGCTCCAAATACACCCAAATATGTTCTGATACATTAAACACTCTCAAGGAGAGTATTATATAAAACAAAATGGTGTCTCTATGGCTTATTTGCCATAAAATGGTGAAAACTAGATCTGTTCTTATACATAAAACCACACCAGTGAGAGTAATCTAGCTGATACATGTACTATGTAAAACGTATCTCTATGGGTATCTGCGTTTTTTTACGTTTTAGAATTCCCCTAGAAAGTGTACGTCCGGACAGCGTCAACGCATAGAGAAGATAATAACATTATATTACAGGGCATTTGATAGGAGCTAACATTATAAATCTGTAACCAAATATATAAGAAATACAATGGGTTTTTTTATTTAGAATACCATGTGTTTAATCAGTTCATTAGCATATAAATGAATATTAATACTTAAATCAAACAAAAAGAAAGACATATATATATAAAACTGTAGAATGAACCCTTATGAAAACAAATTAACCATAAAGATATAAATAACAGACTGTTTCAATTTCTAAGTATGATATGAAAATTTAAACCCCGTTCAAATAAAAAAAACTTGAAGGATTAAGATTTATCTAAATAATCCTGCTTACTTGCTTATTTATAAATAATGATTTGGGTATCACAAACGGCCATGAAATGATTTTAAATGATTTAGCCTGTTGTATGACTTGACCAAGGAACAAAATACTGAATCAAGAATTTAAACTTATTAAGTAAACTAAACTTATGTGTAGGCTGATTTCTCGGCTCATATGACTTGTATACATATTTCGTTTGCGTTATCCGCATCAGTACATCACAGCAATGGTAATTGAAAAAGATATTTCGATTAAAAGTATCAACTTTTGAGAAGATGTCAATCTAATGACTTGTACACTACAACCTACCGGCAGAAAAAGCAATGAAACGAGGTATGTAAAGTAGAAATAGAATAGAAAGAAGCAGAGAGAAATCAGGGCTTAGTGGTGTTCAACTGGTACATCTCATGACATACAATTGATTTTGAACTAATCGAATCATGTATTATTCAGCATATTTACAAATCATTATATCACTGTCGCCTTAGTATATGTACAAAACATTATGTCACTGAACACTGTAAAGACTGTCTCAGCCGGTTTACAGTAAAAGACATTTCTGTGAGATACATTAATTCATCACCATATCTGTATTCATTGTAATGCAAGTTTAGTCCCAATGATAACCCGTGTCTTCAAAGACCCCCATTTTTCATCTTCATTTGCTCAAATTATATAATGTCTACCATGACTTGTGGAGGCAAGTATCCACATATTCATAATGGAATGGTCCAAGAACCACATTGACATGTCTCCAGTCATGTGCTTCTGAGGCTGGGGTATTACTGGATAGGCTATATGTGAGCTCGTCCCAATTCGCCCGTGATTGGTGAGCCGTTTCATGTGTCGGACTAAGCATATTCTACAATATGGCAAATAGCCCATGTCAATGTTATGCAAATCATCAATTGGCTTATATTCGCACTTTTCCTTATCATGCAGCAGTTTCAATTCAGCGTACATTGTGTATGTGAACGATTCTTATTCCCACATTAGATCATTCCATTACACATTCCAAGTTTCAAAGAATTGCTAGTCGAGTTACGAACATCGGTCCCTTTCCAGGAGTCCTTATTTGGTGGCATATACCTTTTTTCCTTAAATGTGCTGGTAGTCACAGTAAGCATGAAGACCCAACAGTGCACCCACACAATTGAAACGGTCAGTGTAATCAAACAGTATTAAAATGTGTCATTGGCTAGGGTTCTAACTTGACCAGTCGTGCAGTCTTGTTATCTGGCTAAAACCTGATATCAGTTTCTTCTTGTGCTGACGTCAAAACAGTTTTCATGAAACACCAAATACAAAACAAACAGCTGCCGAACAGTCCCACAAGAAAACACAGCAAATGTACATAACTATCATAACACAAAGAGACGCACAAAGACAAAACAAACATACAATAGGGGGAAGATAGAAGTACGGCTTTTGAATGGTCAGTGACAACAGTCAATTGGGGGTTTAAACCGGTTTAGGGGCGTCCAACCTCACACTCCAGTCAGCAGGTTTCTTTGTATCCCCCCCCCACACACACACACACACACACGCACACTTACACTAGCAACTTTTCTGAACGCCATCCCCTCATTTTCTCCATATTTGTGACTGAGTTTTCTTGATACATATATTACATGAATACTTTCAGGTGTCATATTGAAATGTATTTCAGATATTTGTTTGAAGATGCCTGGTATGTCTCGCATCGAATAAAATAAAGCATTCCCGACTTCTTTTACAATGTGTTTCCCATATTGTGTTGGTGCATTTGCCTTGCCAACCTCTTCTATTAGGTATTCAGCTCCTTTGACATGTAGGATTTGCTAAACAACCACCAACCGTACCAATACTGAACGGTACTGGTGTTGGAGGGTGCTTCATGAGATCCCCAAGATCATTATCCACATATGCCCTTTATGACTGAGCTTAGTAATTGCATTAAACTATTTTCGTGTTGCCAGTCTGCTAACACCGAACCTTCCATTGTCTCCAATATCAGTTTTTAACAACTCGAAGAACTGTGCGTGGGTTTCCAGTCTGTAGTTTATAAACACTTCTTTAGCGACTTTGTCTCTTACATCTGCCCTGAGAAAGTCATCTTCATTTTGAATAGATTCTCGGACACACAATACAATCAACAGTGAGCGCAAGATTGACATCGATCATTTCCACCTTGTAGAAAATCGGTTGGTTGGTTGCGTTTATTAACGCCCATTATAACTTTAGGCTAAGAAAGAGGTGAGCGGATACAGAGAAAACCGAGTGCGATGCCCTACTATTATTATCGATAGAGTTTCTCTGGTTCCAGGTGAATTGCTTCAACAATTCATAGTGGACATTCTGGAGTATACTCTTGAAGCAGATGAAGAATATGAAGAAGGTAGTGGGGCGCTTTGAAGATAATTATTCGGTCTAGACTTGCATTACGATTAATACAGATGTGTTGATAGTTGAATATATCACACAGAAAGGTCTACCGCTTAAATATTCTTAACATTGAGGACCAGAATCGAATTGAGGGATGGGTTCTCCGTTTCTTGTGTTATCATTAGTATTTATTTAATTTGACATGATAATGTTCCATGCATGTTTTGCCATGTATCTTATTTTAGTAATGTGAAATGCATTTTTCCAAAACTCTAGTTATCCATCTACAGCATGCAATCACAAAGCTGTGTACATGTGCTGAAATGACAATGAAATACCGGTAATGGTTTGTAAATACGGTACATGCTCTCATGTATGCTTTTGCTTTTAAATACATGTATACGTCAAAAACATTAGCTTCGATAAGTTTAATGTCAAGTGTATGTCACGAAATACACCAGTTAAAAAGCCTTGTTTCATTTCTACTTTGCAAACCATGTTATATAATAATATTGCTGTTCGATGTCCTCATCAATACCGGTAATTTACACGCCATTGGCGTCTTCTCAAAACATGATACTTTTAAAATATTTTTAAACATGATAATCATTGCTGTGGCGTACTGATACAACTGCAAAATATGTGAATATACATCTATTCAAATGAGCCGAGACATCAGCTTACACATACTCCGTTTAGTTTACTTAATGAGTTTAAATTCTTGATTCATTATCTTAATATTGCTTAACTCTTTGCACGCTAGCGGCGAAACTGTGATTACCTATGCAAACAGTTTGGATCCAGATGAGACGCCGCATAATGCGGCGTCTCATCATGATCCAAACTGTTTGTCATCTTGACCATATTTTTGCAAAAAAATGAGAGAATGTTTATTTTAAGAATTGAAGCAGGCGACAATTGTTGCAGACGAAAAATTACTTAGCGTGCAAAGAGTTAAGTCAGACACTGGGTAAATCATTTCACTTTATTTTGCGATACCCTACTCAATATTATGAATATAAAAGTAAGCAGATTTTAAAGTTTCATATCACACTTGGAAATTGAAACGCTATTTCTACCTTGACTGTTCATTTGTTTTCATACCAGAAAAGTGCACTGTCATGTCCGTATAAAGAAAATAATGGATACAGACACCTAATCTAAGATCAATCACAAACATAAATAAAGCAACTTTTACCAAATATTGTCAAGTCCAAAAAGGGAGATAAGTCTGTTAAAATTCATAGAAGTGTTATGGCTGCTGCCAATGTCATCCAATAAGTTCAAGCAGCTTTGTTTATTTTTGTGAAGTGTCAGAAAAACATATAAAGTTAATATCTCCAACCACTTCCGAAAAGAGTCTGGAAAATTCAAAATTAAGAAAAAAAATTAAAGTTCAAGGGCAATAACTCTGGAAATAATTATTCAACCAGACTGAGATTCGAACATAAGCTGTAACTTATCTAGATTTAGCTTTGTATTAAATATAGAATTGATATCTCCAGTCACTTCCATAAAAAGTTGAGAAAACCAGAAAACGTTGGTAGGGGACTAAACGGGGGAGATAACTCCCGAAGTAGTGGTCCGATCATAATGGAAATATGCGGTGCACAGGTTTATGGCTATACATGAACTTTCAACAAAATTGAAGCAAACCTGTAGAAGAAGGCCGGACAAAATTGTGTCCATAGACGGACAGACAGACAGACGGACAACCTGATTCCAGTATACCCCTAAACTTCGTTGGGGGTATAATAATGTTATCTTCTCTATGCACTGACGCTGTCCGGACGTACATCTGCTATGTATACTCAAAAACTCAATAAAAATACAAATAAGCCATAGAGACACCAATTTGTTTTATATAATACTCTCTTTGATGTTGTATGTATAAGAACATATTTGGAGCATCACAGGTGATTTCAGATCTAGTTTTCACCATCTTCTAGTCTTTTTCCTTCATTTTTTGTTTTTCTCATCAATATTCATGAGCAACATTCATGATTATGCAAATGAGGTAATTAACAAAAACATATTCTTAATTAAGGACCAATGGCTTACCTTTAGTTTGGCAGTTTCAAACTCTTAGTGCCCCAAATAGCATAGATATACTACAGTATAGCCTTTACCCACCGTCGTTGTACAGACCACTGGTTGTCATGGAAACAGTAAACTACCCATAGCAGGAATGAGTTTTTTCATGGGTACAATTTTGATTGCATTCAGCAGACCCTACTAAACACCCTGGTACCCATGAAAAAAAGTCAGACGGGGTAGCACAGTAACCCTATCTGGCCCCGGGGTATTGGGTTAAAATCAAGGTCACAGTGACCTTAAAATGCTGTGCGACACTCCGCTATCCCAAGAGGTACTCACACACCAAATGTGGCATTCCTACCTCAAGTAATATAGGAGATATACTCCAGACAAAGTTTTTAAATGAGGTCAGAGGTCAATGTCAAGGTCACAGCAACCTGAAAATTATATGCGTCACTCCGCCATCTCAAGATGCACTCACACACCAAAATTTGCATTCCTACCTAGAGTATTACAAGAGGGCCAGAATGGCCCTGAAGCGCTCACCAGACCATCAGAGGAGAAGATTTTCAAAGTTTTCACTATATGTTTCTATAGAAATCTAGGGGTGTGGCTAATTTTGACCCAAAGGGCACAATCTAAATAACTCTTGTAGAGGATCTGAATATGATGTTATGTGCCAATATTGAAAGCTAATGAAAACTGGCCACCCCTGGGGCGGGGCCAATTTTGACCCCAGGGGCATAATTTATATACTTTTTGTAGAGGCCTGAACATGATGCTATGTGCAAAATATGAAAGCTTTGAACCTTCCAGTTTCAGAGGAGAAGATTTTCAAAGTTTTCAGTACAAGTTTCTATTGAAAACCGGCTACCCCTGGGGCGGGGCCAATTTTGACCCCAGGGGCATAGTTTATATAACTTTAGTAGAGGACCTGAATATAATGCTATGTGCCAAATATGAAAGCTGAGAACCTTGCAGTTTCAGGGGAGAAGATTTTCAAAGTTTCCATATATGTTTCTATTGAAATCTAGCCACCCTTGGGGCGGGGCCAATTTTGACTCCAATGGCATTATTTATATAACTTTTGTAGAGGACCTGAATATGATGCTATGTGCAAAATATGAAATCTGAGAACCTTCCAGTTTCAGAGGAGAAGATTTTCAAAGTTTCCCTATATGTAAAATTCTATTGAAATCTAGCCATACCCTGGGGCGGGGCCAATTTTGACCCCAGGGGAATTATTTATATAACTTTTGTAGAGGACCTGAATATGTTGCTATGTGCCAAAGATGAACGCTGAGAACCTTCCAGTTTTAGAGGAGAAGATTTTCAAAGTTTTCACTCTATATGTTTCTAATGAAAACTGGCCACCCCTGGGGCGGGGCCAATTTTGACCCTAGGGGCATAATTTATATAACTTTTGTAGAGGACCTGAATATGATGCTATGTGCCAAATATGAAAGCTGAGAACTTTCCAGTTTCAGAGGAGAAGATTTTCAAAGTGTTCCCCATATGTTTCTATTGAAAACTAGCCACCTCTGGGGTGGGGCCAATTTTGACCCAAGGGGCAAAATTTATATAATTTTTGTAGAGGACTTGAATATGATGCTATGTGCCAAAAGCTGAGAACCTTCCAGTTTCAGAGGAGAAGATTTTCAAAGTTTTCCATATATGATACTATTGAAAACTAGCCACCCCTGGGGCGGGGCCAATTTTGACCCCAGGGGCATTATTTATTTAACTTTTGTAGGGGACCTGAATTATGATGCTATGTGCCAAAGATGAAAGTTGAGAACCCTGTAGATTCAGAGAAGATTTTTAAAGGTTCAAATTGTTGACGACGGACGAGGAACGACAAACGACGCACGACGACGGACAACGGGCGATCACAAAAGCTCACCCTGAGCACTTTGTGCTCTGGTGAGCTAAAAAGAGATATGATCCAGACAACCAGTTTTGGAGAAGATTTTTAAAGATTTTCTGTAAAGTTAAAAAAAAAAGGAAATCTAGCCCTAGCTAGCAGCCATGTTGTTGTTTTTAGATATCAATAATATAAACATGATTTTAGCAATTTTGTTAGAGGGTCACAAGATGACTATCACTATCAAATATACAATTCTGACCCCTGGTTTTGGAGAAGATTTTTCTTTTGGTTGCCATGGCAACCGAAGTTCTGCATGAATCCAGCAATTTTGATAGAGCATAATACAAGGATCATTTATGTAAATTTTGGTTACATTCTGCCTTGTGGTTTCAGGAGATGTCGTTTTAAGCAATTTTTGATAGATAGACGGACAGACAGATGGGCGGCCGGCCAGGTGCCGGATGGTGGGCAATCACAAAAGCTCACTTGAGCATACTCAGGCAAGCTATAAAGTAATGCAAATGTCTCCTTTGAGACTTTACCATAAACTCAATGAAAACATACACAGAAATGGGGTTTATTTTTTATTTTCTTATTTTTTTTCATAAGACATTTTCACTCTACATTTTTATGTAGATTTTTTTTCCTTTCAAGCTTGCCTCTAGTCAGTTAAAATCGTCTCCTCAGTTTTTTTTATTATTATTATTTCACTATAATTCACTTTTAGAGTATCATCTATTATCAGGGAAAACCATTTAATTCCATGAGGAAATCAATACATGATTTTCTTTATGCATTAAAAATGGGTCACATGACCTGTAACAAGTCACATGACTTAAAAAACTGTCACATGACTAATAACACCCAATAGTTCACTATCAGGTAACAGTATGATTATACATATATGAACGTCAGTGAATATGCGAGTTATCAATGGAAGTTTCCATTCCTGTTTGAACCGTCCAGGCACATGAAAGACTTCACCCTCATCTCTTATGTTGGTAAAGCCAACCATCATAGCTAGATATAAATGCACATTTTCTCTTCCTAATTCAAATATTCTTCTTTTGAAACATTCAAAGGCAAGGCAGTTAACCCTTCACTCCATAAATATGCGTTTCTATGCTTTTGCAACAGAGTAGACCCAGATCAGATGGCTCAGGAAACCTGAACAGGGTCTGCGCTGTTTGCTTATGATACAATATTGATATGATTTTAAAGTTTCTGCCATGGCCACAGATTCCTGTGTCCAACTATAACAGTTATAGTCTAATTAATATTCATAATGGCATTATTTCCTACATAAATATTCATGGAGTAAAGGGTTAAAAGATGTAGACTCAACACATGAGAAAATCAGAACCAAATGGATCACCCACGACATTTTTGTGAAACAGGCATTCAGAATACAGGACCAAAAGTCTGCTATATCTATTCAATTAATCCTTCACTACATGAATATTCATGTAAGAAATAACGATACCATGATTAATTAACCCATTCCCACTTAGTCTATTTTTAGACCTAACCTCTTTGATTAAATCTACCAAAAAGGAGCAGTAACTAGAGAAAAGGAATTTTTCAGAATTGTGTAGTTTTGAAACCATTGTGATAAATAGAGCATTTGCTCATGTGGAGCAAATGCTCTATTTATCATAATGGTTTCACAAAGTGACTTTTACAGAAGCGTCAAAAGGCGTCAATATGCGGGAATGGGTTAAGATTAATTGTTATAATAGCCCACAGACACAGTAAATTTTAGCCATTGCAGAAACTGTATAATCGTATCTATATCATAAGCAAACAGCAGACTCGGATCAGACGTCTCCTACAGGAGCCGTCTGATCTGGGTCTTACTCCACTTGCAAAGGCATAAAAAGCCATATTTATGGAGTAAAGGGTTAACATGATAATCCATTCTTTTACAAACCTTTGCAAACAGAGTAGCCCCAGATCAGAGAGCTCTGCTCTAATTACGTATATGGTACAAATCTGATTCTTCATCATTTTATTTTACATTTTAACTACAAAAATTAAAATAATTATTCATTACCAGTCGAGTCTTTCAAGAATATTCATGAGTGAAAGGGCTATTTATTTTAAAACGTAATTTATCCTAAATATCAGGTCATCCAATTACTCCGTTCCACTGCCTTGTAACGCTTAAAATGTCCCTTAAGTCTCCATTTTGTGGACTTTACTTTAGATTAACCTTATTGGGTAACAAATAGTGTAGACTCAGATCTAAGCACTCCTCTAGGAGCAGAAGCAGTTTGATCATCGTCTGGACTATTTGCCTATCTTTGTCCAGCCTAATATTATGGGAAACCATGGTAATTGTATTCAAGGATGACCATCATAGGTGACCATCGTTTTTTCACACCTTTGCAAACAGTGTTCAACTAAATCAGACAACTGCTATCAGTCGTCTGTCTGCATATGAAATTATATAGATTTGATCTTAAAAGTTTTCACCTATCAAAACTTTCTCTTAAAAAAAATCTACCATATAAAAATTAAGTTAATGAATATTAATGAAGGGATCAATTCATGCATAAATGTTCATGAGTGTAAAAGATAATGCAGTACACAAGTAATGCAGAAAGCACCTCTTATCAGGGCCTGCTTCATTTGCTTATGGAATAATGTAGATCTGAATTTAGAGTTGCTGCCACAGCCAAAAATTCCTGTGTTCATGTGCCGTCCTATAAATTCATCTAATTAATATTCATGATTTCTTCCATGAATATTCATGAAGTAAAGGATTAAAATCATGGTACCAGCTATAGATAAGATGCTTACTGATCTATCAAAATTTATTTTCTCTGCCATACCTGATTTTGCTGCTACTCAAGAGAATTACTTCAGACATCAAAATAGGGATTTCTCAAAGGTGATTGTGTATTTTTCTCAAAGGTGATTCTAATACACAATCACCGGGAACAGCATAGAAATATACAGTAGAACCCCTCTAATGCGACCACTTAATGAATAAACATGGGCATCTTTATAAGCAGGTGGTTGCTTAATGCAGGACAAAGGTAATGCAGAAAGCTCCTCTTTCTGCATTACTTTTGCCCTGCATTAAGCTACCACCTGTATCTAGCACCCAGAATTATACCTCTTTTAGGTGGGTGCATTAGCAGGGTTTTACTGTGTATATGTCCCTAAATGTCCCTTACCTACAGTTCTGTACCTCAGTAAGGCTCCTTATGAGAGACAAGGTTACTGAGCATCTCATTTGGATCCAATTTGCCCAGTGTTCTTTTAACACTTCACACAGAGCTACAGATAACGGTGTGTACTCCAAATACTAAATCGTCATTTCTCCACCAAACCCTATGTTGTGACCACTGTTTAGAATCGTCTCGAAGTGACGATTCTAAAGAGTGGTCACAACATAGGGTTTGGTGGAGAAATAAAGCAGTTATACTTGAAACTATTTTAATTTACGCATCTTATCTGGAGCTCTGTTCACAGTTGCTCAGTTTTATTGCAGCCTTTAACAGCAAGTCTACATCCTAATATCAAATCATTTCACCTTGCATTAAATAAACCATTTACTCCCAACACACACCCCTCAGTCAACAATATCGTCATATATTCCCCCATTTTTTTCAGCCATCTCAATCATGGGGAACAGGAGGTTGGTTCCCTTTTTTATAATTCTCACAACATCAGGATCGGGAACCACTTACACCCTGTTTTCTACAATCAAGATGATAACAAGTACATTTTTAACAAGAATTCAACAGAAAACATTCAACACAAAAGAAATATTCTGATACACACACAGCACAGTTACATTAATCTGTTCAATACTCAAGTAAGAAATGAGAACATCCTGAATATCTATTAGCTGGAATTTTATAATGTAAATTTTTCAGGGGAATGTTTTGCTTTGACAAAAATTGTGAAATCAGACCTAAATCAGGTAATAAGCAAACAGAGCAGACCCAGATCGGATGACTCCAAAAGGAGCCTTCTGATCTGGGTCTACTCTGTTTGCAAAGGTGTGAAAAAGCGTTTACATGAGGGAATGGGTTAACCCCTTATTCCATGAATATTCATGTTAGAAGCAATGTTATATTGGCATGGTCCCTTGAAGTTTGAGTTATCAGGATTTAAACCACAAGACAATAAGAACCTATTTTCAAAAGAAATAAAAGAAAATTTACTCCATAACTATGCTAATCTATGCCTTTGCAAATAGAGTAGACCCACATCAGACAGCTCCTGTAGGAGCCATCTGATCAGGGTCTGTCTGCTCTGTTGAATTAATAATAACATAGATCCGATTGTACAGTTTCTGCTTCAGTAAAAATTTCATGTGTTAATATACCATTTTAAAAACTACCTAATTAATATTCATGATGACATTATTTTATACATGTAGTAAAAAGTTAAAGCAGCCAAGTATTTTTTTTCGGGGGATACTTTAACTGTTAAAACAATGCGAACAATCATATTCAATGGAACAGGGGTTGACTATTTTTCCATGAAAGATAGATAGAAAGATAGACAGATAGATGACAAGACAGGTAGATCACTAAGCATCTAATCTCAACCCTTACAATGCTGAATTTTGAGAAAAAAAATAGCTCTTTCCCTGATGAATATTCATGTAAGAAATAATGATATCATTAATATCTGTTAGCTGATTTTAATAATGGCATATGTTCCATAGCCAACAGATAAAGGTGCATACTCAAATACTAAAATCGGCATTTCTCCACCAAACTCTATGTTGTGACCACTTTTGAGAATCGTCTCAAAGAGACGATTCTAAAGAGTGGTCACAACATAGAGTTTGGTGGAGAAATAAAGAAGTTATTCTTGAAAATGTTCTAATTTACGCATCTTATCTGGACCTCCGTCTCCAAAGGATGTTTTGGTATTGGTAGAAACTGTAGTCAGATCTACTATAACTGCAACAGCAAACAGAGCAGACTCTGATTAGATGGCTCTTACACGAGCCCTCTGATCATGGTCTACTCTGTTTGCAAAGGTGTAAAATAGTGTTTACATGAAGGAAAGGGTTTAACTTCCTGGATGATTTTGAATAATGAACAATGCAGACCCTGATCAGAGGGCTCCTCTAGGAGCCCTTTGATCTGGATCTACACTGTTTGCAAATGCAAGTGCATGCATGTCCTGCATTAACTCATTACCTCATAGGCTATTTTTAGATACAACCTCTTTGAATAAATCTACCGAAAAGGAGCATTAACTAGAGAAAAGGAACATTTTAGAATTTTGCAGTTTGAAATCATTGTGATAGAGCATTTGCTCCTATAGGAGCAAATGCTCTATTTATCACAATGGTTTCACAAAGTAACTTTTACAGAGTACAAAGTAACTTTTACAGAGTCGTCAAAATGAGGGAATTGGTTAAAAGGGTTAAGAATACAAGTTATTCTACCTATTCTTTATTGTATGACCTGATACAGTGAATACAAATCTCAGTATAACCTCTCTAAACTGCCCACTTTATGAGTTACCATTGTAATAGCAGGTGGTTGCTAAATACATAATTAATGTAGAAAGTTCTTACGGGAGCAAGACTTTCATCAAGCATCAAGCTTGCAACTTCCTTCGAAACCTAGAATTAGAAATTGATAAGCTGGGTCATCATAGAGAGGTATTACGGTATTTGAGTACAGAGGATTATTTCGTAACAGAATATCTGTAACAATGCCGAAATTGACCTACAAAAACATACACACTAACATATACCCAACATCAACATGCATACAGCATTTGCCATCACTTTACTCCAAAACTGCCAAGTACATGTAATGAACATCTGACAAACCAATCGTGACACAGTAGTAAAGAAACCGTCTGAAAACAACTCAAGCACTATTTTGTTTTGTTCTTGTACAAACAAAAAATAGAGACAAATAGTGTTCCCTTTTCTGGGCAATGTGAACAGGTTTTTTTGTTTATATCACAATTTGCTTTTTAGTCACATCTTTTTGTTGTTGTATCAATTGAATCAAGAGTCCTAACTTTTCCCATTCATCCAACCATTCGCGCTCAGGGCACAAGTAGAAATTTGTTGATTTCCACGCGTACTTAAGACATTTTCCAATAACAACCAGCTCAATGTCCGTAGATCACAATCTGTATGTCACTTTGTGAACTAACATGAACAGTAAAGTCATTCTGTTATCACAATTTCACTCGTCATTTTCTCAGATGCTGCACGATGAAATGATCCTGTCGTGCGTGCAGGGCGTTTGTCAAGGCAGCTGCAGCAGTTAGACCTGAAACAAAAAGAGTCAAGAGTGATACAAGAGTGATACAAGAGTGATACAAATTACATTAAACTTCTTTTCAGCAGCCTTTGACTGTTAATTATTCAAAGTGGAATAGCCAATCATTGTTTAACAATAAGAGTCCTTTCTGTATGAGAGGGTATAACTTGAGAGAGAACTTTGAATGACAAACAGTGCAGACTCTGATCAAAGGGTTCCTCTTGGAGCCCTGACTTGGGTCTACACTGTTTGCAAATGCCAGTACACATTTCCTCCATTCAACACTTTAAACCCTTTTCTCTCATGAATATTTACGTGAAAAATAATGAATGTAAGCATACAGAGTAGACCCTCATCTGATGAGGGTCTACTCTGTTTACAAAGGTATCAAAGGTGTCTCCATGAGGGAAAGCGTTAAATAGTATGGCTTATTCAAACTCTTGTCCGTATCAAACGATAATCCAACCTTTGCAAACAGAGTAGACACAGCTCAGACAGCTCCCTGTAGTAACTGTCCAAACAATGTCTGCACTTTTTCCTTTTATGTCACATGTTAGGTCTGATTTTCCTAGATCTAAATTGCCTTATTTCATATGTTTAACCCATTCTCTCATACTGACGCCCCTCTAAGTCACTTGTTGAAACCATTATGATAAATAGCAAATGCTCTATTTATCACAATGGCTTCAAAACTACACAATTCTAAATGTTCCTTTTTTTCTAGTATATGCTCCTTTACAGTAGATTTATGCAAAGAGGTTGGGTCTAAAATTAGCCTTTTATGCAAAGAGGTTGGATCTAATATTAGCCTATGAGGGAATTGGTTAATAAAAGAATCATAGTGAGCAGGGGCCTGGGCCATACATAAATATTCATCAAGTAAAAAGTTAACACTTTGCCTCAGATGTGCTTTTGCAAGCAGAAAACACCCAAATCAGACGGCTCCTGCAGGAAACGTATAATCAGGGTCTGCTCTGTTTGCTTATAAGATTATATACCATAGATATGATTCTAAAGTTTCTACCAACATAAAAATTCAACTAATATTATCTATTAGTTTAATTTTTATGTTGGTAGAAAATGTCATTATTTCTTATATCAAGTAAAGGGTTATAAAAAGGGGTGTAATTATGGGTCTGTAAGGCAGGTGGTAGCTTAATGCAGGTCAAAAGTAATGCAGAAATATCCCATAGGAGCTTTCTGCATTACTTTTGCCCTGCATTAAGCAACCACCTGCATTTTAAGACTTCTGTGTTCTCTGTAAAACTCACTTTGTGAAACCATTGTGATAAATAGAGCATTTGCTCCTATAGGAGCAAATGCTCTATTTACCACAATGGTTTTTAACTACAAAATCCTAAAATTTTACTTTTCTCTAGTAAATGCTCCTTTTGGGTAGATTCATTCAAAGAGGTTGTATCTAAAAATAGTCTATGAGGTAATGGTTTAAGACTGTATTTAATTTAATCCTCTACTCTTTAGATATGTCTTTCAACAAATTTGCAAACAGAGAAGACCCAGATCAGACCGCTCCTGTGAAGGACCTGTCTGACTGGGGTCATTTCTGTTTACAAAGCTGTCAAAATGTGTCTCTTCTTGGTACATGTATAGAGTTAACATTCAAACATGTGAATTCCTGTTCAAACACTGTATATTCAGATGAGACACAAAGTAACTTAGACTCTCATCAAGACCTATACTGTCCCCGACATTTTATGGAATGGGAAAAATTCTGTTTTGAAGTCTGAACAAGACATTTTCTCTCAATGAAATTTGCTCAGCATACAAAAGTTTAATGGGCTATATTAACTCTTTACTCCATGAATATTTATATAAGAAATAATGACATCATGATTATTAATTAGATTATTTTGCTACAATGGCACTATGAACACAGTACATTTTGGTTAGGGAAGAAACAGTAGAATCAAGTCTAGAATATATCATAAGCAAAAAGAACAGATCCTGATCAGACGGCTCCTATAGGAGCCATCTGATCTGGATCTGCTCTGTTTGGAAAGGTGTAGAAAAGTGTATTTATGGAGTAAAGGGTTAAAATGTTCTAAATATTTGAACAGCACATGCTTGCATGCCATACAACAGTCTCGTATCATAGAATACCTGCCTCAACAGTAGCAAGAAGTTATATGTACAAAAACTAGCCATTCATACGAGTCACATTTTACAGCTGAGAACTAACTCGGGCCTGATAAAACGGGGAAAAAAAAATCTTCAAAATTTGAAAAAACAATGAATTGATAAAATATGCAAGACTCTCTTTAAATAGCCTCTTAATGAATAAACAAAGATTTAAATTAAAATGAAAGTCTGTGGCTGCTTAAGCCTCAACTCCATGGATATATACGAAATAATGACATCATGAATATTAATTTTATTGTTATAACGGCACATGGACACATGGATTTTTGGCCATGACATAAACTGTAGAATCATATTTATATTATATCAGAAGCAAACAGAGCAGACCCTGATAGGAGCCACCTGATCAAGGTCCCTCTATCCTTTAACCCATTTCTTCATATAAATGCTTTTTCATAGTAGATCTGTAGGAGACTTCCGATCAGGGTTTGCCGTTTGTTTACAAAATTATAATACAGTGTACTAAAATTATAATACATAGGCACTGAAAAAAAATGAAAAAAAATTGAGCTAACAAATATTCATGATGTCAAAATTTCTTATAATATAGAACCTGATAGAGAAGCCTGTTCACAATTTTGTCAATAGGGTAGACCCTGGTGAGACAGCATCTACAAAAGACGCCTGATCAGGGTCTGCTTCGTTTGCTAATGAAACAATATATATCTGATCCTAGTTCTGCCATGGCCAAAATTTCCCTGTGTTTATATACCATTATAAACATCAATCTAAGTACAGTAAAACCTCTCTATAACGGCCATTAAATTACATCAAGTATTTTGTGTGAAAGACCAGTGGCTGCTTAAAGCAAGGTGAAAGTAAAACAGAACGCTCCTATAGGAGCGTTCTGTTTTACTTTCACCTTGCTTTAAGCAGTCATCTGCCCTAAATACCAACTAATTAACACAATTTAGTGGCCATTATAGAGAGGTTTACTGTAATATTCAAACTGTTATTATTTCTTACATGAATATTCATGAGGTTAGGAGTTTAAAAAAAACAACAACAACAACAACCACGAAACATTTTCGTATCAAACCAACAAAACAGATGACACGCACAATAAATCAAATCTAATGAAAGTTTTCTTTGGAGTTTTTTTTAGTTTTGAGACATGCATAACTTTTTCAAAGGCACTAAATGCAAAGAAAAGTCCATTTAATGTAATATGGCCTTTTTGATGCAATATTATGTAATAAATCTATGGACATGAAAGACAGGTGGTTTTCTTTCATTTGTTGTCTTTCTTATGATTTGTTGACCACTAATGGCTTTCATTAGCATTAATGTTCTTGTATCATTAAACCTTCCCTGTTTAATATTCATTAAGTAATTAAGACATCATGTATATTAATTAGACAATATTTTATAATGATATATGGACATTTTACCTCAGGCAGAAACTGAAAAATCAGATCCAAATTATACCATAGTTGTTGTCAGATCTGGGTCTACTCTGTTTGCAAATGCATGAAAAGGTGTTTATATGAAGGAAAGGGTAAATGTTTTTACCCCTTTCCCTGTTCTGTGTTTATTCTAAATTTCAATACCTACTGAATATTCATGGACAAAATATTATAATGAAATATGGAAGGTGGAACATTGTAGCCATTTTAGAAAGTAAAGAAACAGATCTATCAAATTCCATTAGCAAACAGAGCAGACCCTGATCAGACGGCTCCTATAGGATCCGTCTGATCTGGGTCTACTCTGTTTGCAGATGCGTGAAAACATGTTTGTATGAGGGAAAGGGTTCTCTATTAGTTTATGGATGGGTTAACTTATTACCAAACGAATAGACCTAGATCAGACAGATCCTGCAGCAGCTACCTGATCATGGTCTACTACGTCTGCTGATACATGTATGTTACAAATCTAATTCCGTACTGTTTGCAATGGTGGTAAAATTCCTATCGAATGAAAGAATTTAACCCATTACCTTATAGGCTATTTTTAGATACAACCCCTTTGAATAAATCTACCGAAAAGGATCATTAACTAGAGAAAAGGAAAAGTTTAGAATTTTGTAGTTTGAAACCATTGTGATAAATAGAGCATTTGCTCCTATAGGAGCAAATGCTCTATTTATCACAATGATTTCACAAAGTGGATTCTACAGACTCGTCAATATGAGGGAAAGGGTTAATCAATATTCCTAACAGGCAGTTTTGCATGAACATTTATCACGTATTTAAATTTGATATTCTACAAGAAAAACTAGATTTTTCAAAAAAAAAGAAAGAAAAGTGAAATGGCAAAACATGCTCACAAAACATAGGAAACATACAAGTGAAGGAGAAGGATATTGAGAAAGCTTTACTCTTGTCCCGGCATGAAAAGGAAAAATTGTGAACGTGCTCTGCAGTGCTGTATTTAAATTCAACCAATGACACAAGAGTCGTCAAATGGCCGTTCAATTCTATATGACAGTGGAAAATATTTAATTAATTACATGTAGCTAAGAAAAGAAACTGGAAACATGAAATATTTTTTAAGTTTGACACTACAGTAGAACCTGTCCTAAAAAGACATTCATTAATTGAACATAGGACTCTTAAAAAGCAGGTGGTTGCTTAATGCAGAGCAAAAGTAATGCAGAAAGCTCCTATAGGAGCTTTCTGCATTACTTTTGACCTGCATTAAGCTTCCACCTGCCTTACATGTCCATAATTAGACCTCCTTTTGATGGCTGCTTAAGACAGGTTTTACTGTACTCAATACGCTTATCAATCTAGACTATGATTTAGTTAGTTACACAGTGTAAAACACAGCCACACACATCTACTAGCCTACACCACTATTATCACTGTATCAGAGGTCTAGATAGGATGCATAAATCAAAACAATTCAAGAACTTTATATCTCCAACAAACCCTATGTTGTGACCACTCTTTAGACTTGTCTTAAAGAGACCGTTTCAAAGATTGGTCACAAATTGGGGTTTGGTGGAGAAATTACGATTTTCGCATCTGAGTATGCACCCTTATCTATTGCTCTGAAATATAATATGGAATATGGATATAAAATTATAACACATTGATTTTTCATGGCATTCCAACAAGCTTTCTGCCCGCTCTGAAGAAAACACAGTAGCAAGTCAAATGTGGTCAAGCATTTTATTTAGCTATTCTCTGCAGCCACAATACCAGATAAGAAGTGGTCAAGCATTTTATCTAGCAATTCTCTGTAGCCACAATAGCAGGTCAGAAGTGGTCAAGCATTTTATCTAGCAAATTCTCTGCAGCCACGATATCAGGTAAGCATTGGTCAAGCATTCTCAGCAGCCATAAATATTAGGTAAGGAGTGGTCAAGCATTTGAAATATGGGGCAAGTTGCATGTATCCACCTATAGTCTGTTTCCAAACACATACTCCATATTTGATAATCCCACCGTTTAACAGGGTTCCCACAAATTATAGAAAGTAAAATTCCCCGACCTTTCCCCAGACCAATTTCCTATTTCCCTGACCAAAAACACGAAAAATAAGAAACAGCTCAGGAGGCAAGGAACCCATACACCTCTTTCAGTTTCCTCTTAAAGCACAGTCATATGCAAACTAAATATTTTGTTAAAATTCTAATTATTTATTTTCTTTATAACAATGCTTTTGGATAATATAGTGAAAAACAGAGACTTGCTCAACCAGAATGAATAAACTGCCTTCTGCCTCTTTTTTCATTTTCTTTCTTCTTCCATACCAATTCTTCAACCCTGGATTTTTTATTCAAATTTTCCCTGACTTGCCAAAATTCCGAATTTCCCCCGACCTAGATTATTTTTTTTCATATATCCCGACTTTATATGTCATAACAGACCTGACTCTGATCAGAGGGTTCCTTCAGCAGTCCTCTAACTAGAGGCTACACTCTTTGCCTGTGTCCCTGTTAAAGGACAGTAGGAGTGAGTGAGTAAGTTGGGTTTTACAGCACTGCAACACTGAAAAGGTCATATAGCCCCGATAAGGGACAGTAGGAACAAACGAGTTTAGTTCTAACTGTAGCTAGGAATCTCATCTAATGAACTCTGATGTGTGAGACTAAATGCAAACTGAGAGGACATTGGTCTACAAAGTGTATGTTAACCCTTTACTCCATATTTACACCTTAAACCTCTTTGCAAACAGAATAGACACAGATTAGACGGCCAAATTTCCTGTGTTCATATGCCATTATAAAAATACATCAATATTCATCATGTCACCAGGTCCAGATAAGTTGGCGTAAATCAAAACATTTTCAAGAATAATTTCTTTATTTCTCCACCAAACCCTATGTTGTGACCACTCTTTAGAATTGTCTCTGAGACGATTCTAGAGAGTGGTCACAAGATAGGGTTTGGTGGAAAAATTACAATTTTAGTACAGTAAAACCCCTCTAATGCGACCACTTAATGAACAAACATGGCTGTCTTCATAAGCAGGTTGTTGCTTAATGCAGAACGAAAGTTATGCAGAAAGCTTCTATAGGAGCTTTCTGCATAACTTTTGTCCTGCATTAAGCTACCACCTGCCTTTGCAACTGTGAATTATGCCCCTTTTTGGTGGTCGCATTAGAGGGGTTTTACTGTATTTGTGCATACACCTTTATCTGTTGCTCTGATGTCATTATTTCTTACTTAGATATTCTTGAGGTAGTTAGGATTGCCTAAAACTGCACCAACAAAAGGCACCATGCATGCAACTTGTCTCAATTGCTCATAGAAAATACTGATTTCAATATTAACTCAAGTCATCATTATTTCTCCTACCTTATTCCTATCCATGTTTACCGGATATAAGCCTGTCGTGGTATTGTGATAAACATTTGACAGTCTGACAACAGTGTAGAGCCAATAAGCGGCATGCAATACAATCTGGCTCCACACAATGCAGACTACAAATGCCTACACCATTCCTTGAGTTTAGACCAATAGATCTATGCTTAACTCTGTGAGTTTTACATATCAAAGCAAATGGCTACATTAGGCAAAGAAGCATTTTATATGATATGCAAGCTGCAGTAATAATTGCTAATAAAAATGCTGCATTTTACACATAACATTAACCCTCTCAATGCTGATTTTTTCAAACTGGATGGCCAATCAGTGTTCAACTACAGAGTCCATTCAGTATGAAATGCTTAAATCTGTGACAGGCCTTTGAATGACAAACAGTGCAGACCCTGATCAGAGGGCTCCTAGAGGAGCCCTCTGATCTGGGTCTACACTGTTTGTCAATGACAGTGCACTCATTTCCTGCATTCAAAGGGTTAATTTATATTGTATAATATTTGATATGTTGAAAACTTTATTTTATTTGTTAAATGTAACATCTGGCTTTAAATCTCTTTCCCTCTATCAATTTATACCAAACATGTTTGGGTAACTATTTTTGACCACTCAAATCCCTACAAAAAAGATGTTCAACTCAATTTTGACCAATCAGAATTTGCCTTGCATCATTCTCATCTGACCAATCAGAAGAGCTGTTGCAGCAGTCAACTTGTTGGAATGGCCTCTGGTGCCTAGCTTTACTTACATTCACTGAGAAGAGATAATGTTAGAAGTTACTGTGAGGGTTGGTAGTTCTGGACCGGTTGGCCTCCTGCATTGTGGACTGGCAAAATAGAAACAAACAAACTCAGCATGCAAACAAACTCACTCCGCCTGGTAGTGGTGGGCTTCCACAAGACAATGTCTACCTCCATCATGTTATGATAATAACCTCCCAAAACAAATGATTGAACTTTGATTTTAGTTTTGGTTTTTATCGATTTTTACGTTGTTTTATCCCTTTCCCTCATATTGACGACTTTTGACGACTCTGTAAAAGTCACTTTGTGAAACCATTGTGATAAATAGAGCATTTGCTCCTATAGGAGCAAATGCTCTATTTATCACAATGGTTTCAAACTACAAAATTCTAAAATTTTCCTTTCCTGTAGTTAATGCTCCTTTCCGGTAGATTTATTCAAAGCGGTTGTATCTAAAAATAGCCTATGAGGTAATGGTTTAACAGTATTTCTGACTGAACTTTGAACTAAGTCAGCTGTATCTTTCTGTATAACATCGTGCTTCAAGTGTCAATTACTGCCTATGCCTAAAGCCTTTTTTTTTTTTTTTTAAATCCCTTTCCCTGTTCTATATTTATTCCAAATTTCAATACCTACTGAATATTCCTGAACAAAAGTTATAATGAAATATGGAAGG
The DNA here is from genome assembly GCA_963576725.1 of Azorinus chamasolen. Classification (NCBI taxonomy): domain Eukaryota; kingdom Metazoa; phylum Mollusca; class Bivalvia; order Cardiida; family Solecurtidae; genus Azorinus; species Azorinus chamasolen. The sequence goes on along the minus strand of OY755240.1, from coordinate 64,083,208 downwards.
TGGAACAGTGTAGTCATTTTAGAAGAAAAAAATAAACAGATCTATCAAGTTCCTTTGGTAAACAGAGCAGACCCTGATCAGACAGCTCCTATAGGAGCCTGAGCCATCTGATCTGTGTCTACTCTGTTTGCATGTGCAAGAGAAGGCGTTAATATATGAAGGAAAGGGGGGTTAACCCATAAACTGATGTATATTCATTGAAGAAATGATATCATCATAAATAGTATTTTTATAATGCCATTTGAATACAGGAATTTCCTATAGTTCATAAGCACACAGAGCAGACCCTGATCACACAGCTCTTACAGGAGTTGTCTGATCTAAGTCTACTCTGTTTGCAAATGCACGTCTCTATCAGATAAATGGTTAAATTACAGAAATTTATAAAATATTTCTTAATCAATATCTCTTTATGTCCATAATTTCGCATCTTTTATGTTACTTATAAAGTTGTTTTTCTTGCATACAAGTATTTTGCACAGATGATCACCAATTATGTTTATCTAGATGAGTATAAGAGTAGCTGAACATTAACATTAACCCTTTCCCTGATCTATATTTATATTTATTTATATTTTATATTTTATATTTCTATACCTACTGAATATTCATGGGCAAAATAGTCATAATGAAATATGGAAGGTGGAACATTATAGCCATTTTAGAAAGTAAAGAAACAGATCTATCAAATTTTTGTAAGCAAAAAGAGCAGACCCTGATCAGACGGCTCCTATAGGAGCCGTCTGATCTGGGTCTACTCTGTTTGCAAATGCGTGAGAACCAATTTATACGAGGGAAAGAGTTAACCCTTTACTATATAGATATGCCTTTCTCTGCCTTTGCAAACAGAGTAGACCCAGATCAGACTGCTCCTGTAGGATCTGTCTGATCAGGGTCTGCTCTATTGCTTATATAATATAGATATGATTCTACAGTTTCTGCCATGATAAAAAATTCCTGTGTCCATATGCTATTATAACAATTAATTTAATTGATATTCATGATGTCATTATTTCTTACATGAATATTCATGGAGTAAAGGGTTAAGCTACTGTCACAAAACATTACAGTTTCATCTACATCTCTAAACACCTGAAGAATTGAAATAGAAAAAAAAGTTAGATGACATTTCCTTGGCTTTTCGGCTACAGTTGCTAATGGTTACAGACCGCGTCCTGATGGAGGTAGACCTGTCCTACATGCCTGTGAGCTGTTCAGGGGATCAAAGCAAATCAATGCATGTACTGGGCAAAATTCTGGTAACATTCATTGTGTATAACCTTTAGCATGCCAGTGATCATTTGTAGGCAACTTTTGTGATCACTTTGGACCATGGTTAGATGCCAAGTTAATCTGCATCACATCAGGATCTAAACTGTCTCATAGTTTTAGGAAATAATTGGAAGAGAATTAATGTGGATGATATTTTCTCTGCTAACAAAATTACTTTGCATGCTAAACATTAAAACATCTATTACAGTTAACCATTAAGTCCTGAAATGTCTTATTCTTGCTGGCAAATATCATCTTCATCGGAACTTCCCAATGAAAACAGTTTATATCACATGCTTTAGCAGTTATCACCTTAACCCTTTCCCTCATGAATATTTATGTACCAATTTATTAATTCACAGGGCTACAGATAACGGTGCCTACTGAAATACTAAATTCGTCATTTCTCAACCAAACCCTATACTGTGACCACTCTTTCGAATCGTCTCTTTGATTCTATAAATAAAGGGTTAAAAAATTGCTGAAATGGCAAAATAATCAGTTTTGATAATGATCAGATTCTGAACAAGTTGACATCAGATCTGATCTGTCCGCACTGTCTAAACATAAGAACCTCCATATAAAATAGTTTTTAAATCTAAATTGAAAAATAAATTCTAACGGACATGGTGAAAATGAACTGCAGCATAAACAATATAAAAATAGGCAAGGCACACATGATTTTGAAATAAAAAGCTATATCATTTTTCCCCCACAAGATATTACCTGAATAAAAAGCTAAAAACTTGCCTAAAACTGGGAATATAATTTGAGTAACTCTTTGCATGCTAGCAATAACTCTGTGACTACTTTACTTTACTTCAATCATATGAACACCTTCTCATACCTTTGCAAACAGAGTAGACCCAGATTAGACAAAGTCTAGTAGAGCTGTCTTATCTGGGTCTGCTCTGTTTGCTTATGAAACATTAAGTTATGAATATTTATGATGCAATTAATTCATGCATAGAATGTTAATTAACCCAGTCCCGCATATTGACACCTTTTGACGCTTCTGTAAAAGTCACTCTATGAAACCATTGTGATAAATAGAGCATTTGCTCCACAGGAGCAAATGCTCTATTTATCACAATGGTTTCAAAACTACAAATTCTGAAAATGTCCTTTCCTCTAGTTAATGCTCCTTTTTGGTAGATTTAATCAAAGAGGTTAGATCTTAAAATAGCCTAAGTGGGAATAGGTAACTTAGACCCTGAGTAACTTAGTAATGTATTCAGAAGCTACACTGTTCGAAACTGTATGTTTTCTATGAGAGATTTGACGGAATAATCACTTTTCAGTATAGCATGAGAATTATTTATAACCACAGTCACTTAGCATGCAAAGAATATTTCTATGGCATGCTATGCTCAGTATGTACAAGCTCTAGAATATTCAAAGTAGAATGGCCCAATAGTGATTAACCCTTTACTCCATAAATACACCTTTCTACACCTTTTCAAACAGAGTAGACCCAGATAAGACAGCTCCTACAGGGGATGTCTGACCAGGGTCTACTCTGTTTGCTTTTCATACTTATAATATAGATATGATTCTACAATTTCTGTCACAATAAAAAAAACTATTTTGTTAATTGTACCCTTATAAAAATTCACTGAATTAATATTCATGGTGTTATTATTTGTTGCCTGAATATTCATGAAGTAAAGGGTCAACCCTTTCCCTGTTCAGTATTCATTTAGGAAACAATGACTTCATGAATATTTATTAGCTGAATGTTTATAATGTAAACTTTTCAAGAACATATCGAGGGCTTGGTGCAAAACTATTCTAACTCCTTCACTTTGTGAAGGAGTTAGAATAGTTTTGCACCAAGCCCTTGATATTTTGCTTTGACAAAAGTGTAGAATCAAATCTACGGTATATGATGTCAAAAGCAAACAGAGCAGATGATGATGATCAGAGGCCTCCTACAGGAGCTGTCTGATCTAGGTCTACTCTTGTTTGCAAATGCGTGAAAAGGCGTTCACGTGAAGGAAAGCGTTAACTTTAGAGTCCTTTCAGTATAAGAGGCTGTTGTCCTTTACTTCATGAATATTCATGTAAGAAACAGTGACACTATGAATATCAATTAGTTGTTTTTTTATAATGGCAGATTAACACAGGACTATTTGGCCATGATTTGTAGAATCTGATCTATACAATTCCAAAAGCAAACAGAGCAGACCCTGATCAGACGGCTCCTATAGGTCTACTCTGTTTGCAAAGATGTAGAAAGGTACATTTATGGAGTAAAGAGTTGATAAAAGACAAACAGTGCAAATGCTGATCAGAGGCTCCTCTAGGATCTGGGTCTACACTGTTTGCAAATGTCAGTACACCTGTTTGCCCGCATTCAAAGAGTTAAATTAACCCATTCCCTCATAGACTATTTTTAGATCCTACCTGAATAAATCTACCCAAAAGGAGCATTTACTAGAGAAAAGGATTTTTTTTAGAATTATGTAGTTTGAAACCATTGTGATAAATAGAGCATTTGCTCCTATAGGAGCAAATGCTCTATTTATCACAATGGTTTCAAGAAGTGACTATTACAGAGGGGCAGAAAGGAGTATTTATGGAGGAAAGGGTCAACGAAACATCCCAAATTTCAAAGTTTAGAAAGGGACATAACTCCTATAATACACATGTGTGTGGCCCTTGTGATGTTGATCAAATGTGGGAACCCTGATTAGATTATGTCCAAAGACAAGGTTACATTTATACATGAAAGCGCTGATGCTGCCTTGCCTTGCCTACAATGCTGATGGCATCATCCCTATGGTAACACTTAAAACTTTCCTTAAAAAAAAACCCCACAAGCTAATAAAAAGCAATATGCATGATTATACTTATTTTTTACGCTACATGTATCAACTTATGAAGAAAGTCCTGAATGAATGTCTGTGAGTTTGCTACAACACATTTTTACAGATTCGTATGATGATCAGTTACTTAGCATTTAGAGAACAAAGTCTTTACCTGATAGACATCTCGTCACACTTTACAGACAGAGTAGACCCAGAACAGATGGATCCTACAGGAGCTCAGCTGTCTGTTCTGGGTCTGCTGTGCTTATGAAGACATACTACAGAACAGTTGAACCACCCTTTGAGAAAAGGGGGTTTTATTGCATTGCAGACAGTGTAGACCTAGATCAAATATCACATCTAAGATGAATATCTGATCAAGTTTTACATTGTGAGAAAATACAGAACAAATTACTACATATTAACCCATTCCCTCGTATGCTATTTTTAGACCCAATCTCTTTAAAAAAGAGCATTTTAGAATTTGAAAACCACTGTAGCAAATATTCTATTTATCACAATGGTTTCAAAAGGTGACTTTTCCAGAGGCGTCTCTGAAGAGTGGCTCAATTATCAGCCTTCAAATCATTCTGATGATTCACTTTAGTTATTGGGAGGATGTATGGTATTAGTACACCATGCTGTGACTATTAGGGATGCATTATTGAGTGGGATGTACCATGCACTAGCAACCTGTCAATCGCCCGACCTCGTCTTGGGAGTTTAACCCTTTCCTCCATAAATACGCCTTTCTACGCCTCTGTAAAAATAACCTATTGAAACCATTGCGATGAATAGAGCATTTGCTCCAATAGGAGCAAATGCTCTATTTATCACAATGGTTTCAAATTACAAAATTCTAAAAAAAAAACTTTTCTCTAGTTAATGCTCCTTTTCGGTAGATTTATTCAAAGTAGTTGGATCTAAAAATAGCCTATGAGGGAAAGGGTTAAAAGAAATGATTACATGGCTTCTCCAGTCAAGATTTACTCTTTTAAACAATGCAGTAATGTATATGACTACATCCATTTACCAACATTGTAAACCTAGAACAGTCACAGCACAAACATGACCTCTGATCAGAATTTACATTGCTTGACGTTCTTCAGAAGAAAAAACTATACTCAAAATTGTCTACTCCATGTTATATGAGGCATTGATAAAATGCATAAATTAAAGCATTTTTAAGAATAGCTCCATTTGTTTCTCCCTATGTTGTGAATACACTTAAGAATTGTCTTCAAGAGACGATTCTAAGGAGTGGTCACAAAGATGAGGTGAAATACTGACTTCAGTGTTTAAACATGCTAGTGTATCTATGGCTCTCAATTATGTGCTGTGGACAAGCAGACAGACAGACATACAGATCCATTGCCCCCCCCCCCCCCCCCCCACCCTTAACAATCTACCTGATGCATTTAGTTAATACAGTAAAACCCCTCGTATCATGGTCTGCTCTATTTGCTTAAATGTTACAGATAGGATTCTATTACAGGTTCAGATACGATGCCTAAATTAAAGCTCCTTTATTTCTCCACCAAACCCTACACTGTGACCACTCTTTAGAATCGTCGCTAAGAGACGATTCTAAAGAGTGGTTACAGTATAGGGTTTGGTGGAGAAATGGCAATTTTAGTATTTTTGGGTACGTATCTTTATCTGAAGCTCTTTATATAAATATATATAAATTTTAAAACCATGGCAGGTAATTTCCTTATTTTATGTATAAGCATATATTGATGTTCAGAACAGGCCCAGTCTTGCATGAATATTCATGAGGTAAAGGGATAATAGGCACTATAGTGAATACAGTAAACCCCCTCTAAACTGGACGTTCAATTTAGTATAAATATCCGTCTTAAGGACAGGTGGCAGCTTAATGCAGGGTGAAAGTCATGCAGAAAGCTCCTCTAGGAGCTTTCTGTATGACTTTCACCCTGCATTAAGCAGCCACCTGCCTAAAAGTATTTAAATTATTCTCTACTAGAATTCCGGTTTAGAGAGGTTTTACTGTACTACAGTTATATGAAACTCTAACAAAGCTATACAAATGCACGCCTTAAACTAAACTGCCTCTTAATTTCTGTAGACATTAAATATTTCAAATTTAAATATTGCTTACAAAATCAACAATCTTCATCTTATTTTTTAATATTTCTGGACCAATTATGGGATAATTCTCCTATACCTATCATTATAATAATTATATTACATTCTACTAGGCAAAGATTACGCCGACATATAAGGTTATGTTATTACATGAGCAACTTCACTAGAAAAAGGTACCTAAAATGCCTAAGCATAAACCCAGACAAGAGATGTGACAGCCGGTCAGGGTCTACACATTTTGATATTTCCAAAACTCTGCAATATATTAGGTGTAGACATTGACGAGATGCCACATCAGTCTGCTACATAGCCACTGGTCTATATCTATATTCTGCACACTCCTTTACTCCATAGATTGACATACATATTAATGCCTTTGCAATCAGAGTAGACCCAGATCAGACGGCTCCTAAAGGAGCCATCTGATCTGGGTCTGCTCTGTTTGTTTATGGAATTATATAGATCTTATTCTACAGTTTGTGCCATGTTAAAAAATTCCCTTGTTCATGATGCCATTATAAAAACTCAGCTTTTTAGTACATGTATATTCATACATTCATTTCTTAATGATTATTCACAGGGCAAAGGCTTACTTGTGCCATTTGCTTTTTCTGTGATCTATAGGAGTGGTAAACATTTAGCAGTTCTCCATCAAATCCGCAGTCAAAGAGATGGTTCCAATGAGTGGTCATCCATTGACTGTGGATTTCGTAGAGAAATAAATAAGGATTACTCCTCTTGTTTGTTTGGTTTGGCGCTCAGAACAGTGAGGGCTATCAAGTTCTACTGACTAGGTTTAACCCTTTATCTGATGAATAGTCACGCAAGATTAATCCTAGTCTAGCAGTAACCCTTTCAATACTCAATATTTACCCTTTCCTCCATGAATAATTATGTAAGAAATAATGACGTCATGAATATTAATTACAATATTTTGCTATCACAGCACATGGACATTGGCCATGGCAGAAATTGTAGAATAGTATCGATCTTATATCACAAGCAAACAGAGCAGACCCTGATCAGACGGCTCCTGTAGGAGCTGTCTGATCTGGGTCTACTCTGTTTGCAAAGGTGTAGAAAGTCGTACTTGTGGAGTAAAGGGTTAAAAGTGGACTGGTCCATCAGTGTTTAAAGATAGAGGACCATCCCTGTGTTTAATGATAGTGTCCCTTCTCTTTATGCTACATTTTATGGGAGGACTATGAGGTACAATCATTGCTGACCCTGATCCTCCGTAAAGCTTCTCTAGGAGCTGTCTGATCTGGATCAGCACTGTTTGCAAATGCCAGTACAGTCATTTCACTAATTCTAAGGGTTAATAATTGTTAAATAAGGAAATGTGTTGCCATGACAATTAACATAGAATCAGATCGGTAACATATATGTTTACATAGCCGACTTTGATCAGACAGCTCCCTGCTGTATGTGCTGTCAGATCTGGGTCTACTTTGTTTGCAAATGTGTGGAATATTTGGGTTGTATCAAGTAAAGGGTTAACATATATCAGTTATTGGATAGGTGGAGGGCTTGGATAAATTCATATGTATTGTCTCCTAGCATAGTATCTAATTGATGTATATAATGCGATACACTGGTTAAAGAGAAGAGGGGGGAGAACTCTGTCAATATTTTGTACGGTGGCAAGTAAGATGGTAAAAAGAATAATTTGTGCATTTCAAATGTCAGACCCACATGAATGATGCAAACGTGCAGTACATAATATCAAAGCATCACGACATTACAAACCTTTGCATCAACAGATTCTCAAGCAAAACCGAGTACATTTTCAAATTTTCTGAATTATGAATATGTGCAAGTTTGGAAATTATTTTCTCCTTAAATGTACAAATTTCTTGAAAAGTCTCTCCCTTCTACTCCTTTCATATATAATAGAGCTCCAGACTATAGGTGAATACTGCTATCCTATTAATCTTATTTCTCAGTAAAATCCTATCTTGTTGGTTCTCATCAGATCACCTTAGATGATTCTAATTAGTTTCAAAGTGGAGAAAAATAAAAACCATTTATCACAGAGGTCCAGATAAGATGCGTAAATTAAAACATTTTCAAGAATAACTTCTTTATTTCTCCGCATAACCCTATGTTACAACCACTCTTTAGAATCGTCTCTTTGAGACAATTCTAAAGAGTGGTCACAACATAGGGTTTGGTGGAGAAATGACGATTTTAGTATTTGAGTACGAACCTTTATCTGTTGCTCAGTATCATACATTTCCTAAAAACCATGTTTATTTGGAGCTCTACTTGCAATATATCTTGCTAGTGTATTATGGTGTGATCTACAGGGGCTGCCACAGCTATAAAAGGTCGGCAGAACAGTAGTCGTGTGGGCTTATTTACCTTGAGGGATAAAATGCTGCATCTGATGCTGTGGATGGGGTCCCTGCCCGGGGTTCTGGGTATGAAGCCCCTGTACGCCAGATTGGGACATTAACTGTTGTTGCATTGAACCTGGACCTGAAACACACGGACTCATGTAATAATAAGCAACTATGCTGAATTGATATTCCCCTGCAAACAAGTGCTGGCCTCAGTATTTAACTGAATAACTGAAAAACAAGTTACAAACCTTGTGCACTGCATTTGCGGTCAATGTGATCTATCTGTATATGAACTCAATAGCTTTTATACATTTGAAGTTATGATCCGAACAAACCAGATTTTGACAAATATAACAAAGGGCAATAACTCCAAAAATACTGAAGACAGAGTTATGGACCTTGTGCACTGCACTTGTAGTCAATGTGTTCTATTTGTATATGATGTTTGAAGTCAATAGCTTTTATACTTTGAAAGATATGATCCAGACAAGCCAGATTTTGAGAAAAATAACAAAGGGCAATAACTCCAAAAATGCTAAAGACAGAGTTAGGAACTTTGTGCACTGCACCTGTAGTCAATGTGTTCTATTTGTATATGATGTTTGAAGTCAATAGCTTTTATACTTTGAAAGTTATGATCCAGACAAGCCAGATTTTGAGAAAAATAACAAAGGGCAATAACTCCGTAAATGCTGAAGACAGAGTTACGAACCTTTGCAGTCAATGTAATCTATCTGTATATGATGTTTGAAGTCAATAGCTTTTTTGGAATTATGACCCGGACAAGCCCGACGGACATACAGACGAACGGACATGGTGACTCCAGTACACCCCCCCCCCCAACAAACTTTGTTTGTGGGCATAATCTAACCAAATTACTCTTGTAGGAGCCATCTCATCAGACCTCCAGATAAGATGTGTAAATTACCCCTTTCCGCCATGAATATTCATGTAAGAAAACATGTCATGAATATTAATTAGATTACCATTATATGGTACATGGACACATGAAGTTTTGGCCATGGCAGAAAGTGTAGACTCATATCTCTATATCATATCATCAGCAAATCATAAGTAAACAGAGCAGACCCTGATCAGACTGTCCGAGTCTTCTGTTTGTAAAAAAGGCGTAAAAAAACGCTTTTTCAAGGAAAAGGTTAACATTTTTAAGAATAACTTCTTTTATTCTCCACCAAAACCTACTCGTATGTGTGTCCACTCTTTAGAATCGTCTCAACGAGACGATTCTAGAGTGGTCAAAACATAGGGTTTGGTGGAGAAAATATTATTTCAGTATTTGAGTATGCACCTTTAACTGTTGTTATGGTAACTATTAATTATTTTTCACAGGCGGACTTAATTGGCTGCTTTACCCATTCCTCCATAGTCTATTTTTAGACCCAATCTCTTTGAATAAATCTACTGAAAAGGAGCATTTACTAGAGAAAAGAAAAATGTTAGAATCTTGTAGTTTTGAAACCATTGTGATAAATAGAGCATTTGCTCCATAGGAGCAAATGCTCTATTTATCACAATGGTTTCATGAAGTGACTTTTTCAGAGGTGCAGAAAGGCGTATTTATGGAGGAAAGGGTTAAAGCAATGAACTATTTATCGCAAGTGATTATTAACACAAGTTTAACTAAATTTCCAAAATGGTAAAAAAAAAATTGCTTACGTTTCTTACCTGCCATAGGATGGCCTTGGAACTGATGAGAACTGTGCATGTGATGAGGATGATTTAACTGCCCGGTGGCTGACATCTGTGGGGGCATCATGACTAACTGTTGCATATGAGGGGACTGATGGCTGTGCATACTGTATGTTACTGACGACTGCCCAGTCGACTGCTGTGGGAGCGAAAACTGCTGACCGCCCGCCGAGCTCTGCATCTGTAATGGGTGTGACGTATTGTACGGGTAAGGCATCGGCTGCATATTCTGTGGTGATGTTGGATTGTGTGGACTTGGCTGTAGAGGTGGAGCTTGTAACGTAGCTTGTGGGTAGCCCTGAGGGGGCTGGGGTGTGCCCGATGAAGGAGGGTGGGGACCTGAATTCATGGGCTGTTGGCTGTGGTTGGTAAGAACGGGGCTGGGAGCTGGATGGTGTGGTCCTGCACCAGAGGGGGGAGGGGGATTCATCTGTGTGTTCTGCTGGGTGTTTGTTGACATGTTCAAGTGGTTCATGTGGTTTGGGTGATTGAGATGAGAAGCAGGGTTGATGTGGGCTGGCATTGGTCCTTGTTGATGTGGTGCCACTGAAATACACACAAACAACACATATCAGAGTATATATGAGAAAGGAGGCACATGACAGCTTAAGATAACTGAAGTTGATCCTTTAATCCATGAATATTCAGAAATAATCAGGAGCGTAGTTGAATCCAAATGTAATGTATGCACTCAGGCTATAGAGGACTTGGGGCATGCTCCCCCAGGAAATATAGAATTGCGTAGTTTTGATAAACTAAGCATTTGGAGATCGATGTTACTCATGTATGTAAGTGCACGTTGCTTTTCATAAGCATACAGAGCACTCTGATCCAATGGAGCTGGCTGATCTGGGTCTACACTGTTTGCAATGGCATTAAAAGGCCTACTCATGGAGTAAAGGGTAAATTAGTGTTAATTTTTGTACACTTGCAGTAAATTTATGATAAAGTTTTGATGAACCCTTCCCTTCAAATACACACCTTCTTATGCATTTGCAAACAGAGTAAACCCAGATCAGATGGCTCCTGTAGGAGCCTTCTCATCAGGGTCAGCTCTATTTGCTAATGGAATTTGTTAGATCTGTTTCTCGACTTTCTGAAATGGCTACAATGTTTAATCTTCCTCAATTTTATTTTTTTTCTCCACGAATGTTCAGTAGGTATTGAAATTGGGAATATATATAGAACAGGGAAAAGGTTAACTCTTTCCCTGTTCTATGTTTATTACAAATTCCAATACCTACTGAATATTCATGGAAAAGTAGTTATAATGAAATATCAAAGGTGGAACATTGTAGTCATTTTAGAAAGCAAAGAAACAGATCTATCAAATTCTGTTAGCAAACAGAGCAGACCCTGATCAGACGGCTCCTCTAGGAGCAAATGCGTGAAAACACATTTATATGAGGGAAAGGGTTAAGAGGAGTTATAGCTAAGTAACTCAGCATCTAAACTGTTTGCTGAAGAGAAAAGGGAGGAATATTCAACAAATAAATATTCATTATTTCTTATATGAATATTCATTATTTGTTTGTATCACGGTTTTACGTCACTTTAACCTATTACCTCATAGGCTATTTTTAGATCCGACCTCTTTGAATAAATCGACCAAATAGGAGTATTTAGTAGAGAAAAGGAAATTTTGAATTGTGTAGTTTATATGAAACCATTGTGATAAATAAAGCATTTGCTCCATAGGAGCAAATGCTCTCTTTATCAAAATGGTTTCAAAAAGTGGCTTTTACAGGTGTCAGCATGAGGGAATGGGTTAATAGTAATTCAGTCATATCAAATTAGTTGGAGGAAGACCCCAAAGGTGAATGGAACTAATAGCAGTTTTATGTACAGGACAACAACCGGGTATAAGTAAACCATGATAAGTGCAGATCCAGGCTACCCTCTATCAACTGTTGTACTGGCAAATTATTCCTTTCATGACCACTTTTTTGTGTGAATATTCTGTACTTACTATATACTTGTCCGCCTTGTCCACCTGAGGGTGTGTTCTGCTCAAGCCCCGCCCCCTGCATAGTCGTAGGAGGCATGCCCTGTATTGAAGTGGGCGTCATGAACCGAGGTGTAGTTTGGGCGGCTGGCATCTGCATCATCTGTGAGTGAAGCATATAAATATAATACTGTACACGTGATAACATGATGTATGTCCTGCTTGTGCTTTCAGAAGATTTTCACTGTAGCCATTAATCCTTTCCTCCACAAATACACCTTTCTACGCCTCTGTAATAATCACTTCTTGAAACCATTATGATAAATAGAGCATTTGCTCCATGGGAGCAAATGCTCTGTTTATCACAATGGTTTCAATAATACACAATTCTAACATTTTCCTTTTCTCTAGTAAATGCTACTTTTCGGTAGATTCATTCAAAGAGGCTGGGTCTAAAAATAGCCTGTGGAGGAAAGGGAAATTAGCCAAAGCCCTGTTGACAATGATGAACAATTTTCGCAAAAAGTCACCCTAACAACATTGCTATACAATCATATTCAAATCTGCTCAGTGATTTCAAAAGAGAAGAAAAGTTAAAGTTTCACTAAGCACTAGAATCTGTCTGAAGCAACCATTCATTAATTTCATTTATTCAAAGTATGTGTCTTAAAAAGCAGATGGTCCCTAAATGAGAGTTACATAAGGAAAACTACTTTCAAATCATATTGAAATCTAGACCATGTTTTCAGGAAAATAAATCTTTGGAGTTTCCACCTTGTCATAAAAAGGAAAATAAGCCACTGCCAATTTGAGCAGTTTGGGTAGGGTCTAAGCAACAATGTTGCAAAAATACAATGAATATCTGAAATCTGCCATTTGGTTTAAGAAATGATTTTTTAAAAAATTCTCTATAGCCATGCAACTAACAGGTACCATTCACACAAAGTAGCCCAAAAAATTGCTATGTCTGTCTAAAACCTTTCCCTCATAAAAATGCTCTTCCCATATTTTTAAACAGTGTACACCCAGATCAGATGGCTCCTGTAGGGTTCCTCAGGGTTTGCTCGGTTTACTTATGAGATTATCAGAGCTACAGATAATGGTGCATACCCAAATACTAAAATCGTCATTTCTCCACTAAACACTATACTTTGACCACTCTTTAGAATCGTCTCGAAGAATGGTCACAGTATAAAGTTTGGTGGAGAAATTCTTGAATATTCATGTAAGAATTAATGACATGAGTATTTAATAGCTGAATTTTTATAATGGTATATGAACACAGCATTTTTTGGCTTTTGCAGAAATAGTAAAATAAGTTTATATAATTCCATAGACAAACAGAGCAGATCCTGACCTCTGACAGCTCCTATAAGAGTTGTCTCATCTGGGTCTAATCTGTTTAAAAAGTTGTGAAAAGGAGTCTCCATCAGGTAAAGGGTTAACCAAACCCTATTATGTTGGTTTTCATTGGTTCAAAACCATTACCAGAAATCCAGATAGATGCATGAATTTAAACATTTTCACGAATAGCTCTTTTATTTCTACACCAAACCCTACACTGTGACCACTCTTTAGAATCGTCTCAAGGAGACAATTCTAAAGAGTGGTCACAGTATAGGGTTTGGTAGAGAAATGACAATTTTAGTATTTCGGTATGCACATTTATCTGTAGCTCTGCAAAAAGAGAGAAACCAGAAATTGGGACATATCAGTACGCTTCTTATCACAAACTCTGAGATAAAGTAGATAACAATAAGTTCTGGAATATTTACCTGTTGTCGGCTTACCTGCCCCATCTGATAACCGGTTGGTTGTGGGGGTATCATCTGGGGATGGATATACATATAGGACTGGGCCGACTGTGCAAGCAGGGGCTGGCCTGTGGCTGCTTGAACCGCTGATGCTGTGTAGTCTGGTTTCACTGACACCACAGCTATAAGGTAGGAGAGACAGACTTAGTGCAATACTAAAGTTGACAACCACTACCTCTAATCCTTATACAGTAGAACCTGTCTTAACCCTTTCCCTCATATTAATGTGTTTTCACGCATCTGCAAACAGAGTAGACTCTGATCAGACGGCTCCTATAGGAGCCGGCTGATCAGGGTTTGCTCTGTTTGCTAATCGAATTTGATAAGAGCTGTTGCTTTAGTTTCTAAAATGGCTACAATGTTTCACCTTCCATATTTCATTACAACTATTTTGTACATGAATATTCAGGTATTAAAATTTGGAATAAACATAGAACTGGGAAAGGGTTAAGCTACCAACTGCCTTATAAACCCATAATTAGACCTCTTTTTGATGACCGCTTAAGACAGGTTTAGCTGTAAACAAATGAAGGAGTGTGGAAACCCTATGCCAACTTGTCCAACCTGGGACATGTACACAATTTCTTACATGAATATTCATGGAATAAAGGGTTAAGATTTAAGATTCGATTAGGGTACACATTTGCCATCTATATCAATAAATTGAACCAAGTCTTACAACTCGTTACCGCAATTACTATTTTTTAATGTGATATTAGGAAAAGTGTCCTTCATGAGCCGACACCTGGAACTTTTCATCCGACTTGTCTATGGACAAATAGCAATTCAATTTTAAAAGATTTTAAATTTCAGAAACATGATTAAACAGCTTAGAACCACATGTGACAAACTATTCAACTTCTAATCTGGAACCAATAATTGGGCTAGTACAAGTGTCCAAGATTGAAGCTTTTTATGGCAATGTTGACAACAAAAGGGCGATCAAAACACCTACTTTAAGGTATGTATTTGTGTTAGAAATGCATTAAAACCCATTTAGTTTAGAATTATTTAGATCATTTTTAAATGCTTAATGCAGGATAGAAGTCATTCAGAAGGCTCCTTTGGGAGCTTTCTGCTGATTTTCACCCTAAGTTGCCACCTGTTTTACAGACTGACACTGATGCTAATTTGGACTTCCAGTCTTAGATCTACTGAAAAAATATTGCCTAACCTCTTTTTGGCCTGACATTATATGACATCTGTTGGGGCTGAGCTGTTGGCACCATGGCATTGGGCGGCATGATGAATGACTGCCCAGGAGCAGGGTACACCGGCTGGGCCATCACAGGAGCCTGCTGTATGATAGGGCTCTGGGTGTGGGGACGAGGAGGAGTGGGGATCTGTTGGGTCGTCGGTTTCTGAAATGGAATTAAGTACATTTAACCATATATCTATGATTGGCCAAAATGTTTTCAAACATGAAAACAGAAATGCTTCAAAAGGGTATTATCTATTAAAGAGGAATTAAACTTTACCTAATGAATATTCATGAAAATAATGACATCATGAATAATCATTAGCTGAACATTTAGAATGGCATTATTTAACAACCCCCCCCCCCCCCGAATATTTGCGCAAGAAATAATGAATATATTTATTAAATTGATGTTATAATAGCATATGTAAACAAGAATTATCAGTCATGGCAAAAAATCGGAATTGTATATTATATCACAAGCAAACAGAGCAGACCCTGATCAGACAGCTCCTATATCTGGGTCTACTCTGTTTGCAAAAGCATATCTATGAAAGAAAGGGTTAAAAATTTAACAATTGATCATGGCATAAATTGTAGAATCAGATCTTTATTAGCAAAAAAGAGCAGACCTTACAGGGGCCATCTAATCTGGGTATAGTCTGTTTGCAAAGACATCAAAAGGTAGTATTATCAAATAATGAGTTAAGTATCCCGCGATAATGCAGGCTTCTGATCATATCTATGCGAGCAACTCGGCATCTCAAACTTGTTTTATTTGTTAATATTACCAACTTTTCCGAAAGTAGGAGACATCAAAGCAAGTAAAAGTTATACACAGATCTTAAACGATACTAAAGAAGTACTCTAACAGATCTATCATAATACGAATGCAAACAATACTTACTTGCGTGAAAGACTTTGGAGTGAAGACATTTGCATTTGGATTGAGGGTTGACTTTATTGGTCTGAAAAGAGAGATACGGCAATACAGTCTATGAGTTACATCAACCTCATTGATACAGAATCATCTATCAGTATACTATGTAAATTCAATCATGTAGAGAATCATGACACAAGCTTGTGAGAAACTATTGACTAAGTGTCAAACAGCTTGGATCCTCAGAGTTCCAGATAAGATGCGTAAATTTAAATATTTTCAAGCATAGCTCCTTCATTTCTCCACCAAACCCTATACTGTGACCATTCTTTAGATTTTAGTATTTGAGTACGCATCGTTATCTGTAGCTCTGGATCCTGATAAGAAGCCGAGTTACTTGGCATCTCATCTTGATCCAAGCTGTTTGCAAATAGACAGCAGTTGCTGGAGAATAACTACACCTCGGAGATGGTATTCTAATGGGTACCAACAATAGAAAAGGTTTGCAGAGAAATAAAAACAGTACAGCACTTACATGTCTTTTGGTTTAGCATCTCCTTCTGTTTTGTCTTGTGAGGGATCCGACTCTGGTTTCTTCTCTTCTGCCATCTTTGCTGTTTTATCCGGGGAAGGCTCAGCATCCGTGACTTTTTCTTGTGCCATCTCCTTTTCTTTATCTTCATGTGACATGTCTTTACCGACAGATTCTTTGCTCTCCCCGCTTGGAGGTCTGTCTTTATCTTTATCTTTTGCTTCTTTATTATCATCAAGCTTCAGAGAAATGAGAATTGATTCAGTCTTTAACATAGTAAATAACATCTACATCTTTATGCAATGAAGAATTTTCTTTTCATGTCAAGCTTTCATAATCCCGATATATTTTTCATAAATACATTACCCTTTTCTCCATGAATATTCATGACACATGAATATCCATGACATAAAACCATGACAATGAATATTAATTAGATTATTTTTTACATTGGCACATGGACACAGGATTTTTTGTCCATAGTAGAAACTGTAGAATCATATCTATAACATATGCAAACATAGCAGACCCTAATCAGACAGCTCCATACAGGAGCCATCTGATCTGGGTCTACTCTTTTTGCAAAGGCGTAGAAAGGCGTATTTAAGGAATAACAGATTAACCTATTCCCTCATAGGCTATTTTAGACCCAACCTCTTTGAATGAATCTACCGAAAAGGAGCATTTACTAGAGAAAAGGAAAATGTTAGAATTGTGTAGTATTGAAACCATTGTGATAAATAGAGCATTTGCTCCAATGGAGCAAATGCTCTATTTATCACAATGGTTTCAAGAAGTGACTATTACAGAGGCGTAGAAAGGCGTATTTATGGAGGAAAGGGTTAAGGAGTAACAGATTAATTCATTTCTGACTTTCAGTTTGCATTTATATGTTAGCCTTTCCGTAATACAGACGACATTTGGCACCTTTGCAAGTAGAGTAGATCAAGATCAAACGGCTCCCAAGGGAATCGTCTGATCAGGGTCAACTCTGTTTGCTTATGGAATAATATAAATATGATTCTAGTTTCTGTCATGTCCATAAATTTTGTTCATATGCCATTATAAAATTTATGCTAATAAATATTTATGCATACAGTAAAAACTCAATACTACGAAATTTTAGTAATGAAGAATTTATGTTTTTGTAGGCAGGTGGCTGCTTAATGCAGGGTAAAAGTCATGCAGAAAGCTCCTAGAGGACTTTCAACCTGCATTAAGCTGCCACCTGTGTTACAGATCAATAATGGTACGTATTTCTGTGTTTGAATAATAGAGTTTCACTGTAATTATTTCTTACATAAATATCAATGGGATAAAGGTTTAACCCGTTACTCCATAAATATGCTTTTCTACACCAAGATCAGACAGCTCCTATGGGAAACATCTTATCAGTTTCTGCTCTGTTTGCTTATGGAATGACATAGATCTCGATTCTACATCAACAACCAACATGACTCATAATCTTCCTTGTAACAAGTTTTTGCCATAATTGTTTTTAGTCGCAAATTTACCAGTTTGGCTGAAATTAATTTATTTTGGCCTATTAACCCTTTTTCCTGTTGACTATTCATGTAAGACATAATAATATCATATATCTAATTTGTGGAGTTTTACAATGGCAAAAGAACTTCAGAATTTTGGCATTGCAAGAAACTGGAGTGTCAAATGTATTACAATTTCATATTTATAAAGCAAACAGAAGAGACCCCTGATCAGAAAGCTGATCAGGGACTATTTTGTTTGCAAAAGCCTGAAAATATTTATTTATGGAGTTAAGGGTTAATATCAAATAAGAAGAAAGCGAGTTAAGGGTTAATATCAAATAAGAAGAAAGTACTTTTGTACACGGACCTTCTAGATCTTAGAAGTACAGATTAAGAAACTAATAACAAACAAATTAAAGACTTATGCAATGTTTCATCTCAGTAACCTTGATTAATGAAGAAAGTCAACATTATAACTTGAAATCATTGTAATTTAATCCTTTCCTTCATATAAACACTTTTTCACACATTTGCAAACAGAGAAGACCCAGATCAGACAGCTCCTAGATGAGTTGTCTCTGCTCCATTTGCTTATGGAATTTGATAGTTCTGTCTCTAAAATGGCTACAACGTTCCACCTTCTATATATCATTATAACTATTTTGTCCATAAATTTTCAGTAGGTATTGAAATTCGAAATAAACATAGAACATGGAAAGGGTTAAGTATTTTCACAATTACCAAAACATTCAATTTATTAGTACATCCAATAACATTATTACGATACTGTTTTTGGTCATCAATGCAATTCGATTCACTTACCTTAAAATTAGAGCTGAATTCTTTTAACTCCTTAATCTGTTCATCTCGACCTGGAAAAAATATAAACTGGTGTGATCAACTAGATTCAAGGCTCAACATCAAACTAGAACTATCACTAAAGATGATGAACAGCCCCTAACGGCAGCCTTGATTGCAAATCCAAGTTTATGACACCAACTACCCATGTAACAGAACGTTATGACAAAATTATTCGAAGTTCAAGGGGAGATAATTCTGTAATACTTGCTACTAAACTCGTGACGTTGAAAATTGTGTCTTGCACATCTATTATTCATGGTTATGATGTATGACAAG
Source organism: Azorinus chamasolen (assembly GCA_963576725.1). NCBI lineage: Eukaryota > Metazoa > Mollusca > Bivalvia > Cardiida > Solecurtidae > Azorinus > Azorinus chamasolen. The sequence goes on along the minus strand of OY755240.1, from coordinate 64,063,969 downwards.
TATCAATTCAATAACTTTTAAACTGAAGCAGAACTCCCCATGTTTCATGCCAGAATGACAAAAAATACTCAAGGGAATGCAATTCTGCAATGCCTTAACTCTAAACACATGAAAATTGTGGCTTGCACATCTACTATTCATTACTGAATAACTTTCAAATTGATGGGGAAGTTCGTGACACCAACTCCCCGTGTTTTCATGCAAAAATGACAAAAAATACTCAAAGTTCAAGGGGAAATAATTCTGCAAAGCAGTAAACATATGAAAACTGGCACAATGCCCACCTCTTATTATCGATGGCATTTCTGTGGTTCTTTAATATGCCCAGTGTCAGTGTAAAGCACTGTAGTAAAGTGCGTTTAACCCTTTCCCGTATGGACTATTTTTAGATACCTCTGATTAAATCTACCAAAAAGGGGCATTAACTAGAGAAAGGGAAATTCTCAGAATTTTGTAGTTTTAAAACCATTGTGATAAATAGAGCATTTGCTCCTGTGGAGCAATTCATCACAATGATTTCACAAAGTGACCTTTACAGAAGCATCAAAAGGCGTCAATATACGGGAATGGGTTAAGTGGGGGTGTTTATGAGAGAGAAAACGGTATCTCTAGAGTGTATGAGAAGAAGCTCAACCCAAGAGTTTATAGTTACCAGCAGTACCTTTTGATGATTTCTTGCTATCTGCTTTGTTGGCTGGGGGATATTGTTGAGGGTTGTGTTCATGTTTGCCCTCTGTAGGGGGACCTCCACCCTCATGTACTGGACTAGAAGTTTTTATTGTGGGACCAGCTGTAGACGCAGGTATACTGGCTCTGCTGGATTTTTCTGTCAGAGAGAAAGTGACACTAGCATCATATAAAGTAAACCTCTCTTTAGGGACCACTTAATACAGGAAATAAAGTTAGGCAGAAAGCTCCTGTATAAACAAACATCTGTTTTTAAAGACACCCATGTTCATTTATAACGTGGTTGCATTAACTCATTCCCTCCTACAGACGCCTTTTAACACCTCTGTAAAAGTCAGTTTCACAAAACCTTTCTGATAAATAGAGCATAGAAACGATAATAAAGAGCAACTCTCTCCATGACCCATCCATCAAGGGATAATGGAGACTACAAATACAGAACACACTTTGAATTCCCTGGTTCTTCAAAGTTCCGAGCTTAAAGCAGAGGCTTTTTTTTTAATTAAAACATGTTCCAGAATACCCCGAACCCCATGTTGCGACTATTCTTTATAATTGTCTCTTCCAGACGATTCTAAAAAGTGGTAACAAAATAGCATTTGGTGGAGAAATGACAATTTTAGAATTTGAACACACATCTTTATCTATTGCTCCGATAACCCACTTCTAGTAATGTTATCAAGACACATGGTTAATTTTTCCTGGCACCACTCTTATAATGTGCTGAGAGCTTGGTAAGCAAGTCACTACAGCTGAACTTAGATATATCAAACTCGGATAGCTCAAACTTTGGGATAACTCGAAGTAAAAGTTCAGTACTTCAAAAATTTACATTACAGAAATGTTCTAAATTGTATCATTACGCATAACTAGAAACACATTTGACAGCTTAATGCAGGTCAAACGTATGATTGCTGACTGCTCCTAACGGAGATTTCAGCAGCATTTTAGACCTGCAATAAATTGTGACCTTGAGAATCTGTTTAGATTAAAAATTGGATGACTCGGAAAATCTGTTAACTCCAAATATTTCTTTCGCCCCTTGAGGTTCTACATATCAAAGTTTAACTGTACTAGTCTTTGGTAGGACGCTCTAGGGGGTACCTCCTAGTTTGAATTCTTTTCCATCTCTAAAAATGCTGTCTGCATAACTCTTAATGTATATGGGAACCTAGGATACAAAACCTTTGAAAACAGTTTAAATATTGTGTCTGCACCGTTTGCCATAAAAATCATTTCCTTCAGTGATAAATTTTGATACAAATTCTTGTTCAACTCATTCCCTCCAACTGACACATTTTGACACCTCTGTAAATGTCATTTTTGAAACCATGATGATAAATAGAGCATTTGCTCCATAGGAGCAAATGCTCTATTTATCACAATGGTTTCCAAACTGAACACAATTCTGAAAATTTCCTGTTCTCTTTTAAAAGCTCCTTTTTGGTAGATTTATTCAAAGTGGTTGGATCTAAAAATAGCTCATGAGATAACGGGTTAATCAATATTCAAAAAGGGGGGGGGAGCAAGTTCCAATTATTCAGCAGATTACAGGTTAAACTAAATAATTTAACTATTTCATGAGTAAAACTGTGACACTCACCACCATTCACACTAACTGTTTCTACTGACGATTGCGAGTTGGATGTCTGAGTGACTGGAGGCGACTGCCTGTGACTGGGTAGACTACGGTTACCTACTGGTGGGGGCGGTTGATGATGATGATGATGCTGAGGCGGGGCATTTTGCTGATGGGGATGTGGGTATCCTCTACCCCCGGTCTTCCCCATTCCCCCAGCACCAGTATTACGCTTGTTTGGCGGTATATATCTGGAGAAGAAAACAAAAGCTTGATCAATCTCTTTAACCCTTTCCCTGTTCTATGTCTATTCCAAATTTCAATACCTGGATATTCACTGACAACAGACCTGGGGTTAATTACATGGCAATGTAATTAATTAAATTACAATTATATTCATAAAAGGTCAATTACCATTACAATTACAATTATATGGGTTTTATTAATGTAATTAATTACATTACAATTACTTTGTCAAATGTTATTAATTACATCTCAATTACTTTCAAAAGGCTGGCAACAGGAAATGTTTTAGAAAACAAGTTTATTAAGTAACACAACTAGTACATGTACATGTAAGTATGCATGTAAATGACCAGTAACATATTTACAGTTATTGAATGTCAGTCTGACAAAATAGTTATAAATGAAATATGAAAGGTGGAACGTTGTAGCCATTTTAGAATGGGTCTGCTCTATTTGGTTACTTCACAGATTTGATTCTCTTTTGTTTGCCATGGCAATAGATGCCCTTATTATAATTCTTAATACAACAAGAGATGTCACAGTCACGTGACAAATGCCCCCAAAAATTGTACCCTGTGACCTTGACCTTTGACCTAGAGACCTGGGAGTTGAAAGCGACACATCGTCTTTGTGTGGTGAACATTTGTGCCAAGTTATATTGAAATCCATTGATAGATAAAGAAGTTACAGGCCAGACACAAAATTTGTTACAAAGTAATTGTATCTTGTGACCTTGCCCTTTGACCCATGGACCTGGGAGTTGAAACGCGACACATTGTCTTTGTGTGGTAAACATTTGTGCCAAGTTATATTGAAATCCATTGATAGATGAAGAAGTTACAGACCGGACACGAAATTTGTGACAAAGTAATTGTACCCTGTGACCTTGACCTTTGACCCATGGACCTGGGAGTTGAACGCGACACATCTTCTTTGTGTGATGAACATTTGTGGCAAGTTATATTGAAATCCATTGATAGATGAAGAAGTTACAGACCGGACACGAAATTTGTGATAAAGTAATTGTACCCTGTGACCTTGACCTTTGACCCATGGACCTGGGAGTTGAACGCGACACATCGTCTTTGTGTGGTGAACATTTGTACCAAGTTATATTGAAATCCATTGATAGATGAAGAAGTTACAGACCGGACACGCAATTTGTGACAAAGTAATTGTACCCTGTGACCTTGACCTTTGACCCATGGACCAGGGAGTTGAACACGACACATCGTCTCTGTCTGGTGAACATTTGTGGCAAGTTTTATTGAAATCCTTTGATAGATGAAGAAGTTACGGACCGGACACAAACTTGGGATGGAAGGACAGATGGACAGACATACGGACATGCTAACAAATGGGTAGTTGTGTGACTTTTTCCTTTGATCTTTTCTTGTGTGACTAGTCCCACAAGAAAAACTATTTTTGGCTCTAACTTTGGAAAAGAATGATCTGGAAGCTAACCCTAACCCTATGTCCCACAACTGGCCAGGTTAATGTCACAAGAAATGGCCAGGTTAATGTCACAAGAGATGGCCAGGTTAATGATTTTACTTGTGGGACTAGTTAGAAAAAGTCACACAACTACCCTTTGGTGAGTGCGGACGGACAGACAGAAGGACGGACAATGCGATTACTATATGCCCGCCTTTGGGGGCATAAAAATTATTAATAAGCACAATGGGCAGATACTTGCATGAATATTCATCTATAGTTTCAGGATATACAAACACAAAGATTTCATCTCTACTCACAAAAGCAATGCTAAATACATCAGCCTTTTGGGCATGAGAACTATCATTAATCAACTTACTTTCCAGGCCCTCCTGAGCTAGTTGAGAGAGAGCTGTCTGACGGTCGTACAACCGAGCTAAATGCTGCCTCCTCATCGTCACCCTCCCCATTCTCAAGGGCAATGTGTTTCTTGTACTGCTCACTGCGCTCTATCTCGGCAGCTAGTCGTGTCGCCTCCTCCTCTCTGCGGCGATACTCTTCTGAGTTCTCTTTATTCAGTTTTGTCCTGTACATCAGATAGTAAACATTTTTTCAATATTTATTTGTTAAACAGTATCTTTTAACCCTTTCTCTCATATATAAGTGTTTTCACACATTAGCAAACAGAGTAGACCCAGATCAGACGGAGCCGTTTGATCAGGGTCTGCTGTTTGCTATTGGACTTTGATAGACCTGTTTCTTCAGCTTCCAAAGCGGCTATAATGTTCCTCCTTCCATATTTCATTGTAACTATTTTGTCCATGAGTATTTAATAGGTTTTGACAATTGTAATTAATAAACATAGAAAGGGGTTAACCATGAACCTCATATACATTCATGTAATAAGAAATGACATCATGATTATTAACAAGAGTCAATGCTCGTCATTTAAAAATGTTCAAAACGTTAAAGGGCCATAACTCCAAAATTTTAAAGTTATGCTTCTTATGTAGGGGCCTTCCCCTCAATGAGATTTACTAAACTATGAAGTTTCATGTTGATACCTAATATACTTTCCAAGTAATGAGCTACATTAAAGATTTTGCACGCCGACGACGACAACGACTACAACCCAGTGATCACTATAGTTCGACTTTTCTTCAAAACAGCTGAGCTAATAATATGAAGCTTTATAGCAGTATATGAAGTTACACATTAACAAAGGAATCTTTTAAGTCTTTGCAAGTAACATTTTGTCTGCACCAATTGTTGTTTGTTTTGGTTCTTAAAAAACAATTTTTTCCACTCTTTAGCAAAAAACATGGCCAAAGTATCAAATGATGAGACGCTACATTATGCACCATCTACATCTGGATCTAAATTGTTTTGCCACTAGTGCTCAAAGGGTTAAAATGGCAGAAATTGTGTAATCATACCTACATTATGTTGTAAGCAACATAGCAGACCCTTATCAGATGATCTGATCTGGGTCTACTAATTCCATTACCAAACAGAGTAGATCCCGATCAGACGGCTCCTTTAGGAGCTGTCTGATCTGGATCTACTCTGTTTGCAAATGCATGAAAATGAGTTTATATGAAGGAAAGCGTTAAGACAGGTGGCAGTGTCATACAGGGTGTGAGTTTTCTGCACGACTTTCACGCTGCAGCCACCTGCCTAAAAAGGATCTCAAGTCTTCCTTTACTAAGAGTTTGAATTAGCAAGGTTATATAGCTTTAATTTGCATAAATAAAAAATCGTAACATTGCACGAATTTACCCTCGGCACGTGTACCGGTAAGCAACTATGCATGGACACACTCGTGATTGTATGGTTTACATATGCACGGGTTAATTTTAGCGAGAATAGACTTCACGATTTACTGGCGGAGTTTTATTTATACAGCGTCATCACTCTCATTATGTATTCTGCATAAAGGTGAGGATCCAGGTCAAATTATTCAATCTATACTGTATCAATATTTTGATCATTGTGCAGATCCTAGCAGGAACCCATTTGTTAAGTCTATTCAATAGTTCTGTATAGACAACCCAGCATTAATAGAATAAAGTGATAAAGCGTTTTCACTTACGTGTATTGTCCTAGAGACTCATCATATGTAGATTTAATATTGTATACCATAGCATTTGTCTGAAACATGTCATTCACATCCCAACCATTCTGAAATAAGAAAAAAACATCTAATTAACACTTTCCCTCATATATACGCGTTTTCATCCATTTGCAAACAGATTAAACCCACATCAAATGGCTCACAGAGGAGCCATCTGATCAGGGTCTGCTCTGTTTGCTAATAGAATTTGATAGATCTTTCCACAATTTCTACAATGTTCCACCTTCCATATTCATCATAACCATTTTGCTAATGAATATTCAGTAGGTATTGAAATTTAGGCTAAATACAGAACAGGGAAAGGGTTAATTCTTTACTCTATATATACGCCTTTAACTCTTTCCCAGTTGAATATATTCCTGTAAGAAATAATGACATCATTATTTATCTAAATTTCTATTATGACATATGTACAAAGGATATTTTGGTGTTGGTAGAAACTGTACAGTAATATCTTTTATAATTTCATAAGCAAAGGGAACAGACACTGTTTTAATGCTAGACTAGTTACTTGTTTTGTCTCTGATCTCAACTGTCGTACACCAACTCACCGACTTATCGCCTTCCAGACTGCCTATCTCATCTGCGCCTTCTGAATCCCAAGGCTGAAGCTCTCGCATCTCCTTGTCCTTTGACTCACCATTGTACTTGCTAATACCAGTGTCTGTAAATGCATCTGCAACAAGACAAACAGAATTGCAGTATTCTATAACAAGAGCTATCCACAGACAGCGCGCTCCACTTTCTTTAAGTGATGGACGCTCCACTTTCTTTAGTGCTGGACAGTGTAGTGGAAGTCTTAAGTCGTAAGGGGAGATAACTATGTACAGCAAAACTAATTTTAGGGTTATCTGCACTTGTAAAATGGTTCCCCCTTGTAATAGTTGACATGGATACCAAATTTGAACATGGACCTTAACATAAAACTTAACCAACAATGAAAATGTGAACCAAATTTCTTTGATGGTTTCTGAGAAATGGACCTTAACAAAAAGGTTAACCAACGCCGAAACTGACGAGAGGGTCGTGACAATAGCTCAACTTTTTGAAAAAGTGGAGCTAAAAAGCAGTCTCCCAAAGAAAGTCGGCATTAGTTAGTACCCCTTTACCTGTTGAATATTCATTTAAGAAACAATGTCACCATGAATTATTTCATAATGGAATATGCCATATGAACACAGATTTTTTCCGGAGCCATGGAGGAAACTGTTTGATTTAATAGCAAACAAAAGCCGTTCTACAGAAGCCGTTTGATCTAGGTCTTATCTGTTTGCCAAGATGTCAAAAGGCGTCTCGATTTGGTAATGAGTTAAATGATAGATGATAGCTTATTGCAAGTTAAATGACAGATGATAGCTTATTGCAAGATGTATTAAGTAATACAGATGCTCCCAAAGGAACTTTTTACCTCTTTAGCTCTTTACTTGATAATCAAACCTACAACTTTGCAAACAGAGTAGACCAAGATCAGAATCTGCTCTATTTGATTATGTGATAGAGATTTGGTTCCCTGTTTGCTACAACCATATATTTCCTTAGTTTATACTTTTTTTAGAAAAATTAAATTATTCCAAATCATTATTCATAATGGGTGAAGTCTTTTAAGAATATTCATCAAGTAAGAAACCATCTGCTTATATAATATGCCCAACTTTGTTTCCAAATAAAATGTGTAAATTAAAACATATAGGAGCTGTCTGATCTGGGTCTACTCTGTTTGCAAATGCGTGAAAACACATTTATATGAGGGAATGGGTTAAATCTGTAACATCTTATCTATTCCTCTGTATCTACCATCAAAAAAGTTCTGTGGGAATCCAGCAAAAGTATTGAGCATGTATTTGCCAATCAGGCTACAGGTTCAGACGTGCCATGCATTCAATTGTAGCGACCATATGCAACCAGTGTTTAGACTTGCTACTAGACCTAGAAGGAATGACAATCTTACATTGTGGTACACACTCTTGGTCAGGTGTGTATAAAACATAGCATACAGACTAGTGGCAAGTGTCTGGCTGCAACCAGTTGCTCATGTGAGCCATTACTGAATGTAGGACTCAGAGCAACAGATAAAGGTGCATACTCAAATACTAAAATCATTTCTCCACTAAACCCTATAGTGTGACCACGCTTTAGAATCGTCTCTTCGAGACGATTCTAAAGCGTGGTCACAACATAGATTTTTGTGGGAAAATAAACAAGAGGGCCAGAATGGCCCTGACATCGCTCACCAGACAATCAGATATGTTTCTATTGAAAACTGACCGTCCCTGGGGCGGTGCCAATTTTGACCCTAGGGACACAATATATAACTTTTGTAGATGTATATAACTTTTGTAAATATGAAGCTATGTGCCAAATATGAAATCGGAGAACATTCCAGTTTCAAAGGAGAAGATTTTCAAAGTTTGCACTATAAAATTGTTTCTATTGAAAACTGACCAACCCTGGGGTGGGGCCTATTTTGACAACAGGGGCATAATTTATATAACTTTTGTAGAGGATCGGAAAATGGTGCTATGAGCCAAATATGAAAGCTGAGAACTCTGTAGATTCAGAAAAGAAGATTTTCAAAGTTTTCACTATACGTTTCTATAGACAAGAGGGCCATTGAAAGTGTTAATTTTTCAGACAAACAAATTACAGATGACAGAAACCCTATCACTGCTGAGCATAATTTGACTGAAATTAGCACACAATTTGGATTCTGATCTGACACATATTATATGTAACTTCATATGTGGTTTGTACAAGAGAGTTAATTGTAAGATTGATATGTATTAAACGGGTAGTTTTAATTATGCAAGGCCATACAAAATTCTGACTAAAGAAAATCAACTGACCTCTCAAATAATCAACTGTTCCTCTGAAAAGGTATGTGTACCCTAGCATTCATAACAGATTTTTTGCATTTGAATATTATTATAAATTATTACATAATAATTTCATATTCATAAGTTGAACTTAATATTTTCAAGTTATACAATTTCATGTTAAAAATTATTTCACAATTTATTTAAAATCTTTAATTTGGCATTCTGGAGCCTTTACATGATTTACCCTTCTTCTGAACTGTAGGGCAGGTTATAATCTCATAATGCCAATCACTATTGTTAATTAACCCTTCCCTCATATAAATGTGTTTTCACACATTTGAAAATCAGTAGACCAGATCAGATGCCTCCTATAGGAGCCATCTGATCAGGGTCTGCTCTGTTTGTTAATGGAATTTGACAGATCTGTTCCTTTAATTTCTAAAATGGCTACAATGTTCTACCTACAATAATCCATTATAACTATTTTGTCTATGAATATTCAGTAGGTTGTGAAATTTGGAAAATAAATGCTACAATGTTTCACCTTCCATACTTCACTTTAACTATTTTGTTCATGAATATGCAATAGGCATTCAATTTAATAATAAACACAGAACAGGCAAAGGGTCAAGATCTCTGTCTACTAGCTACTACCAGCAGTACAGGTGCACTAAAAATAGCCACTCTCTCCCTCTCTGATGCTTGACCTGATGACCTGTTTATGAGCCAGTAAAGATAAGATGCTTAAAAGTGCAGTCAGCTTCAAGTTTGCTAGAAAACTTGCCACCCGGGTGTGTAGCCAATTTTGACCACAGGAGCATAATTTATATAACTTTTGTAGAAGTCCTGAAGTTGAAGCTATGTGCCAAAAATGAAAGATGCAGATCTTCTAGTTTTAGAGGAGATGGTGTTCAAAGTTCTCACTATATGTTTCTATTGAAAACTGAAAACCCCTGGGGCAGGGCCAATTTTGACCCCAGGGGTATAATTTATATAACTTTTGTAAAGGACCTACAGATGATGCTATGTGCCAAAGATGGAAGCTGAGACCCCTGTAGATTCAGAGGAGAAGAACTTTAAAGGTTCAAATTGTTGACGACGCACGACGCACGCCGACGGACATCAGGCGATCACAAAAGCTCACCCTGAGCACTTTGTGCTCTGGTGAGCTAAAAACTTATACTTGAAAATCTTTTAATTTATGCATCTTATCTGTATCCATGCTTATAAAACTTTTTAGTCGAGTCTGAGTTTGTTCTCAAGTTCTAAAAAGCTTGAGAATAAACTCAGACTCAACTTAAAAGCTTTATAAGCATGGACCCTGAACCTTTGAGGACTGTAGTCAGAACAACAGACAACATGTGTACACAGGTACTAAAATCGTCATTTCTCCACCAAACCCTATGTTGTGACCACTCTTGAGACAATTCTAAAGAGTGGTCACAACATAGAGTTTGGTGAAGAAATAAAGAAATCATTCTTGTTAGACACATTTCCAACTTGCGCATCTGAAACTCTTTGTAGCTTAAACTTACCTTTAACTGCGTATTCCAAATCCACATTGGCAGCATTTACTGTGATGAGGTCTGCCACTTTGACAATGATTTTGTCCATGATGCGTTCTCGAGAGGGTGTGGCACAACCTGGACTGCTAGTGCCGGAGTTATCCTCAACCATATGAGCCACCTCCAGCACAACATCGCCCTGTAAAAGACATGGTCCAACAGCATTAAAATTTCATTTACAAATGGTTTAAGTACCAAAGAGTTATCTGCAGAAGTTACTGCCTGATCTAATTCTTAACAATTTACCTCACAAAGACATTATGATATCATGAACATTAATAAGATATACTCTGTTTGTAAAGGTGCAAAAAGTTGTTTATATGAGAAAAAAAGATTAAAGCTTTTTTCTCAAAATAAAGCCAACAATTACAGCATCAAACACATTGGATCCTGATTATAAGACCAGTTACTCAGTAGTCCCTCTAGATCCATACTGTCTGCACAGGCTATCATCATTAACCCATTCCCTCATTCCTTCGCAGCAAATTCTCTATTTATCACACTGGTTTCAAAACGTTCTACTACACATTTCTAAAATTTTCTCTCTTTTTTTTTAAGTAAATCATATCATAAATGCTTCTTTTTCTGAAAATAGCTTATGAGGCAAGGAGTACAGACTCCATCCTTCTTGAATATCAAATGTTAAGTGAGTTATTTATGACAAATTGTACAGAATAAGATTTTCAAAAAGCCAACAGAGTAGACCCTGACCAGACGGCTCCTATAGGAGTTGCCTGATCCAAGTCAACTCTGCAAAGGCGAGAAAAGATGTGTCTATCAGGTAAAAAGGTAAAGGTGAGGTTTATAGTCTGGAACTACATACAATGTACATATTCTCCCGACTTCACAATTTACCCCCTGATCACTGGGTTATAAGTCGGCCATTAACACTCGGCGCTCAAGGCAGCCATGGCACATTGGCTTATTTCCCTCACAGGTACCCATTTATACACCTGGGTAGAGAGGAGCAAACGTGGGATGCATTTTTTGCTCAGAAAAATTCTGATAGTCCGATGGCAGGATTCGAACCGGGGACCCTTCGATCCCAAGTCTAACGTCCTACCACTGGACCACCACTCCCACAGGTGAAGGGTTAACAGAACAAATCAACAACAGAAACAGTTTACAAAGGAGCTCAAGTATTGCTAAGACTTTGCCAATAGCCAACTAAATAATTTCATCTGTAACACCTGGATCCATGCTTATAAAACTTTAAGTTGAGTCTGAGTTTGTTAAGTTATTGATTGGTCAGATTTGAGCCTTTGGCTCAAATCTGACCAATCAAAAGCTTGAGAACTCAAATTTGACCAATCAAAAGCTTGAGAACGAACTCAGACTCAACTAAAAAGTTTTATAAGCATGGACCCTGATGAGGTTGTACAGTTTGTCAAATATGAGAGTACTCAATTTTATGCATAAAGGCAATTCTAACGAGTAACAACAAGAAAATGTTTGGCTGAGAACGAGAAAATGTTTGGCTGAGAACTAAGGGATTTGAAAAGACTTCTTTATTCAAAGCTCTGGGAGACTTACCTTATGTGATACAGTCTTCAAAATGCCTTCATAAACTAATCCATTTTTCACTTGGGCTTGAACAATAGTTCCCTGTAAAATAATCACAAGTGTACTGGTTAGTAAAATAAACAATTCACCCATTCCCTGTTCAATATTCATGTCGAGATATAACGACTCATGAATATTTATTGGCTGAAGTTCAAAAGCAACTGTCAGAGTAGACCCTAGAGGAAAGTTTATCAATCAGAAATCATTTGGCATAGTGACCTCAAAAACAATAGGGGTCATCTAGTAGTCTGGTCATGACTAACCACCACAGCAAGTTTGATGATCCTATGCCAAACCGTTTATCAGTTATTGATTGGAAAACGTTTGATCTACCGACCAACATGTACAAAGCAATATACCCAAATCCAAATTTTTTCAAAAGGGGGGGGGGGGGGGGGGGGGGGGGGGGGGGGGGGGGTTGTTTTATAAAAAGTGATATATTAGAACAATTCTCTTGTAAATTTTGGAAGGACCAAACTTTTACTAAGTTTGAGTTATCCCAAAGTTCGAGTTATCCAAATTTGAGATATTGATTGTAAGAAAGTTCAGATTTTAACCATTCCATACGTCTTAAAAAAGACTCTGTCTTTGCAAACACAGAAGACCCAGATCAGATGGGAGTCATCGTATCACGATCTGCTATGTTTACTGATGGAATTATATAGATCTGATTATACAATTTCTACCATGGTCAATTTTCTTGTTCATATGTCAATACAATTTTTTTATTTATATAATTAAGCTAATTAACCCTTTCCCTCATATAACCGTGTTTTCATTCATATGCAAACAGAATACGCCCAGATCAGACGGCTCCTATAGGAGCCCTCTCATCAGGGTCTGCTCTGTTTGCCAATGGAATCTGATAAGATGTGTAAATTAAAACATTTTCGAGAATAACTCCATTATTTCTCCACCAAAGCCTACACTTCGACCACTCTTTAGAATCATCTCTTAGAGAGTGGTCACAATATATAGATTGGTGGAGAAATGACAATTTTCGTTGTTGGGCACACTTTTGAAGTTTACATAATCACCTATCCACCACTAGTTTGTAAAGCTGAATAAGTCAAATCAGCACCATTTCGATCACTCAAACTGAATGACCAGTGGAGTAAACTGTGCATACCAAGATCAAACTGCTCCTGCAGAAGCAGATTGATAGGGGCCTGCACTACTTGCTTAAGACGTTAAGTTCGTCTGGCTAAAGAGTTAAGGTAATCAATGAAATAGCCTTTCAAATGAATGATACTTACAACAAGGGAGAACACAACATTTGTAAATCTTTGATTCTTGTAAACACCTTCAATCTGCAACAGAATATGAACATTTGGAAAGGTTTAAGACAAAATTTACCATTTACTATAAATAGATTATCAGGTAAAGAGCTACATATCAAACAATCATGAAATCTTCTTCATATATCTCTTTCATGTTCACCTACCTTCATCTTTTATAAATCTTAGTTATTATCTATCATCTCCAAAATGTTGAAAGCATCTACAGAAATTATAATTTCAAAGCTTATATTACAAGGAGCTTATACATTAAGCTTAAAACTACCTTTTAAAAGAACAAGTACCCTATTATCTCTAATAAAAGTTTTGACAGTAAACAACTGTATGAAATTTGACGATGACATCCATCTGCATTTATTAACAATGATGACATTGAACACATAAAGCTATGGAAATAACTCAACCTTTTTTCACAACCAAGCAAGCTACTTTATTCTTTATTCTTATTTTTACTCTTAACTTATTGATGATGAGTTAGAAAGCTGATAGCAGCTGTGTACTTTATATCCCGGTATAATCCTTTATTGCATACTTACATATGCAGTTTTGTCCACAGGAGGTCCCCGTGGCCTTGGTGGTCTGAAGAAAAAGAAGTTAAGAATTGTTCACTTGACAAAGCATAATGTAATCAATGTGTAATGTTAAACTAACAATATAAACACCACAAAAAGTTTAGAGCTTACTTTTCCTTTTTAAAACTCAATTAGATTTTCACAGTGATATTCTACAGCACCACAATAGTGTAAATTTGTAATTATATGGTCTCTTTGTCTCTGTGGAAATCTATTACAATTTGGTAGACACAAGTGTATGTTAGCCCTCTATTCCATAAACACGTACACCATTTAATGATTTTGCAACTCGGCAGACCAAGATCAGACGGCTCCTTAAGAGCTGTCTGATCATGGTCTGTTCTGTTTATGAAATGATACTGATCTGATCCTGCAGTTTCTGCCATGGACCTAATTTTTGTGTGCATGTGCAATTATAAAAAATCCTCTAATCAATATACATTACATCATAATTTCTTTCATGAATATTAATGGATTAAAAGGTCAATACAAGTCTGTCACATTGTTCTGCTTCAGCACCTCAATAATTAATATATTTGAGAACTTAAATCCTAGCCCACTGTCCAGATAACACTGTACGCATGTTTGAGTTTCACTGTAGTATACAATATAGTTTAAGCTGGTAATCATCCTAGATGTCAGAATGTGAAATCCACATGCTGACCATCATAAACTCATATATGAGACAGAACGGCATACTTACAACTTATCAGGAAGTATAGGTCAGTGATGAAATGTCTAACATATAATATTATATATGAACAATATTCAGCAATGAAGGTTTCAAACAGAAGGAAATTAAGATTCTAACCCTTTCCCTCATAAAGACGACTTTTGGCACTTCTGCAACCAATGTCGACCCAGATTAGACAGCTCCAGTAACTGCAGTCTGATCAGGGTCTGCTCCATTTACTTAATAAATCAGATACAGATCTGATTCTACAGTTGTGCACGGCCATTTTTTTTCGGTGTTCATGACATTGTAAAAATTAATCTTCTGAATATTCATGTAATATGCTTATTTCTTACACAAATTTTCATGAGGGAAAGGGTTAACCATTTCCCTCATATTTATAAAAAAAAATTCCAGCATTTGCAAACAGAGTAGACCAAAGTCAGACGGCTCCTATAGGAGCTGTCTAATCTGGGTCTGCCGAGTCTTTCTTGCTTGTAGTATAATATTGCTCCGATTCCAGTTTCTGTCTGAGCCAGAACACCCCGTGTAAATATGCCATTAAAAAAAGAATAAGCTAATAAACATTCTGCATGGTGTCATTGTTTCTTGCATGAAATATATGCAACAGGGGAAAGGGTTAACCTGTACAGTAATATAGTAGAGATACAAAATGTAGCCAAAGCTAAATTTTATGACATTACAAGTGGTGTTTCAGGATTATGTTTTGATATGGTATCGACTATCCTTGTCAATGTTGGTATCAAACCAACTTTGCTACATATCAATGGACATATTTCACAACTTAATTTTGTGAGTGGTGTTCAGATGCCTGATGAAAGATCAATAACCCCCACATCACATCAAATGGTTCGGTATCTCTGGTTAAGAGTACAGGATCCATCAAAATTCACTAGACTGTATTGGAATTCCTGTTGAATCTTTTATTAAAGATGTATACAGATAATGGTCTGCCATATATATTGTACATTGTAGGTAGTGTTGAGATTTGTATTTTAACTGGATGCTGATGGGGTCAATGACATGAGAATGACACACATTTTTGCGACCCTTTTCTCCGACTTCACTTGGAGACGACTGGATGTTTCCAATGTCAGTCAGGCCGATTCTTTGTGTTAAACGATGGCTAAATAAGATTATTTGGTTTAGCAATATTCGTCGAAAACAATACAAGCCCTGGTTGTTTACCTGTCTTGGTAGATTTGGCGTTTGTCTGGTCTTCCAGGATTCATTCTACCACCTCGGTTTCTTTTAGTGTTCATCATGGCAGTCTGTGGATGGGGGGTAGTGTCATAAATTTAACCGATTACAAGATCATACCACATTGGTATGCATGTAAATGCAGTCATAAACAATAACTAATCTGTTTGTAAATCCTCGCTGAGTGTAATCTTTCAGATCTACAACGCTAAATCTATCAAAACACACACTGTGGTAAATTACCCAAAGACATGGATGTCCAGTGGGCGTAGTAATATATACTAATAAGTCATTTATGATGTCATGCATAAGTTTTCAAATATATCAAACAATTATATAGAAGACGATGTCACCATCATTCAAAATGTTTTGGTACTAATCGATGCTTTGATTTTGTGCCACATAGCCTAATAAAATTATACAATTATACAGGGACTATTTACTCAGCCTTAGCACAACCCAATTGCAACTTCCGCTCTACTTTTCCCTGGACATTTTGATAGTTTGCATTAAAACCATTTTTGCAATTGGAGGAGTTTTAAAACAAGTAAATTGCAAAATGATATCCACTAAATATTATCTCGATAATACTTTAACGGAGAAATGCATTAAATTTTGAGTTTTAGCGTGATACTGAAATGCGACACGAATGCACCCAATGCGTGAGAAGATATATCATGGGGTTAAATGCGGCCATAAATGGGAATAGCTGTCCAATGAAAAACACTTTGAACAGTCTTTGAGAGTTGAGACATCTTATTTCAATAAAAAGAGGACATATTTAAATAGAATTTCTACGTAGCGTCACTAGCGTATTCCATTTTAAGGGCCTGATCCAGCTAGTAGCAACACATTGTGTTTAAAATTATATATTTTCTTGTCATTCTGGATCATTAATTTCGATGTTATAAAAATTGAATACCGCCTTCCCTGTTCTGTGTTTTTTCCGAATATGCACGAACAATCTAGAAATAATTAAATATGGAAATTGGAACACTGTAGCCATTTTAGAAAGTAAAGTAACAGATATTTCAAATTCGATAAGCAAAACAGAGCAGATCCTGTTCAGACGGCTCCTATACTACCTGGGTCTACTCTATTTGCAAATGCATGAAGGAAGGAAGGGGTTTAAACAGTCAGTGCTAGTGGGTGTGAGTAGTGTTCGCTGCATTTTAATAAATTCTCATGAACACACTCAATAAAACCGAGTCTGCAAAAGGACCTCATACTTTAAGAATTCTGTTCTATTTTGTGAAAATAATAGCATCATGATTATTACTATGCTTATTTTTTATAATCACATATGAACACAGGAATCCAAAATATATCAGTTACGTCGTGCAACCTAATTTCTAATTTCATGAAAAATAAATAATATATAATTCATCGTCGATCAACAAAAGTTCTTTTTTCAGTATTCTTAGACATGTACATATTTTTTATATTAAAAAATCAGTAACAATCGCCAATCAATAACATACTAGAATCAATAATAAATATCAAGACTGTCATTTTCATCTGTGATAGATGTTAGATGCACATTATGTAGTCGGATTAAGATTGGCTCCTGATTGGGGACCATGGCATCTGGCCTCACCTCAGAAAAAAATCCCCAAAATAATCATGCGCAGACAACCACTCACCCAAATGGGGCATCAAATTACTTGGTATCTGATCTGGATCTATGTTGTCTGCATATGACCCCCCTGATCACTACTTACTCTTTATTTATGCTATGGTTTTGCAGCAGCTAGAACATGCTATCTCATATGTGATATCAAGCAAATCTGTGATGTTTTTAATAATGCATTTTGTAGAATTTTACTATTTTAAACTTGATAATGTATTTCTTTACAGGCTGTTAGTTAATTTTATTGTTAAGAAACTTATGTTATTATGTCGGTAAATAGCTTTTAGCTAATGTTAAATATGTTGTGAAAACACCCGACTATAAAAAAAGTTTCTTGTATCTTGTATCTTGTCGACTTTCTAATTCTTGACTTTCTAATTCTTGCTGAATTGAAAATAAAAATGATATAAAGTGATTAAAAAGGTCCAAATTTATTCTAGAATTAAAATATACATATATACGTCTTTGATTTTTGCCCATAATGTGAATGTAACCAGCCAAGGGATTATCAAAACCACAAAGCCAATTGTAGAGTTCAGAATGTAATTCCCACAATAAAATGGGCCTGTAAAAATATACAAATTATACAGTCCAGGATTACGTGTACAGAATGCATACACACTGACAAATCATTGAATTAATCATATAAGGTGACATTTTAGAAAAATATATAGTACTAATGACAATATATCGAAAATTTTGTGAGAAAAAAAGTTTGGTCAAAAATTAAATTGGGCCTTAGTATTGAACAAGGTGCAAATTAATGAAAGCTATATAAGGAACTTTTCGCATATAGAAAGGCAGACGCCATGCATTTGATCATTGTGAAATTTACCAAAGAGTACTAAAGAAAGGATAAAAACTGCTACGGTACCTAACACCGATTTCCACCTATTGACTTAGATCTGTAAATCTAGTGAAAAGCAGATGTACCACAGACGAAAAGCTGTTCACATCGAAATTTATAGTCAGCACTTAAATGCGTCGCCAAAGAGATAGGCAATGGATTAGCAATTTGAATTATTAATCTTATACATGTAGTTGTTAACGATCTTAACAAAACTATTTTGTGCTTGTTTATTTAAAGATATCTAAACCAGAGTTTCGTCATCAAAGTACAGATAGACGATCACTGTGTAAGAATGGATGATAAGGCATAACAAGGAGAGTTTATTATGCTGATATTTAACAACTTCGCTGCAACATCCAAAATGGATACTATAAGTTCGAAACAGTATCAATTAACACCTTTACAGTAGACCAGTTTAATTAATCCTTTACTTCATAGATACGCATGTTAATTAACATATTGTATAAAGCCCGTGTTCATATACCATTGTAAATGTTCAGCACATAATATTCTTACATTCATTATTTCTTACATACTTATTGATGAGGTATAAAAGGAAACAACAAAAGAAACGCCATCTAATTAGCAAGCACAAGACTGTTTGCCAGTTAACTTAACTTGCTCTTCATTGGACTGTTTTGTTAGGTCAACATTCGTCTCATATGATCTAAGTGAAAATCTATTTGAATGTAAACGGCAATCGTCAATGTGTGGTTTATTAATTTGTTGATGTATCACTTGTTTGGATAAATACAGTTTGAATGATAAATATAAGAGCTGGCGTTCGTGGCTGTACCTTAGTTAACATATATATTTGGTTAAGTATGATTCTAATATGTTAGAATTACCCCCCACCCACCTACCTCTTTATAATAATCAATTTGTCTACCAAAATGCAAACCAGGGTGACAGACAGTTACTCGGTGTCTCATCTGGATCCAACCTGTTTGCAAAGGTAAACACTCATCTGCCCATAGCAGGCTAAATGTTGATTATATTAGACATGTCACTATAGGCATGATTGTTTTATGTTTCATAAGCCGGTGCTATGGGGCGTGAGCAGTGTTGCACTTTCAATTGCTGCTCATGAAGAGACTCAATAAAACCGAGTCTGCAATTTTCTCATTTTGTATTGCAATTTTTGCTTTCGGGGATCACCCGTCCGCAGAACTTTTACTCATACAATCCGTGTGTTTAAGCATTTGTGTTAATTAAGTTAACACACATTAAGTGTTAAGTAAGTATTTTCAGCCTACCCAATTTCATTCATTTAGAACTAGTACGGTAAGTATTCTCTGTGTTTATTTTGCGTTTAACCCTTTCCCTGTTCTATAGTTATGTCCATACCTACTGAATATTCATGAAGAAAATTGGTATAATGAAATAACAAAGATGGAGCATTGTAGCAATTTAGAAAGTAAAGAAACATATCTTTCAAATAACTTTAGCAAACAGAGCAGACCATATCAGACGGCTCCTCTAGAAACCGTCTGATCTGGGTATATTATGTTTGCAATTGCGTGAAAATTCGTTAATATGAAGGAAAGGGTTATTTTTAAGACTTGAAGCAAACTGTGCATATCCCGGCTACTTGAACACCCTAAGTTCTGGACACGCATTGTCTCTCCATGTCCCGACTTGGGAACGCAATTAATAGACGTAACTTGGTAAGGTTTACGGAGATTTCGTCTAAAGAAGATTAACCCTTTCCCTCATATAAACGCATTCTCACGCATTTGCAAACAGGGTAGACCCAGATCAGAGTCTGCTCTGTTTGCCTTTGTTATACATGATATATAGATATGATTCTACAGTTTTGTCAGAGCAAACCAAACCCTTAAGATTTTACCTCATAAAAATCAGCTAATAAATATCCATAATGTTATTATTTCTTTCAAGAATACTAAACTAGGAGATGATTAAATTATAAACCCACTGGAGATTTTGCCTAGAAGGCAATTATAAAGCGATCGATTATATTTCGCACCTATGTCAGTATATAATTAATTGATTTAAAAATAATGGAACGTTGTTGGCGAACAATGAATTTCTTTTACTAAAAACAGATAGTAACCTAATCAGTCATGTTGTTGAATGACCCATATGTGTGCGACATTCATAGACTGGATAAAGAACTTTGCGCATGCTGTTTGTGCGACATTCACAGATTGAATAAAGTTGCTGTTTTCTTTAGAGTTAGATATATATTTAAAGGTAACACATGCATACCTTCCATTGTTATTTCATTGATTAAGTATCGGATCCCTTAGCACATCTAACTGGAT
This sequence comes from Azorinus chamasolen, assembly GCA_963576725.1. Classification (NCBI taxonomy): domain Eukaryota; kingdom Metazoa; phylum Mollusca; class Bivalvia; order Cardiida; family Solecurtidae; genus Azorinus; species Azorinus chamasolen. Next base: position 64,043,416 of record OY755240.1, on the reverse strand, counting down.
ATGATAGTATTGCTAGTCGAATATTTACTGGATCTTGATTATCTGACATGAAATATATAACTGTTTCGTACATTAATGTCCCTTTCTGAATATACCAATACTGGCTTACATGTGAGGGAGAGGCCGGGTGCGCATTTAAACGCTCTGAGGAGTGAGTCTTTGTTTGAAGGATTCCACAGTGTCAGCTGTGACTATGCTGTCAATGAATTTATTCCAGTCCAACACAGTCCGAACAAAGAATGAATTCCTGAAGATATCAGTCCCTGCTCGGATTGGCTGGAAACACTGGGAGTTATTTAAATGGGTTGTCAAATTCTGTCTGGTGATTAGGGGCTACACTGATCATTCAGTCTTGGTAAACACACCCAATGTGTTAACTATCTAACTCTTTATAGCCGAACTCGTCTTAAGGCGAAATTCCCAGCACCCAAATGGTTAATATACATGTGCAGTATTAATGACCGTCATGAAGTGGGAGGATAGACGTTTAGGCCGAACCCAAAATGTACGCATGCGCAGTATACACTTCCGTATGTTTACTTCCGGGTTATAAATTTGACAGGCCAGCTATTGTTTCTCCCGTGTCTAGATGAAGTAGCGTTGTTGTGGTTAAAGACATGAAAAATGTTTTATTCAGACATTCACATCGACACATCATGATGTCATTTTTGTTAATCTTTTTATTCTTTACATGATGTGAGGGCTATGCAGGGTGACACTTGAAGACTTATTTTCCTGTTGGGAATGCAATACATTTGGATTTTTTCACATATGCAGGCTATGGCATAAGTTATCAGTTTTAGAAATTAGGTGAACTGATCCACTGTTAACAGAACTAATTTTTACTTTTACAATACACAATAATCTATCGACGTGAAAATGGCCAAGGCGTTACCTAGTCCTTCATTCAACATGGATGGGTCTCATGAATTGAATTTAAGTTTGGATGGAGAAAATGACAGCGAAGACAGTGAGATTGAAAATGATGATGTTCAGATTTCTTACAATGATGCTAAAATGGATAATGCATCTCCTGTGTCGAAATCGCCAGTAAGAACTAAATCTCCAAATAAACATGGCCCAGAAGATAAGACAGAAGGGGACACCACTGATGGAAAACTAATGAATGGATTAGCAAGTGTACAGGCGGATAGATACGGCTTTATAGGTGGAAAGGAATTTACTGACCCAGATCAGTAAGTATTGCTATTTGATTTGACATACACTTCAAGCCATGACATTGTGTCAGGAATTTTTCATTGTACTTTTTTATTTGAACACATGTTGCTTTTTATGTAGCATAAATATTTGTGGCAGGGCTTCAGATTTACGGTGCGCCCGCACCATTGTCACATGATTTCAAAATATGGCGCACGACTTTCCAAGGCAGTGGGTCTGACGGGCACATCCTTTTTAGTTGTGAAAAAATCTTACTTTGTCTTTAATAAAAAATATTCATCTCACCGTGAGTTCTCGAAGACAATTTACGAACTCCACAAAACAGAAAATAGGTTGTTAGCTTTGTTTCATTCGATTTGCTCAGCTCTTATCGCTATGCAGATAAAATCCGAAATATCCGAATGATGAAAAAAGGCCAGTGTGTACACTAGCAAGGTACGAACCCGGTATGCCGACTAAAAAAGGAGATTGACGTCTTTTTTCCGCAGATCCACAAGTAATCAGGGCAAATAGATTCGTCTTTTGCTAGTTACGGCAGTTAGTTCTTGTTTGAGTTTTGATTTGTTAATGTTCTGTTATGATTATGATCCGCTGAAGTTTGGGACTTTGCACGCTTCGTTATAGTAAAGTTTTACATTACAGTTTGTGTTCTAAAGGCAGAAACAAGCATAGCGTATACGAAAAATAGACTGTAAACAAGTATCTGCATTCAAGTGTCAGTGTGTATTTAAAGTAAACTACACAAATGTCAACTGTGTTTAGTTTTATATGACAAAAAATAGACTGTAAATATGTATATGCATACAAGTGTCTGTATCAGTGTGTATGTAAAGTATACTTCACAAAATGTCAGCTGTGTTTAGTTTTATATGCTTGGGCATCATTTCAGAAAATGACCTACTATTTTTTGCTCCACGGGTCACTTCGGTCCACCACTCTTGAAAAAAATCTGAAGCTCTGTTGTGGCTATTGGGTAACAAACCGTAACATAGTTACCCTCTAGAGGGATATAAACAATCATTAGTAGTGCTGTATGATAGAGTAACACTGCAGTTTTTACTTCATTTTACCATCACTTTCTGCAAATGACATTTTTAGCTCGTCTGTTTCGAAGAAACATCAAGCTATTGTGATCACTGGGGTGTATGCGTTGTCGTAGTTGTAGGGGTTAGTGTAGTTATAGACGTTGGCGTCGGCATACAAAGACTTGTTACCCAGGGTAATTTAATATAATTCAATTTCACATAAAGCACTTGATACTAGGTAGGTCCAACATAAAAACAGATACATGTAGGACATACTTTAAAAGTTAGCTTGTTAAGATAAGATAAGATTATTTAACATTGACAAGATACATAACAGTCAACATAAGCCCAATTATGACAAGATACATAACAATCAACATAAGCCTTAATTGGGCTTTTGAACCGACAAAACTGGTAGTACATAAATAGTGACAAGACATAATTAATTTAAATCAATACAGTATTAAAACACAAATTTACAGTTTAACCCTTTCCCTCATATAAACATGTTTTTACGCATCTGCAAACAGAGAAGACCCAAATCAGATGGCTCCTGTAGGAGCCATCTGATCAGGGTCTGCTCTGTTTGATAAACATAGAAAAGGGAAATGGTTAAGACAAGTTAAAGGTTAAATTTTTTTATATAATTTGAGTTAAACTGACACTAAGAATTATCTAAAACTATATTGAAAAAGAAATAAGATTCCTTTTACATCTGTAAAATAGATACTTAAGATAAACATAATAAACATAATTTATATATATAAATTGCACACAAACTATGAAAAAAATATCACACAGATGAACAGATCTATACATGTAAGTTATATGTATTTGAGTGATTATGTAATAGAAATTTGCCAAATCAAAGAGTAACAGAGCTCAGCAAAGAAATGGAATTCTCATTTGAGACTGAAACCTCTGTGTAACCGAGAACACATATAAAGGAAGAGTATGTACCATATTAACCCTTCGCTTGCTGAATTTTAAAATACATTTCTCCTTCTTTACCCATGCCCTGTGGTATAATTACATATATCTTCACGGTGTACAATTATTTCTCTGTGCAATCACTGCTGTGGAGTGCACTGGTTGCACAATCAATTTGTAAATAGTGCAGACCCTGATGAGACAGCTCCTGCAGGAGCTGTCTCATCTGGGTCTTCACTATTTACAGGTAGGTATTATATATTGACGCGAATAGCAAGCGAAGGGTTAAGTTACTTATAAATGAGGATTGATACTCACTTATTCTGTAACCCTTATCTATTCCTCTGCCTCAAAGATAAAAAAGCATGCAGATAATGAAGTGCACTTTAAAACCATTTCCCTGTTAAATATTCATGTAATTGTAAACTTTCAAGGAATAAGTTTTGCTTTGACATAAACTATAGAATCAGATCTACATATCATATTAAAGGCAAACAGAACATACCCTGATCATATGGCTCCTCTAGGAGTCATCTGATCTGGGTTTACTCTGTTTGCAAATGCATTTAAAGGCATTTATATGAGGGATAAGGTTAAGCATCAGGGCACAAAAATATAAGCATATATTATAAGCATACAAGCAAAGTATCACAACTTTAACATGAAAGTAAAGCAGTCAGAATACTAACTAAGGAACTAATAAACACGAACCACATCACATAATAAGCATTACTGGTACAATGGTACATAGCACATTATCTTAAAGCAAACAAAATGACTGAAGTAGACATATAGCACAAAATAACTGATTGGATATGAACAAGAGGACACTGCTTTGCTTCCAGCCCTGTGGAATGACAATTTAATAATTTAAGCTGCCCCATTAGTTTCCGACATGCAGAGCACTTGCAATTGTTCTCATCCCAAAAAGATATCCCTTTCCTTCATATAAACGTGTTTTCATGCATTTGCAAACAGAGTAGACCCAGATTAGACAGCTCGTCTGATCAGGGTCTACTCTGTTTGCTAATGTTATTTGAAAGATCAGTTTCTTTACTTTCTAAAATGGCTACAATTGTCCACCTTCCATAATTTGTTATGACTATTTTGCTCATGAATATTTAGTAGGTGTCGAAATTTGGAATAAACACAGAACAGGGAAAAGGATATCTGATTCCTGAATTGACTTAAATCTGAGGTCTTTTTATAGTCATCTGGTAGCGAACTCCACAGGACAGGAGCTGCGTATCTAAACAAGTTCTTACCGTAAGTAGTTGTTTAACCTGTGGAACCTGATATATATTAGAGTAACGAAAGTTATATCTAGTTTCTTTTTTTTAACAAGGTCTGGTAATACTGGAGGAACTATTTTATTCAGAATTTTAAAAGTTTCAAGTTAGCCATATAGTCCTGGTACGTCATATACATGTAATGGAGAGCAGGCAGTTTTGCTTTTTCAAGAAGTAGTTCATGTGAATTATATGCTACAGACAGTTTGGCTCCTGATGGAAAATTGGCATCTCATCGGTATGCCAAACTCTTGCCAAACAGTTACACACACATTTCCTAACCCTTTATTAAATTATTCATACAAGAAATACATGCAGTGAACTGTGACATCATACATACCGGTATTCAGTAGATTACTTAGATTATTTTAATTTTTTTATTTAAAATGACACACTAACAGAAGAATTTTTTGCTGAAGCAGAAACTGTAGTATCACATCTATATTAACCCTTTCCCTCGTGTAAACATATTTTCATGTATTTGCAAACAGAGCAGACCCAGATCAGACGGATCCTATAGGAGCCGTCTGATCAGGGTCTGCTCTGTTTGCTAATAGAATTTGATAGATCTGTTTCTTTTGTTTCTAAAATGGCAACAATGTTCCACCTTCCATATTTCATTATAACTATTGAAATTTGGAATAAACATAGAACAGGGGAAGGGTTAATCCATAAGCAACTGAGCAGACCTGATAGGAGTTGTCTATAGGAGCTGTCTGATCTGGATCTACACTGTTTGCAAAGGCGTAGAAAAGCGTATTTATAGAAAGGGTAAATAGATATTGGAGCAATTAAATACAATGCACCATAAGAATACAGCTAATGACAGTTTTGCTGGAGAAAAGCTACTGAAGAGTTCATGAGGGTAAACGTACACTTCCCCTGCTGATTAATTGCGGGTTTTATCATGTAACTTATACAGGTGTGCCTTTCTCTTTAGCTTGCCAAAAAACATGGCTGTCAGTTGGATTGTTAACCTGTTACTGTATCTTCCCAACTGTGCTCTCCTTTTTAAACAAAATAAAGCTAGTTAAAAGGAAAGAAATATAGGAAATTTATTGTCATGGTAACTAGGAGAAATAAACAAACGGAGCAAACCACTGTAGGAGTCGACTCTGCAAAGACGTAAAAGTTTGAGGTTATCATGTAAAGAGTTAACCCTTTACCTGTTCAATATTCATGAAAGAAATAATGACAACATCAATATTTATTACCTCAGTTTCTATAATGTAAACTTTTCAAGGGACTTTTTGCTCTGACAAATACTGTAGAATCAGATCTATACCATGGCAAATAGCAGACGCCGATTAGACAGCTCTATAGTCCTATACAAGCCATCTGATCTGGGTCTACTCTGTTTGCAAATGTTTGTAAAGGTGTTTAAATGAGGGAAAGGGCTAATGCAAAAAAATACAAATATATCAAGAATCTCAGTTATTTGATCATGGTAGTTCATTGTGAAAATCTGTGTGATAAAACTTTATCATGCTTGGTGAATTTGCAGATATAGGAGATATGCATTAAACCCTTTTCTTAATGAATATTTATGCATGGATCGATTACTCTATATGAAAATTCATTGTCAAACTTAATTCTTACAATAAGATAAATGTTCAAGGGAATTTTTGGCATTGGTAAAATCTGTATAATTTCATAAGCAAACAGAGCAGACCTTGTTCAGATGGCTGCTATAGGATCTGGGTCTGCTCTGTTTGCAAAGTGTGAAAAGGCGTTTATTATGAAGGAAAGGGTTTACATAGATTTAGTGGAGAAATGATGATTTTAGTATTTAAAATAGGCCTTGTAGATGTATATTGTAGATCTTATAATAAGTAGTTAGTACAAATGTTGAAATTGACTGACGAGCAGTTTGGATCCAGTCAACCCTTCACTTGCTATTCGCGTCAATATACCTACCTGTAAATAGTGAAGACCCAGATGAGACAGCTCCTGCAGGAGCTGTCTCATCAGGGTCTGCACTATTTACAAGTTGATTGTGCAACCAGTGCACTCCACAGCAGTGATTTCACAGCGAAATACTTGTACACAGTGAAGATATATGTAATTACATGTATACAACTGGGCATGGGTAAAGAAGAAGAAATGCATTTTAAAATTCAGCAAGAGAAGGGTTAAGATGCAGAGAGATTCAAAGCGGTAATCACAAATTGTTGTGCTAAACGGCACACTCATCCCATTATGAACACTACTTAATGATACTGTTGTATAAATCATGCAAATACATAGCTATGTCAAAATGTATAGAATCCGATCTAAGATATTCTATAAGAGCAGACCCTAATCAGATGGCTCCGAGAGGCGTAGCTAGCGATGCTACATGTATGTATTTACACATATGCGTAACATCGATCTAAAAGGTGAAAACATTATAACCAAAAACTGGAATAAAAATTGAAAGCTAAGTGGGATTAGACGTTCTGTTTGGTCATGAAAACTTAAATTGGTTTGGGGGTTTTTGGTGGGGGGGGGGGGGAAGCATAGGTTACATTTAGATCCAGCAGCTACGCCCTTGGCTCCTACAGCCATTTAATTCTAAGGGTCTACACTCTGTATATAGGTGTCAAACTAGGCATCTCTATCGAGTAAATGGAAAAGAGGCATAACTCTGAAATAACTGATCGGAAGACATAATCACCAGTATTCATTATCATAATAGTGGTGAATATGGCCACTAATAACACCATAAACCTGTTGCAAAAAATTCTGATATACTGTATATTTTTCTCTTACCTCTGATTCCATGATGCATTTAGGAAATGATTGTCTGAGTGACAAATAGCTTGGATCCTGATGAGATGCCGACTTACTCATCTGGATATACGCTGTCTGTAAATGTTTCAGTTTGGCAGAATAAGAGTTAACCCATATCCACTCTGGTCTTGAGCAATTTGTGCTTAACCCTTTTCTCTAGAGAGACACCTTTAGGTACCTTTGCATACAGAGTAGGTCCTGATCAGATGGCTCCTGATCAGGCCTCGAGGTTATAAAACTTCTGAGTCAGAGTCTGAGATCATCCTCAAGTATCTGGTTGGTCAGATTCTGTGCAAGCTCAGAATCTGACCAATCAGATGCTTGAGAATGATTTCGGACGCAAGCAAAACGCTTTATAACCTCGAGGCCAGATGTCTGCTCTTTTTGCTTATGAATTAACATACATGTAGATATATATTTCTACAGTCTCTGTCATGGTTAGTCAGCTCTTAATAACCCTGTCCATGTTCTGTATTCATGCAAGAAATATTGACTACATGTACATGAATATTTTGTTAGCTGAATTTTTATATTTTTTTCAAGGTAATTTTTTGCTTTGACAAAAACTATAGAATTAGATCTCTATTATGTCAAAAGCAAACAGAGCAGACCCTGATCAGACGGCTCCTATAGGAGCCGTCTGATCTGGGTCTACTCTGTTTGTAAATGCATGAAAATGCGTTTATATGAGGGAAAGGGTTAATCTGCAGGTTACCCTTTCAACTCTGAATTTTCAAATGAACTGTTCCAAAAATCAAACCGGTCAAGCTTACTGTGAATATTCAGGGATTTGTTTAATTCTTTACTTCATGAATATTCATGCAACAAATAATGACCTCATTACTAATGATTAGATTAGATGCTTATAATAGCACATGAACACATGAGTGTTTGGTCATGACAGAAACTGTAGAATCATATCTATAGATATTATTTCATAGGAAAACAGAGCACACCCTGATCAGACATCTCTTACAGGAGTCCTGACTCCTGAGTCTGATAAGGGGGTTCTCTGTTTGCAAGGCTTAGAAAAGCGTATTTATGCAGTAACAGGTTAAAGAAAAACATGACGAAAAGTGCAGACCCTGATGAGAGGGATCCTTTAGGAGCTCTCTCGTCTGGGTCTATACTGTTTGCAAAGGGCATTAGCGACACTTATTCCCACCACTGATAGGGTAAGGGGTTATCTCTATCAGGTAAAGGGTTAACGTTTGCCCTTATATAAACGCTTTTCATGTCTTTGCCAACAGAGTAGACCAGATTAGACTTCTTGTGGAGCCTTCTGTCTGATCAGGGTCTGCTCTGTTTGCTTTTGACATGATATAGGTCTCATTCTACAGTTTTTGTCAAAGCAAAATGTTCCCTTGAAAATTTTACGTTATAAAAATTACGCTAATGAATATTCATGATGACATTATTTCTTAAATGAATATTGAACGGATAAAGGGTAAAACAAACATACAAAATAATTATCCCTTACCCTATTATAAACGCCCTTTCATACATTTGCAAACAGAGTAGACCCAGATCACTGATCAGGGTCTGCTCTGTTTGCTAATGGAATTTGATAGATCTGTTTCTTTAGTTTCTCAAATGGCTACAATGTTCCATCCACAGTACGTATATCATAACTATTTTGTCCATGAATATTCTGTAGGTATTGAAATTTGGAATAAATACAGAACGGGGAAAGGGTTAATAAGTGTCACACTGGATCTGGATAGGGAAAACCCTTTTTTTTGACTGCTTTACTTTACATATTTTACTTTTTGCCAAAGAATAGATCTAGACTATTTCCAGTCTCAATATGCACTTTTATAGCAGAGGTCACTAACTTTGTTTTGTCTGTACAGTAAGAGTATCTGATTATGGTTATTATACATTGATCAGATAACAGCCAGTAAACATTTCTCCTGCTGTAAAAAATGATGTCGGCTCAGACTCCGACCTGTTACAATTTTTTCTTTCTTCAATTTCATTGAAGCTTTTTGAGAAACTCTTGACCAAGTGGCAAACAGCTTGGATCCTGATGAGACGCCGAGTTACTCGGCGTCTCATCAGGATCCAACTGTTTGCAAATGCAAGTCTAATCGCATTTACCGTGTTAGGGGTTAATCAAATTGTAAAGAGAGGCTTGACCTCTTTGTATCGTTCAACCAGTCTCTTGTTATTGCCTGTCTAAGAAATATAGTGAGCTCATATTTCTAAATAAAATACTGTACATCCTCTAAAGCAACACAACAAACATTTCTAGTCGCTAGTTTTTTAACCCCTTACCTCAGAGGTCCAGATAAGATGCATAAATTTCAACATTTTCAAGAATATTTCCTTTCTTTCTCAACCAAATTCTATACTGTGACCACTCTTTAGAATCATCTCTTCGAGATGATTCTAAAGAGTGTCACAGTATAGAGTTTGGTTGAGAAATGATGATTTTAGTATTTTGGGTACGCACCTTTATCTGTAGCTCTGTACCTGATGCATATTTATGCTAGACTCAGCCCATTGTAAATATTAACCCTTTACTCCATGAATATTCATGTCAGAAATAGTTAAATTAGTTTATAAAATGGCCTATTTACACATGATTTTTTTTACTGTAGAATCAGATCTATATTATTCCATAAGCAAACATGAGCCATCTAATCTGGGTCTACTCTGTTTGCACGGCCATAGAAAGGTGTAATTATGGAGTAAAGTGTTAAACAGTTGAATTTGTGTGCTAAAGACAGCAAATAAGGAAACTCCTAAATACATGTATAATACATGTTACAATGAATTTTCCTTATTTAAACGTGATGTAGCCATAGATAGTTTTCTTATGATGAAAAATGTTACTTTAACCCTTTACTCCTTAATTACACCTTTCTACATGTACATGTGTGCAAGCAGAATAGACTCAGATCAGATGGCTCCTATAGGAGTCGTCTGATCAGGGTCTGCTCTGTTTGCTTTTGAATTATTATAGGTATACATGTATAGTTTCTGTCGTGGCCAAAAGTTCCAGTGTTTAAGCACCATCATAAAGTTTATTCTAATTGATATATGCATAATGTCAATATTTCTTACATTAATGTTCACGGAGTAAAGGGTTAACCCTTTCCTTCATATAAACTTTTTCACACATCTGCAAACAGAGCAGAACCTGATCAGACAGCTCCTATAGGAGCAGTCTGATCAGGGTATGCTCTATTTGACAATGGAATTTGATAGATCTGTATCTTTAGTTTCTAAAATGGCTATAATGCTCCACCTTCCATATTTCATTGTATTTTGTCCATGAATATTCAGTATGTATTGAAATGTAATAAACGTGGAACAGGGAAAGGGTTGGTTAAGTCTAAGTGGCAGGGCTTTGACATTGGCCAGGTCAAGGGACAATGGTGGCAAATATTGCACCTGGCTATGATCATCCATGTGGTGTATCTGACAAGGTCTGACCCACAAAACAGGAGTCTCTCGCTCTTGTACACAGTTCTAAGATAAAATGTCAGATCAATTTGTCTAGCAGTTAGATTCAAGAGGCCCATCAAGAGACACAAAGCATAATGTATAAGAAAGAGGAGGTACTTCATGTGTGACAGTCTATTCCAAGAAAAAGTACAGACAGTAGTGAATTTATCGATAAAGCTTTCCCTGTTGAATGTTGTTCATGTAAGAAATAATGACATCATGATCATAAATACATGTATTAGCTGATTTTATTTATGGTGGCCTATACATTATGGATACATTTAGTTGTATTGGTAGAAAAAGTAAAGTCAAATCTTATAATTTATAAGCAAACAGAGCAGACCCTGTTCAGACGGCTCCTATAGGAGCCATCTGATCTTGGTCTACTCTGTTTGCAAAAGCGTGAAAACGTGTTTATATGAAGGAAATGTTTAACTCTTGTTGCCTTACCCTAATTACTCCAAGTATTCGGAGAGACAGATTTAGGCAAATATTGAAAATCAAGATCAAACAGCTCATGAAGGATTGGTTTGATCAGGGTCTACACTACTTTCTACGGGTAATGGACGAAGTGTACCATTACCAAAGTGTACCAGTATGAAGTGTACCATTAATCCTCTTCACCCCTCCTGCCTTACCACCTGCCTTACAGGCTAATAATAAGACATTTTTTGATGGTGACTTAAGACAGATTCTACTCTATTCTTGAAAATGTTTCAATTTACACATTTTATCTTGACCTGAAGTTAGTAGGTGTATGTCTTAACATGCTTAGTGATCATGGTATCTGTATACAGTAATAACCTATAAACAGAGCTCCAGATAATATAAAATGCCTACAATTAAACATTTTCAAGAATAGATAATTTATTTCTCCACCAAACCCTTCACTGCACCCACTCTTTGGAATCATCTCGGTTTTAGTATTTGGGTATATACACACGTTTATCTGTAGCTCAGTAAACATTTACAGTTTAGTTTCAGATGAGACACTGAGTATCATCTCATCAGGATTGTTTTACACTCTGATCGCATTCATTAACCATAAGAAATAGTGCCATTATATGGAATCATTAACCCTTTCCTCCTATGGACATTAATATGCCTTACTACGCCCCTGTAAAAGTCACGTTTTGAAACCATTGTGATGAAAAGAGCATTTGCTCCTATAGGAACAAATGCTCTATTTATCGCAATGGTTTCATAACTACAATATATTCTAAAAAAAATTCCTTTCCTCTAGTTAATGCTCCTTTTCATTAGATTTATTCAAAGAGGTTGGATCTGAAAATAGCTTATGAGGGAATGGTATAATTACTAAAAAAAATTGTTATAATAGCACATGGGCACAAGACTTTTTGGCCATGGCTGACACAGTACAGATATTATATCTACAGTACTTACATGTAGTAGCTGTCTGATCTAGGTGTTCTCTGTTTTCAAAAGTGTAGAAAGGTGTACATTGTATTTATGAAATAAAGGGATAACCGCCGATCATAACCTTTTCTTTCATATATAGGAGCCGTCTGATCAGAGTCTGCTCTGTTTGCTTATGAAAGTATAGCAGATCTGACTCTACAATTTATGCCAATAACAAAACATCCATTTGTATACGTACCATTATAAAAATTCAGCTAATAAATATTCATGGTGTCATTATTTCTAACTTGGACAGGGAGTTTTTCACCATTTTGGGAAGATGACCCATACCTCTGAAATTGGGAATTTTGTCTGATTTGGGGAAAATTTTTGCTGTTAGGAATAACAGTAGTAGAAAAAAATTGACTTGTAGCAGATGGCAATTTTTGCAGATGACAATTAAAATCATGATACATATTGTATTGGCCTACATCATCAGCATTGTTATTAGATAATTGGTATTAGTCATATATATACCAAATTTACCCTATATATATTTTTCAAACACCCATTTTCCCCATTCAACCAATTTGTGAAGCTAAATAATTAAACTTTTTGGCACTGTTTTGATAACATTAACCCATTCCCTCATATTGACGCATTTTGATGCTCTTTAAAAGTCTCTTTTTGAAACCATTGTGATAAATAGAGCATTCACAATGGTTTCAGAACTACACAATTCTAAAAGTTTCCTTTTTTCTAGTAAATGATCCTTTTTGGTATATTTATGCAGAGGCTGGATCTAAAAATAGCCTATGAGGTAATGGGTTAAATTAGACTGACATAGATTAGCTAACAATGCAGATCCTCATCAGACTAATCAATCAGGAGCAGTTGGATCTGGGACTACGCTATTTGCCAGAGCTACAGATAAGAGTGCGTACTCAAATACTAAAATCGTAATTTCTCCACCGAACCCTATACTGTGACCACTCTTTAGAATCGTCTCGAAGAGACGATTCTAAAGAGTGGTCACAGTATAGGGTTTAATGGAGAAATGAAAGAGTTATTCTTGAAAACATGCCTATTTACGCATCTTATCTGGAGCTCTGATTTGCCAAAATCTGTCTGTTCGAATATTTCTAATGGATAATTGCTGTATATATACATTGTTCAGGGGGACTATCGCATTAACTCATAATCCCTCATATTGACGCCTTTTGATGCCTCTGTAAATGTCACTTTCTTGAACCATTGTGATAAATAGAGCATTTGCTCCTATGGAGCAAATGCTCTATTTATCACAATGGTTTCAACATTACACAAGCCTAAAAAATTCCTTTCCTTTAGTTAATAATGCTCCTTTTCGGTAGATATACATATATTCAAAGAGGTAGGATCTAAAAATTAAGCCTATGAGGCCTTGAATGGGTTAACAAAGTTTCAAATCTTGGCAATTTTGTGGAGCAGACTTCATTTTGGGTATGGTTGGCTCATTGGTTAATGATGTTGTAATCCAGGGACTCCACCCACCGCTATCTAGACTGCTGCGTACTACCTTCTCCTAATTTATCTTTCTGAAGACTGAAATTTCAAATGTTCCATCTTTGTTTAACCCTTTACCTGTTCAATATTCGTCTAATAATTAACGACGTCATGAATATTCATTAGAATTTTTTTTTAAAACTGCATAATTATGAACATAGAAAATGTTGGCTCAGACAGAAATTGTATAATCAGATCTATATTATATCATAAGCAAACAGAGCAGACCCTGACCAGGTGGCTCCTGCAGGAGCCAACTATGATCTGGGTCTACTTTGTTTGCAGATGCGTGAAAAGGTGTTTATATGAAGGAAAAGGTTTACCATTTACCAGATGAATATTCATTGAAGAAATAATGATGGTATGTCAGTATATTTAACCCTTATAACGCTGATTTTTCAAATAGACTCTTCCAAAATTCAAACAGGTCAAGCTTATGGTAAATAATTAAGGATATTTCTAAGCTGTTTGCAAAGGACATTAGCGACTTGTGTTCCGCACTGTAAGAGTTAATTGGCTGAATTTGTATTATGGTATATCATGTATATGAACATATTATTATTTATTAACATAGAAGACTGTAAAAGCAGGTGGTTGCTTAACCCTTTACCTCATAGGCTATTTTTAGATCCAACCTCTTTGAATAAATCTACCGAAAAGGAGCATTAACTAGAGAAAAAGAAAATTTTAGAATTTTGTAGTTTGAAACCATTGTGATAAATAGACCATTTGCTTTTATGGGAGCAAATCGAGGGCTTGGTGCAAAACAATTGTAACTCCTTCACGGATTTACAATAGTTTTGCACCAAGCCCTCGAAATGCTCTATTTATCACAATAGTTTCAAGAAATGACTATTATAGAGGCGTAGAAAGGCGTATTTATGGAGGAAAGGGTTAACCCATTTCATTTATATATGCCTTTTGACACTTTTGCAAACAGAGTAGACCCTGATCAGACAGCTGCTGCAGGAGTTGTCTGATCTGCTCTGCTTGCTAATGGTATTTGACGGTTATGTTTTCTGCAGAACTTGCTTCTTTGGCCCGTAAAGAATCACATGTTCCTGATCTATTATAAATTTCTATCAATGATTATTCATAAAGTCAAGAAATCTTGAATAATGTTCAAGTAGGAATTGGTAACTGCAGAGCAACAGTGATACAGAAAGCTCCTATAGGAGCTTTCTGTATCACTTTTATCCTGCATTAAGCTACGTCCGCCAGTGTTTTAAAAATCCAGAATAATCATTTTGAGTGGTCATGTATTAAGTGAGACTTTATATATTGATACAATCATATGATATACATGTAATAGTTTTGGGTTGACGGAGAACTTGCATACGGTTGTGATAAGGAGTATAGTGTTTCTCGGTGATTGATCTAAACCACCCTTGACTGTTTGTCTTTACCCCAACTAGGAAAAATTAATGTGTGCTCAGTTTTGGATCTGGTACAATTTTGACCACTTCGATTTGGTCAAGCTTTTGAGAAACTATAGGCCGGGTGTCAAACAGCTTGGATCACAGTTAGGTGCCAAATTTCTGACACCGTGTCTCATCTAGTTCCAAGCTATGTGACTCATGTCAGGGATAGCGGGATAAGAGTTCAGATGTTGGTAGCTTTCAGAGGAGCCGCGTTACAAATTGTATCAAAGTAAAAAGCAGACCCAATTAACCAGTGTCTTATTGATTTTTTGATGTAGAGTAAAAACGTTCTAAACTGGAATTCTAGTTGAGAAGAATTTAGATATTTTAAGACAGGTTACTGCTTAATGCAGAGTGAAAGTCAGGCGGAAAGCTCCTAGCATTAAGTTTCCACCTGCCTCAAAGACTGATATGTGATTATGGTCTACACTCTTTGCAACATCATTAGTTTTATTACCCATTACTTCATGAATATTCATGTAAGAAATAATAATATGCATAAATATGCTTTACTAAGCCTTTGCAAACAGAGTAGGCCCTATAGGAGCCATCTGACCAGGGTCTGCTTTGTTTGCTAATGGAATTTGATAGTTCTGATGTTTACTTTATAAAATGGCTACAATGTTCCACCTTTAACATTCCATTATAAATATTTTGTTCATGAATATTCAGTACTCAGTAGGTGTATTGAAATTTGTTACAAACATAGAACAGGGAAAGGGTTAAACAAAGAAAGGGTTACTGCGGGACATTAGTATCGACAGTAGCAGCCATGTTAAGGACTACAGTCCTATTAGTCACTCGTTAGTACGGCCATGTTGTGATAATATACATGTTAACCGCTGAGGTCATTAGTGTAGTACATAACATGTAAGTACTATAAAACCCCGCTAATGCGACCACCTAAGAGAGGTATAATTTTGGGTGGCAGAGGCAGGTGGTAGCTTAATGCAGGACGAAAGTTATGCAGAAAGCTCCTATAGGAGCTTTCTGCATAACTTTCGTCCTGCATTAAGCAACCACCTGCTTTAGACGACATCAGTGGCTGTTTATTAAGTGGTCGCATTAGTGGGGTTTCACTGTACTATAAAACCGGCCTACAGCAATCTTTTTTATGACTTACAAACAGAGAAGACCCAATTCAGATGACTCCTTTAGGAGCCAGCTGATCAAGGTCTGCTCTGTTTGCTTATGAAATTATAATAGATTTACAGTTTCTATTATAATTTCATAAGCGAACAGAATGAATCCATCCAAAAGGAGCATTTACTAGAGAAAAGTAAAATTTTAGATTTTTGTAGTTTGAAACCATTGTGATAAATAGAGCATTTGCTCCTATAGGAGCAAATTCTCTATTTATCACAATGGTTTCAAGAAGTGGTTATTACAGAGATGTAAAAAGGCGTATTAATGGAGGAAAGGGTTAAGCCTTTCCCTGTTCTATGTTTATTCAAAATTTCAATACACCTACTGAATATTCAGGAAGGAAAATCCTGTGTATATTATACAGTGATAAAATTTCAGCTAATGAATATTCATGATGTCATTATTTCTTACAATGAGTCATAAAGACAGGTGGAAGTTATGCAGATGCAGAAAGCTCCTTTAGAAACTGTCTATATTCCCGTATTAACCCATTCTCTCCTACTGACACCTTATTGTGCCACTGTAAAAGTCATTTTTGAAGCTATTGTGATAATTAGAGCATTTGCTCCATAGAAGCAAATGCTCTATTTATCATAATGGCTTCAAAACTACATAATTCTAAAAAAATATTTTCTCTAGTAAATGCTCCTTTTCAGTAGATTCATTCAATGAGTTTGGTCCTAAAAATAGACTAGTGGAGAATGAGTTAACCCTTTCCTCCATAAATACGCCTTTCTACGCCTCTGTAAAAGTCACTTTATCAAACCATTGTGATAAATAGAGCATTTGCTCCTATAGGAGCAAATGCTCTATTTATCACAATGGTTTCAAACTACAAAATTCTAAAAAAAAATCCTTTTCTCTAGTTAATGCTCCTTTTTGGTAGATTCATTCAAAGAGGTTGGGTCTAAAAATTGCCTGTGGAGGAATGGGTTAAGCAATCACATACAGTGTACTCTTATCAACCACCATGATAACTCATTATATAGTCACTATATATAAGCGGGTTCCATTGTACATGTATTTTCTTAGGTCTAACATCTTGAAGGCTGAGTTTTCAAATTAGAAATGTCCACCAACCTTTATAGATACAGTTCATTCAGTATCTTGGCCTCTTATCTGGATCCAAATAGCTTGATGAGGTTATCACAAATTCACTGCTTAACGAATTGAAGGATGCAAAGATCTCATTGGTATACAGATACATGTATGTATTTTTATCAAATTGCCTGGATATTACATGTATGTTTTGTTTCCATTATTACATGTACATGTATATATTTTTCATTCATTACATGTACGTATAATTATGTACTGGTATTTTTATCAAAGGGCCTGCACATTACGTGTGTGTATTTTTATCAAATTGCCTGAACTCACTCAGATTCATGTATACATGTATATTATTATTTTGGGCAAATGTTCTTGACATTCCTGTAAGCATGCTGTTTCCATTTAAAAGTTTTAGAAACTAACAGTGTAGAGCCTGGTGAGATGGATTGCTGACTCTGCTGTCTGAGCCTTTTGACTGACCTATCCTGTCTATGTCTTCAAAAAAAAAAAATCAACAAATTGAAACAGGTTGACTGCTATCGTTACTTACACTTGGAAATTTCCCTGTTGAATATTCTTGTAAGAAATACCATAATGATATCATGACTATTAATTGGATTAATATTTATAATGGGATATTAACCCATTCCCTCATAGACTATTTTTAGATCCAACCTCTCTGAATAAATCTACCGAAAAGGAGCATTTACTAGAGAAAAGGAAAATGTTATAATTGTGTTGTATAGAAATCATTGTGATAAATAGAGAATTTGCTCCCATGGAGCATTGAATGCTCCATTTACGTGTATCACAATGGTTTCAAAAAGTGACTTTTACAGAGGCGTAGAAAGGCGTATTTATGGAGGAAAGAGTTAACCCATTCCCACTTAGGCTAATTTTAGACCTAACCTCTTTGATTAAATCTACCAAAAAGGAGCATTAACTGGAGAAAAGGAAATTTTCAGAATTGTGTAGTTTTGAAACCATTGTGATAAATAGAGCATTTGCTCCTGTGGAGCAAATGCTCTATTTATCACAATGGTTTCATAAAATGACTTTTACAGAGGCATCAAAAGGCGTCAATATGCGGGAATGGGTTAAAACAGATTGACTGCTCACATTACTGATGACCCTTTCTCTGTTGAATATTCATGTAAGAAATACCATAATGATATCATGACTATTAATTAGATTAATATTTATAATGGGATATTAACAAGAGAAGTTTTGACAATCTCAGAAACTCTATTTTCCTATAAGCAAACACTAGCAGAGCATTTTAGCCATTTTAGAAAGTAGAGAAACATATCTATTAGCAAACAGAGGAGACCCTGCTCAGACAACTCCTACATGTACAGGAGCTGTCTGATATGGGTCTACTCTGTTTGCAGATGTATGAAAAGGTATTTATATGAGGGAAAGTGTTAATAGCATCAGAGCAACAGATGAACATGCATCATGACTCAAGTACTATAATTCTCCACCAAACCCTATGGTGTGACCACACGTCTCGAAGAGACGGTTCTAAAGAGAGGTAACACCATAGGTCTGGTGGCGAAACGAAAGGGACTTATTCTTGAAAATGTTTTAATTTATGCAATCTTATTTGTCAGGGATTGAAAATGCGATTTTTTTCCAAAACGTTTGAGGTGTCTTAGTTGGGGGAGTGGGCGGTGATTGGTAGTTTATCAAAGCAGACCCCTGGTCACACCTTGTAAATCATTATTAGATTTGACAGTTTAATTTGTAAAGAATGAAAGCCGTTTATGATATAATTATTGCCGCCTTCTAACTTGTTGAGAAAAAAAGTAGTTACAATATTGTCACTTAACTCTTTCCTTCATATAAACACCTTTCCAGATCAGATTGCTCCTGTGGGAGCTGTCTGATCATGGTCTGCTCTGCTTGCTTATGGAATTATATACATGTAGGTCTGATTCTGCAGTTTTTACATGGGCCTAAAGTTTTGCTCGTTCATATGGGGTTAATTCATACATATATTTTTAGCTCGTCTGTTTCGAAGAAAAGTCAAGCTATTGTGATCACTGGGTTGTAGGTGTTGTCATTGTCATTGTCGTCGTCTGCGTGCAAAAACTTTAATGTATTGCTGCTCATTACTCGAAAAGTATAAGGGGTATCAACATGAAACTTCATAAGTGAGTAGATCTCATTATAGAATAAAGGCCCCTACATAAGAACCATAACGCTTGATTTCAAAATTTTGGAGTTACGGCCCATTATATTTTTCAAAAATGTTTAATTTAGCTGGACAAATACCAAATCAGACAAGCGTTGGCGCTGCACGCGGCTCTTGTTTACATAAATATTAGTAAAAGAATATAAGCAGGTGACATATTTCTCATCATGGTACAGGATTACCTGCAATAACCCAGGAGTGATTGACACCAATTACCTGCAATCTAGGGTAATTGTAGCATTATTATACAAGTACTTGTGATGGAAACACTGGTGAAACTTGTAGGTGACAGGGGAAACAAGTGCATTGTAGAGGGTTGAGTGCAAGACATTATGTTACCAAAATATAAGCATGTAATAATTGCTGTCTTAACACATTACCTCATAGGCTACTTTTAGATCCTACCTCTTTGAATACATCTACCAACAAGGAGCATTAACTAGAGGAAAGGAATATTTAAGATTTGTGTAGTGTTGAAACCATTGTGATAAATAGAGTAGACCCAGATCATTACAGGAGCCGTCTGGTCAGGCTCTGCTCTTTTTACTTGCAATAGATCTGATACTAATTCTGCCAATACAAAGGAAAAGGGGCATTAACTAGAGAAAAGGAAAATTTTAGAATTTTGTAGTTTGAAACCATTGTGATAAATAGAGCATTTGCTCCTATAGGAGCAAATGCTCTATTTATCACAATGGTTTGACAAAGTGACTTTTACAGAGGCGTCAAAAGTCGTCAATATGAGGGAATGGGTTAAGTATTTGGACTCGGACAACTGAAGGAGTAGTTTGATCATGCTCTTCACTATTAACTTCTTCACTATTAACTTCTAATTTAAAGTTAACCCTTTCCCTGTTTATGTTTTATTTCAAATTTCAATACTGACTGAATATTCATGGACAAAATATTTATAATGAAAGATGGAACATTGTAGCCATTTTTTTTAACTAAACAGGTCTATCAAATTCCATTGGCAAACAGAGCAGAATGATCAGACAGCTCCTAGAGGAGCTGTCTGATCTGGGTCTGCTCTGTTTGCAAATGCATGAAAGGTATTTATATGAAGGAAAGGGTTAACAATCTGGTGCCAAACTTGATGTATCCAGCTTAACAAACTGCATAGATGTTTGGTCTTCCTCCACCTGTATGTAATTAGCTGGATTTCGCTATATGGCCAAAATACTGTTAACCCTTTCCTTCATTATAAACACATTTTCACACATTTGCAAACAGAGTAGACCCATATCAGACAGTTTCTATAGGAGCTGTCTGATCAAGGTCGGCTCTGTTTGCTAATGGAATTGGAAAGATCTGTCTCTTTACTTTCTAAAATGACTAAAATGATCCACCTTCCATATTTCATTCTAACTATTTTGTCCATGAATATTCAGTAGGTCAGAGCTACAGATAAAAGTAGTAAACAAATACTAAAATCATCATTTCTCCGCGAAACCCTATACTTTGACCACTCTTTGTAATCGTGTCTTCGAGACGATTCTAAAGAGTGATCACAGTACAGTAAAACCTCTATAACGACCACTAAATTACATCAAGTATTTTGTGTTAAAGGCAGGTGGCTGCTTAAAGCAAGGTGAAAGTAAAACAGAACTATCCTAAAGGAGCATTCTGTTTTACTTTCATCTTGCTTTAAGCAGCCACCTGCCCTAAATACCAACTAATTAACACAATTTAGTGGCCGTTATAGAGAGGTTTTACTGTATTGTGTTTGGTGGGGAAATAAAGGAACTATTCTTGAAAATGTTTAAATCGACACAATTCTTATCTGGAACTCTGGTAAGTATTGATATTTAGAATAAACATAGAACAGGGAAAGGGTTAAAGCAACATAAAACCCAAATACAAACAAACCAACCAGATAGGGGAGATAATGTGTCACAATACTCAGGGACGAGGGTATATACGTTCGGCTCCAAGTTGTTTTGACATTCTGCCCATAGCTATACCAAAAAGTGAATAAGATGAAAGTGGACAGAGGCAAATGAGAGTTTGAGTAAACTAGTGGATTGTCTCCCTTTTTACATGTAGCTGTCTGTAATGTTGTTTGATTGTCTCCCTTGTTACATGTAGCTGTCTGTTGTGTTTAACCCATTACCTCATACGCTATTTTTAGACACTACCTCTTTGAATTAATTATAATGGTATAGGTACATAATTATGAATGTTTGATATTGGTAAAAACTGTATAGTCAGGTATGTTGTTGTCATAAGCAAGCAAAGTAGATCCTGATCAGACAGCTCCTACATGAGCAGCAGGTGTCTGATCTGGATCTACTCTGTTTCCATTTTTAGGCATGTGAAGGAAGGGTTGAAAAATCTGCCTTTTTCACAGTTTGCAGAAAAATATTTGAAAAAGAGGTAACCGTATTTTCTAATGATTCTTAGTTTTATTTAAAACATAGTCGCCAAATACTGTAAGAATTTCTTACAGTACATGTATTTGGCGACTATGTTGTAGTATATTTTAAAATGTAGAACCAATCTAGTGTAATATTTGGCATGCTCTGATTTCTTACGAAATTATAATACATCGAAATCTACAGTTTCAACCAATACAAAAACATCCTGTGTACATAATTATGCCATTATGAAAATTTATTGAAAGTGCAGATTTAACTTCAGTTTACCTGTTCATTATTCATGTAAGAAATAATGATATCATATTTATTAACCGAATTTTATTACTTAATATTTTCAATGGAATTTTTCCTTTGACAGAAACTGTGGGATCAGATCTATATCATGTCATAAGCAAACAGAGCAAATCTTGATCAGACAACTCCTACAGAGGTCGTCTGGGTCCATGCTTATAAAGCTTTTAGTTGAGTCTGAGATCGTTCTCAAGCTTTTGATTGGTCAGATTTGAGCCTTTGGCTCAAATCTGACCAATCAAAAGCTTGAGAACTCAAATCTGACCAATCAAAAGCCTGAGAACGAAACTCAGACTCAACTAAAAGCTTTATAAGCATGGACCCTGATCTAGGTCTACACATTTTTATACCGGCATGTGTACACAGCAATTTCTTTAGATTGGTAAAAACTGTAGAATCATATCTATTATAATTTCATAAGTAAGCAGAGCAGACCCTAATCAGATGGCTCTTATAGGAGCTGTCTGATGTGGGTCTACTCTGTTTGCAGAGGCGTGAAATGGAAAGGGCTAACATGCTTGGAAAATTTAATTGTTCGGATGACTGGTCTTTCACTTTTGAATAAAAGCAGAATGAGTTTCGAGGTCTGGATTTCTATTTCAATGTTTAGTCTCTAAATACCCTTAAACTAATAAAATTTGTCGAAGTTTAAATGCTGTGTGTAGTTTACCTTTTTTCACCTTGTATTTATAATCGTAAACTTTATTTATAAACATATCACGAATACTTGTGATTTCGCTGCAACCTTTTGAATACTGTGGATTTTCAAATGGACTATTCTAAAATTCAAACAGGTCTAGCTTATGGTGAATATTTAGGGATATTTCTAAAGAAAAGTGTAACATGACAAACAGTGCAGACCCTGATGAGAGGGCTCCTCTAGGAGCCTTCTCATCTGGGTCTACACTGTTTGCAAAGGATATCAGTGACTCGTGTCACGCTCTGAAAGGGCAAACCTTTTGAATGTTGAATCTTCATAGTGGAATCTTGTCTATCATTGTTTAATAATGGGAATCCAGTCAATATAAAAAGGCTAAAATCTGCAGAGTTTTGAATTACAAACAGTGCAGACCTTGATCAGAGGATTCCTCTATGTGCCTACTAATCTAGGTCTTCACTTCACTATTGCCAGTATACTCATTTTAAGCATTTACATGGTCACTGCCTGTATTAAAAGTCTACACACCCAAATATCAGAGCTGTAGATAAAAGGTGCATTGTTCTATAAAACAATTCCATTTCTTCAGTCAAACCTGGAACCTTGTTGATACTGATTGACCATTTCCCTGTTCAATATTCATGTAAGAAGTAATGACATCATGAATATTTATTAGCTGAATTTTTTTAATGTAAACTTTTCTATGGAATATTTTTTTCAACAAAAACTGTAGAATCAGATCTATATAATGTCAAAAACAAACAGAGCAGACCCTGGTCAGATGGCTCCTATAGGAGCTGTCTGATCTTGGTCTACTCTGATCTGTTTGCAAATGCATGAAAAGGCATTACTACCGGTAGTAGATAACTTATATAATATTATACAGTCATGACCCAAAATATTTTGCCAAACAAACTTAGGCAAATAGTTCAGAACAGACCCAGATCAATCTTTTCCTTCACTGTTTTTTACTCCATTCATTTAATCTAATTATAAAATTGCAAATTTGATTTATTTAACCATTTACTCCATGAATATTCATGTAATAAACAATTACATCATGAATATTTATTAGCTGAATGTTATGATATAAAAATTTCAAGGATTTTTTTTTTGTTGCTTTGACAAAAACTTCATAATCAGATCTATTTCATGTCAAAAATTAACAGAGCAAACCCTGATCAGATGGCTCCTACAGGACTTACAGGAGCCATCTGATCTGGGTCTACTCTGTTTGTAAAGGTGTAGAAAGGTGTATTTATGGAATAAAGAGCTAAATTTACAAGCCAGGTGGAGATAGAAGATAGGATGACTTTATATTTAGAGTATTACTGATAACAATTCTCTTTATTTTTCAGGGAAAGAAGAATACCCATAGAAATTTTACGAAAACGAGAATTAAAATGGCTTGACATGTTCCAGCACTGGGAGAAGTGGATGAGCAAACGATTTAAAAAAGTAAGTAATTCTGGTATCTGTTTTGTGTAGACTGGGTAGCTATCGTACCATCTTGGGCATCTCATATCTAGACCGTATCTTTAATGAAAGCATAAGAGACAGAATTAAACTATACATAAAAGATTATGAAGACCTCCTATATACAGTTAAAAGGCGTAAACTACAATGGTATGGCCACATCACAAGATCAAATGGACTCTCAAAGATCATCCTCCAAGGTCAATCGAGGGAGGGAGACGTAGAGGACGACAAAAGAAGAAGTGGGTCGACAACATCGAGGAATGAACAGGCAAAATATTTGCAGAGACGCAAAACCTGGCACACAACAGACAAAAGTGGAAGAGGATGATCAATGAGAAAGTCAATCCTGCGGTGCCCCCAAGAACCTGTCCAGAGTTAAGGGACCAAGGTGACCAGGTGAACAGGGGTTTGATGGTACTGATACCATAGGTATTATTGGTTCCTGATTAGAATCTACACTGTAAGCTGTTTCCTGGATAGGCTGATAGACCAATCTAATTATACCTTCTACCTCATCGGCTATTTTTAGAGCCAATCTCTGAATAAATCTACTGAAAAGGAGCATTAACTGCAAAAAAAATTATTTATAGAATTGTCTAGTTTTGAAACCATAGCGATAAATAGAGCATTTGATCTTATGGAGCAAATGCTCTATTTATCACAATGGTTTAAAAAAAAGTGACTTTTACAGTGGTGTCAAAAGGTGTCAGTATGAGGGAAATGGGTTAATGTTATCAAAATGGTGCGAATTGACTTATTCAGCTTTATAAACCCCCCAGAGAGCCCGGGACACTGAGTGTCTTTTTTTCACAGAGAGGGGAGTATGTACAGTTGGTTATTAGGGTAGTTGTTAATATATTAGTACACTTTTGGCAAATTTGTTGTATCTGCTAGGTTCATCTCATGACAGACGTCTAATCTATTTCACAATCTGTACAAATGTAAGAAAATTGCAGCAGGCGACAATCACTTTAAGACTATTTCGCGTAAGGTCAAAATTGTTTGTGAAACCTTTGCCAGGATGGCAGTGACACATTCTTGCGAGTGTCAACGTTTGTTGACGAGACTAACCCATGTTGTCTTCAATTCAAATATTGTCATATTATGCTACAAGTCGGAAAAGACACTTTTACCTCCATTTCTCTCATATAATATTATCTGACTGTCAAACAGTTTGGATCCTGATGAGATGCAGATTTATTTCACAGCAAACTGTTTACATAGTACATGTATATCACAAATTCATGGCTAGCATGCCAAAGGTTATTGTGAGATTGCATAAGTTATGTCATAATAGGTGTCTAACCATTTACTTCATGAATATTCATGTACATGTAAACAATAATACGAATGTAGGTACACAGGAAATGTTGGCCATGACACAGAAACGTGGAATCAGATCTATATTACCCCTGCTCATATCACTCCTACTCCTACTGAAACTGTCTGATCTGGATCTACTCTGTTTGCAAAGGCATTAACCCTTTACTCCATAAATACACCTTTATACGCATTTGCCCTTGCAAACAGAGTATACCATGATCAGATGGCTCTTATAGGAGTCATGTGATCAGGGTTTGCTCTGTTTGCTATGATATAATATAGATATGATTCTACAGTTTCTGTCATTGCCAAACATCCCTGTGGCCATGTGTTATTATAACAATTAGTCCAATTATTGAATTAATATTCATGATGTCATTATTTCTTACTTAACCCTTTCCTCCATAAATACACCTTTCTTCGCCTCTGTAAAAGTCACTTTATGAAACCATTGTGATAAATAGAGCATTTGCTCCTATAGGAGCAAATGCTGTAATAGTCTATTTATCACAATGGTTTCAAACTGCAAAATTCTTAAAAAATTTCCTTTTCTCTAGTTAATGCTCCTTTTTGGTAGATTTATTCAAAGCGGTTGGATCTAAAAATAGCCTATGAGGTAATGGGTTAAATATTCATGGAGTAAAGGGTTAACAGCCTGTTAAGTAAATGTCTAAACTCTGGTTAGACCTTTAAACCTTTTCCCTCTTACAACCACTTTTTCATGCCTTATGCAAACAGAGTAGACCCAGATCAGACAGCTCCTATAGAAGTCATCTGATCTAGACTAATTGTTATATATAATAGCCCATGGACACAGGGATTTTTGTTTTGGCCACAGCAGAAACTGAAGAATCATATCTATATTACAGGTCAGACTCCAGGTAGACAACTCCTGTTTCAATACTACACAATTCTAAATTGGTTGGATCTGAAAATAGCCTATTAACCCTTCGCTTGCTGATTTTTAAAATACATTTCTTCTTCTTTACCCATGCCCTGTTATATAATTACATATATCTTCACTGTGTACAAGTATTTCGCTGTGAAATCACTGCTGTGGAGTTCACTGGTTGCACAATCAACTTGTAAATAGTGCAGACCCTGATGAGACAGCTCCTGCAGGAGCTGTCTCATCTGGGTCTTCACTATTTACAGGTAGGTATATTGACGTGAATAGCAAGCAAAGGGTTAAGTAAAGGGTTCAAGAAAGAACATGCAAAAAGCAACCATCAAAAGGGGTTACTAAAGTTGTGCATGACCTAGTACACTTGATCAGGTCCTACATAGCTTAGCTAGAATCTTAACCCTGTACTCCATGAATATTCTTGTAAGAATACTGACACCATGAATATTAATATGAATATTAGATTAATTGTTAAAATCTCTCAGTGACACAGGAATTTTAGACCATAGTAGAATCAGTAGAATCATATCCATATTACAGTACATCAAATTCATACATGTATATTTACCCCTGTAAATCGAACATTCAGTTTGGTATAATTATCGGCTTAATGCAGGGTGAAAGTCATGCAGAAAGCTCCTCTAGGAGTTTTCTGCATGACTTTCACCCTGCATCAAGCATCCACCTGTCTAAAAGTATCTATTTCTTCTGTATTAAAATTCCGGTTTAGAAGGGTTTTTCTGCATATCATATGCTAACACAGGCTTCTGTAGATCTGGGTCTTGTCTGTTTGCAGAGGTGTAGAAAGGCGTATTATTTATGGAGGAAAATTGGTTAAACAATGTATCATAGGAGAAGATGTAAGATGGCTGAGACAAAAAAAAAATCTTGTGCCAAAATAAATGTTTGTCGTCTGTACAGTTATTGAGTCTGTTTCCATTACTGCTGGCAGACCTTAACCCTGTACCTCATAGCTACACCTTTAACCCTTCTATTGCTGAATTTTAAAATACATTTCTCCTTCTTTACCCATGTATAATTACATATATCTTCACTGTGTCCACGTATTACGCTGTGCAATCACTGCTGTGGAGTGCACTGGTTGTACAATCAACTTGTAAATAGTGCAGACCCTGATGAGACAGCTCCTGCAGGAGCTTCTCAGCTGGGTCTTCACTATTTACAGGTAGGTATATTGATGTGAATAGCAAGCGAAGGGTTAAATGCCATGGCAAACAATTACATAATAGACCCAAATCCTGTAAGAGGTGAGTAATCAGGATCTGCTCTGGTTTGCTAATGAAATGATAAAGATCTTGATTCTACAGTTAGTGCCTTGTGCATAATGCAGCTAATAGATATTCATGATGTCATTATTTCTTACATGAACATATAGGGGCCTCCAGGGCTGAGTGGGTATTGTTTTTTCGCTGACATTCACTAAGCCCCTCACCGCTGTGGTTTGAATCCCAGCCTAGGCATTATCATGTGAGGGCTTGTGGTAGATCTGTAGTTCTACCCAGAGGTTCTGCTGTGCAAGAAACAATACAATTTTCTTTCACCTGTAATTAACTGGACATCACAATATACTGTTAACCAATTACCTCATAAGCTATTTTAGACCCTACCTCTTTGAATAAATCTACTGGAAAAAGTGCATTTGCTAGCAATAAGTCATTAGTGAAATTTTTAGAGATGTGTAGTTTAGAAACCATTGTGATAATTTGAGCATTTGCTCCTATGGTTTCATAATGGTTTCATAAAGTGACTTTACAGAAGTGTCAAAAGGCGTCAGTATGAGGGAGTGGGTAAAAGTGATGTAAAACCTGATACAAGAAAATCTTACATTAATATTTATCTGTAGATATCTCAGTATAATTTTTTGTTTGTTTCTAATTCAGTAAAACCTCTTTATTTATAATGGCTAGACTAAATTGTATTAATTATTTAGGGCTGGTGGCTGCTTAAAGCAAGGAGCGTTCTGTTTTGCTTTCACCTTGCTTTAAGCAGCCACCTGTCATAAACACAAACTATTTGATGTAATTTAGTGGCTGTCACGGAGAGGTTTTACTGTATGTACATTTTTGGGTAACCTATTTTCAGGTTAAAGAAAGATGTAGAAAGGGCATTCCTCCATCAATTCGCAGTCGGGCGTGGCAGTACCTATGTGGCAGTAAGTTTATAATGGACAGAAACCCAGGAAAATTTGATGTAAGTATTCTGTTCTTCAACATTAAGATATGCCTGATAAACCATTTACCTGATAGAGATGCTTTGTCATGTCTTTGCAAACCGAGTAGACCCAGATCAGACATCTCCTACAGGAGCTGTCTTATCACAGTCTGCTTTGTTTATTTATTGAATTATATAGCCCAAGTTCTAGTTTCAAAGCCATGACACCTTGGCTTGATGTTCATGTAATAAAGATATTTATGATGGAATTATTTCTTACAAAAATGTTTTCATGCAAAGAGTTCATTTAACCTGATTCATTTGATACTTGGCATAAATGTTACTCAGGAGTAGTAGATGTGCAGGACACAAATTTCAGGTCTCTGTGACCTTGACCTTGACCTTTGGCCTTGAAATAGGTCATGATATTGGCAGGCAAAATCTTGTACTTTGAACTTCTCCTTCAATTTCAACCTGATTCACTTGATACTTGGCATAAATGTTAATCAGGAGTAGTAGATGTGCAAGACACAAATTTCAGGTCTCTGTGACCTTGACCTTGACCGTTGCCTTGAAATTGGTCTTAAAATTGGCAGGCAAAATCTTGTACTTTGAACTCCTCCTTCACTTTCAACCTGATTCATTTGATACTTGGCATAAATTTTACTCAGGAGTAGTAGATGTGCAAGACACAAATTTAAATTCTCTGTGACCTTGACCTCTGGCCTTGGAATTGGTCTTAAAATTGGCAGGCAAAATCTTGTACTTTGAACTCCTCCTTCACTTTCAACCTGATTCATTTGATACTTGGCATAAATGTTACTCAGGAGTAGTAGATGTGCAAGACACAAATTTAAATTCTCTGTGACCTTGACCTTTGGCCTTGGAATTGGTCTTAAAATTGGCAGGCAAAATCTTGTACGGCGAACTCCTCCTTCACTTTCAACCTGATTTACTTGATACTTGCCATAAATGTTACTCAGGAGTAGTAGATGTGCAAGACACAAATTTAAATTCTCTGTGACCTTGACCTTTGGCCTTGGAATTGGTCTTAAAATTGGCAGGCAAAATCTTGTACGGCGAACTCCTCCTTCACTTTCAACCTGCTTTACTTGATACTTGGCATAAATGTTACTCAGGAGTAGTAGATGTGCAAGACACAAATTTCAGTTCTCTGTGACCTTGATCTTGACCTTTGGCCTTGAAATTGGCAGGCAGAATCTTGTACTTTGAACTCCTCCTTCAATTTCAACCTGATTCACTTGTTACTTGGCATAAATTACAGAATTTTCTCTATTTGAACTTTGGGTATTTTTGTTATTTGGTCCTGTTACATGTTCAAAACTTGGATTTGCAATCAAGGCTGCCGTGTGGGGGTATTCATCACCTTTAGTGATAGTTCTAGTTAGTCCTATTTTCAATACTGAATATTCATGGTTAGTTAGTTAAAATGAAACAATTATGGAAGGTGTAACATTGTATTCATTTCGGAAACTAAAGAAACAGACGGCATATCAAATTCCATTAGCAAACAGAGCAGACCAGGACCAGACATCTCCTTGCAAATGCATGAAAATGCGTTTATATGAGGGGGAGGGTTATTGTTGTCTTGCAAGTTGAAGGTCACTCTTTTTCAATATACAGTAAAACCTGTCTGTAACAGCCATTAAATTACATCAAGTATATTGTGTTAAAGGCAGGTGACTGGTTAAAGCAAGGTGAAAGTAAAACAGAACGCTCCTATAGGAGCATTCTGTTTTACTTTCACCTTGCTTTAACCAGTCACCTGCTCTAGATACCAACTAATTAACACAAATTAGTGGCCGTTATAGAGAGGTTTTTACTGTAATGGATATTATGAAGACTTTTTGGTCCTCCCTTGCAAACATCACTGTCATCATGACTGAGCTGGGTCTGTATTGTTTGCCGATGTTTTTGGGCACACCATTTCTCATGAAGACAGATGTTGGATTAATTTCATGGTGACATCTGTTGGAGTAATTCTGTACCTGATTCAGGAAGGACTCCAACTATTACGATATCAATTAACCCATTGTGTCATAGGCTATTTTAGACCATTCCCTTATAGCCTGTTTTTAATTTAATATTAACCCATTCCCCCATATGCTATTTTTAGACCTAACCTCTTTGAATAAATCTTAACCGAAAAGGAGCATTTACAAGAGAAAAGGAAAATGTTGGAATTGTTGATTTTTGAAACCATTGTGATAAATAGAGCATTTGCTCCTATGGATCAAATGCTCTATTTAACACAATAGTTTCAAGACGTGACTTTTATAGAGGCGTAGGAAGGCGTATTTATGGAGGAAAGGGTTAATTTTAAACCTTTCCCTGTTGCATATTCATGCATATGTTAGAAATAATAACATCAGGAATATTTATTAAGAGTAATTTTCATTACGGCATAATTATGTACACGTGAATTTTTGGTTTTGGTAGAAACTAAGGAGTCAGATCTTATTTCATAAGCAAACAGAGCATACCCTGATTATACGTCTGATCTGGGTCTACTCTTTTTGCAAATGAGTGAAAATGAATTGTTATAATAGTACACTTCACCGGAATATTTGGTCATGGCAGAAGCTGTAGAATCATATCTATATTATATCATAAACAAACAGAGCAGACCCTGATCAGCCAGATCCTACATGACAAGCTTAATTTCTTAAATACAATGTATGGTTTTATCATTGTCATTGATAGCTTATTGCAATCTGTTATTATCCCAAGTAATTTCTTTCCTTGTATCAGGGACCCTGATTCAGGGTGTAAGGTTGCTTTAACAGTATTTCAGTCAAATCACAATATCCGGCTAATTACAGCTGGAGGAAGACACCAGAAGTTTTTCTGTGTATGGAACAAATTGCATTGGTTCGTGAACAGAAAAACGCCTGGGTAGAACCACTAACCTAATGCAACTCTACTAGCTGGAAGGCCCATACTTTTTGACTCTCTGACTGTGTCTAAGAGAAAATATAAGAAAATATCTACTTTTGAAATTGGAAGACAACAACAGTTTTGCATTTGTTTTTATAGATTAACTGTTTACTCCACTATGACACTGAATATTAATTACGGAAGATTAATTGTCATAATAGCACATGGACATGGACATTTTTGTCACTGGCAGAAACTGTAATATCATATCTATATCATACCATACGCAAACAGAGCAGACCCTGATCAGACACCTCCTACAGGACCCGTCTGATCTGGGTCTACTCTGTTTGCAAAGGCATAGAAAGGCGTATTTATGGAGTAAAGGGTTAAATTTTTAGTTTCAACAGAGCTCCAGATAAGATGCGTAAATTCAAACATTTACAAGTACCGGTATAGATCCTTTATTTCTCCACCAAACCCTTCACTGTGACTACTCTTTAGAATCGTCTCTTCGAGACGATTCTAAAGAGTGGTAATAGTATAGGGTTTGGTGGAGAAATGAAGATTTTAATATTTGGGTACGCACATTTATATTTAGCTCTGTTCTGATTTAGCTAATCAGATCCTCTATATCTTGTATTTGTTATGTAGGAATATTTAAAAATGCCAGCAGAACAAAGGTGGATAGAGGATATTAAGAAAGATTTACACCGGCAGTTTCCACTCCATGAAATGTTTATGGCCAGAGGAGGCCATGGGTGAGTAACCGTATAATTATTTTCATTGGCATCTTTAACCCTTTCCGTGTTGCATATTCATGTGAAAAATAATGAATTGGTGAATATTTATTGGCATAATGACATGTATATAGGAGGTTTTGGTTTTGGTAGAGTCAGATCTATAAAATTTTCCTAAACAAACATAGCAGACCCTGATCAGACAGCTCCTACAGAAGCCATCTGATCCGGATCTACTCTGTTTGCAAATACATTAAAAGGTGTTTATATGAAGGAAAGGGTTAATACCAATGGCAAATAACCCATCAACTGTTTTCAAAAGAAAATTATTGTCAATACATGTATAAGCTTGAAAATTTTCATCATGGTAAAAACAGATCTCGATTGTTGTTTTACTTGTACAGCACAGCATGGTATAACATTACTCTATCAATCTAGACTTAAAGTTCTTGAAATTTTTATAAAGTCACAAAATTTTGCAGGATATAATACATAAGTTTTATTTAGTAACAATACAGTGGTACCTTTCTAGAGCCACCGCCAAATCCTTTACCTGATAGAGATGTTGTTTCATGCTTTTGCAAACAGCGTAGACCTAGATCAGCTGGCACTGTAGAAGCTGTCTGATCAGGGCCTACTCTCCTTGCTTATGAAATTATAATAGATCTAATTCTACAGTTTCTACCATGACCAAAACTTCATCCGTCTCATGCAAGAATAATAGTTATTCTAATTAATTGTTCTTGCAGTTCTGAATTCTTATACAGTAAAATCTTGATTGTTCGAATTTTCGGTATGGAAGAATTTAGACCCTTTTAGGCAGGTGGCTGCTTGATGCATGTGAAAGTCATGCAGAAAGCTCCCAGAGGAGCTTTCTGCATGACTTTCACCATGCATTAAGCTGCCACCTGTCTTAAAGAGGGATAATAATACATATTTTAGTGTTCGAATAATCGAAGTTTTACTGTATATAATTGTTCATGAGGGAAAAAGCGAATAAATGACTATGGGTGTGCTATTACTCATTCTCTCACATTGAAGCCTCTGTAAAAGTCTCTTTGAAACCATTATGATAAACAGAGCATTTGCTCCATAGGAGCCAATGCTCTATTTATCACGGCGGTTTCAAAACTATACAATTCTGAAATTGAATATGTTCAACATGAAAATGGTTAGCCTCTGTAATAGTTTCTTTTTGAAACCACTGTGGTTTCAAAACTACACAATTGTATCACTGTGGTTTCAAAACTACACAATTGTATTACAGTGGTTTCAAAAAACTACACAATTTTATCACTGTGGTTTGAAACTTTAAAAACTACACAATTGTATCACAGTGGTTTCAAAACTACATAATTGTATCGGTAGTTTCAAAACTATATGTACACAAATGTAAAAGTTTCCCTTTTTCTAGTACATGTACAATGTATATCATAAGCAAACAGAGCAGACACTACTGATCAGATGGCTCCTACAGGAGCCATCTGATCTGGATCTACTCTGTTTGCAAAGGCATGAAAAGACGTTTAAATTAATGAAAGGATTTATAGCATTTATTACTAGGAAGAGTTATCTGAGAGTTTTATTCTTTGGAATGTATCATGTATCATGAAATGTCAAATTATATTTAGTGTAGAGAGTGTTACTTAACACTGAAAGCAAAACTGAATATTTGGAGAAGGAAGTGTGTATCAATCTATGCAATCTAGGTGTAAATATCAAAAGTGCATAAACTGATGCTATCTCATGATCTGTTATGTCTCAATTTAACCCCTTCCCTGTTGAATATCCATGTAAAAAGTTATGACATCATTAATATTTATCAGATTATTTTTTATAATGGCATATGACCTCAGGACATTTTCAATTTTTGGCACAGTGTCTTATTTACAGTAGAAACAGATCTATTTTATACAATAAGCAAACAGAGCAGACCCTGATCAGATGATTCCTGTAAGAGCTGTCTGATCTGGGTCTACTCTATTTGCAGAGGCATAAAAAGGTGTTTATAAAAGGATATGGGTTATTTTTTCCCTCTCAGTAGTGATTGTTTACCATACAAGTTGTTTTCTATATAATTTTTATACCTCCGTGTAATAATCTGACGAATAACATTTTCACCTGTGGGACAGCTTCCAGGAAAGTTGTCCACTTTCTAACTTGAGAAGGTTTGTCTACTCTTCACCAAACTTGAAATTAACGCCTTCCTTCATATAAATGCATTTTCACACATTTGCAAACAGAGTAGACCCAGATCAGGTGGCTCCTATAGGAGCTGTCTGATTAGGATCTGCTCTGTTTGCTTTCGATCTGATTTTACAGTTTTCGTCACAGCAAAATTTCTTTGAAAAGTTTACATTATAAAATGTCAACTAATAAATATTCATGATGACATAATTTCTAATGGGGAATATTGAACAGGGAAAGGGTAAATGTCAACGGCATAATATTGTCAAGTTTGATAACCAGACATATCAATTCAGTCATTTATAGAGTTATAGTCCTTTTGTTTATGGAAACTACAGTAAAACCTCTCTATAACGACCACTGAATTGTGTTAATTAGTTGGTATCTAGGGCAGGTGGCTGCTTAAAGCAAGGTGAAAGTAAAACAGAACACTCTTATAGGAGCGTTCTGTTTTACTTTCACCTTGCTTTTAGCAGCCACCTGCCTTTGATACAAAATACTTGGTGTAATTTAGTGGCTGTTATAGAGAGGTTTTTACTGTAGTCAAAATATATGCTTTCTGCTTTGTTTGAGAAATCCTTGTCTAATCATCACCACATTTGAAAGTACTGTCCAGAGGTCGAGATAAGATGCGTAAATTAACCCATTCCCACTTAGGCTATTTTTAGACCTAATCTCTTTAATTAAATCTACCAAAAAGGAGCATTAACTAGAGAAAAGGAATTTTTCCTAATTGTGTAGTTTTGAAACCATTGTGATAAATAGAGCATTTGCTCCATAGGATCAAATGCTCTATTTATCACAATGGTTTCACAAAGTGACTTTTACAGAGGCGTCAAAAGGTGTCAATATGCGGGAATGGGTTAATACATTTTGAAGAATAACGCCTTTTTTTCTCCATCAAACCCTATGTTGTGACCACTCTTTAGAATCATCTCTTTGAGAGTTTCCATCTATATATTGTTATGTATGTGTTTGTATCTTTTGCTGACTTTCAGGCAGGAGGACTTGTATCGTATACTTAGGGCATACACTGTATACAACCCCACAGACGGCTACTGCCAGGCTCAGGGGCCGCTGGCAGCAGTATTGCTCATGCATATGCCAGCTGAGGAGGCATTTTGGTGCTTTGTGTCAATATGTGAAAAATACCTGCCCGGTTACTACAGTCCTGGCCTCGTAAGTGGAACAATTATTAGATGTGACATTATATAAAGAGGCATGTTCTTCCATCCAAATATTATTTTTTGGTATGCCCCCCCACAGGGTTGGAGGCATATTAGCCTTGCTCTTTTTCCATCCGTATGTACGTCTATCTGTCAGTCTAACTCTTTCTGTACGTCCTGCAAATCTTGTGTGTCCAACTTGTCATACACCATTGAGAGGATTTACATAAAACTTTCATAGCTAAACAATGTTGATATGAAGATGGAGGTTAAGAAGTGAATTTTCGCTCAGACCATTTTTACCAGAGTTGTAGGACTTTGAAATTTTCTTCATTATACAACATATAGTAAAAAAATCTTGTGTGTCTAAGTCCAGATAGGCAGATACCAATAGGAGGATTAACTTTGAACTTTCACTGATGAACAACCTTGATATGAAGATGTACGAAAAAGAGAGTTTTTGCTGTGACCATTTTTACCAGAATTATTTAACCCTTTCCTATATAGGCTATTTTTAGACCCAACCTCTTTGAATGAATCTACCCAAAAGGAGCACTTACTAGAGGAAAGTGAAATTTTAAAATTTTGTAGTTTGAAACCATTGTGATAAATAGAGCATTTGCTCCCATTGGAGCAAATGCTCTATTTATCACAATGGTTTCAAGAAGTGGTTATTACAGAGGCGTACAAAGGCATATTTATGGAGGAAAGGTTTAACAGGCAATTTTGGAAAAAAAATAATTATAACATGTAGTGAAAAAATCTTATGTGTTCAACTTTTCATACACCAATGGGAGGATTTGCTTCAAATTTTCACAGATCTGAAAAACATTGATCTAAAGATGTACCTAAAGAAGGGAAGTTTTGCTCTGACCATTTTTACTAGATTTTTGAGACTATTGGACTTCGAAATTTTCTTCACTGCATAGCATATAGTGAAAAAACCTTGTGTGTCAAACTTCTTATATACCAATGGGAGGATTACATCAAACTTTCACAGATGAACAAAGTTGGTATGCAGATGTACTTAAAGATGGCATTTTTTTTTCTCTGGCCATTTACCAGAGTTATGTTACTTGAAAAAAATTTCTACATAAAAGTGCTTGCTTTAGGGTCCATGTCCTATGGACACAATTGCTTTACATCAGAAATGCCCCTTCAAGATAGTAAAATCCTTTAAACTGGAACTCTAGTAGAGATGAATTTAGATACTTTGAGGCAGGTGACTGCTTAATGCAGGTTGAAAGTCATGCAGAAAACTCCTCTAGGAGCTTTCTGCATGACTTGCACCCTGCATTAAGCTGCCACCTGTCTCAAAGACCATTATTTATACTAAATTTTACATCTGGTTTAGAGGGGTTTTACTATACAGTAAAACCTCGATTATCCAAACACTAAAATACGCATTAGAATTGATCTTTAAGACAGGTGGCAGCTTAATGCATGGTGAAAGTCATGCAGAAAGCTCCTCTAGGAGCTTTCTGCATGACTTTCATCATGCATTAAGCAGCCACCTGCCTAAAAGGGTCTAAATTCGTTTATAACGAAAATTCGAATAATCGAGATTTTACTGTATATAACTTTTATATTGGTGTGCTGTAATTACCCTAAATATTTGGACAGACAAACTTCGGCAAATAATGCAGACCTAGATCAAGGATCTCCTTCATGAGTACTTTGTTTAGAGTCTACAATATTTGCTAAACAATTACAGTAGAACCTGTCTTAACCCATTCCCTCATAGGCCATTTTTGGTACCAACCCCTTTGATTAAATCTACTGAAAAGGAGCATTTACTAGAGAAATGGAAAATGTTAGAATTGTGTAGTTTTGAAACCATTGTGATAAAAAGAGCATTTGCTCCTATGGAACAAATGCTCTATTTATCACAATGGTTTCAAGAAATGACTTTACAGAGTCATAGAAAGGCGTATTTATGGAGGAAAGGGTTAAGTGGCTATCAAACAGGTCTAATTATTGGTCTGTGAGGCAGGTGGTAGCTTAATGCAGGTCAAAAGTTATGCAGAAAGTTCCTATATGCATAGGAGCTTTCTGCATTACATTTGCCCTACATTGAGCAACCACCTGCTTTTTAAGACTCCAATGTTCAATAAACGAATGGCCGCTTAAGATAGGTTCTACTGCAGCTTCATTGAAATTTATCCAAACAGTGCCAGATACACTTATTCAGCTTTCATACTGGTGATAAGGGGAATTTGTGTGTCTGAATATTTAGGGTAAATATTGTTTATTTGACCTTGACTTGACCACCAAAAATAGTTTTGCTTCTATTATCCTTATCAGACACATA
Source organism: Azorinus chamasolen (assembly GCA_963576725.1). NCBI lineage: Eukaryota > Metazoa > Mollusca > Bivalvia > Cardiida > Solecurtidae > Azorinus > Azorinus chamasolen. The sequence continues at coordinate 64,005,540 of OY755240.1, read as the reverse complement.
TTTTTCAGCCTTTTTATTGTCTGATATTTGCAGGAAGCTGTGCAGCTGGACGGTGATGTGCTGTTTGGTTTGCTGAAGAGGGCCAACCCTCCCATTCACAAACATATGGTAAGAAAGCAACCCTTGAGCAAGAAAGCAGCCGTTGAAATGAGAAATCAGCTCTTGAACAAGAAAGCAGCTGACCCCAAAAAAAACTGAATCCTAATCTGATACCATGTATTTTTCAACAACATCATAAAACTTGGTATTTGTTATTCAGTCATTATTATGAAGATTGTCAATTTGAACTTATATCGCAAAATGCCCCTGTGATACAAAATAAACCATTTGCATTGATACTGATAATTATTGTTCTACAGTGCTCCCTCTCTTCAACGACAGTCTTTGGGATACGAAGATTGTATGTGTTGTTCAGAGGAGTTGTTATAGGGAGGGAAAATCAAACATAATTAGCTTGTTTGCAGATTCCCAGATAAGGTGTATTTCGAGAACTAAAACCGTTATGTCTCTATCAAACCCTATGTTGTGACCACTCTTTAGAATCGTCACAAAGTGAGTGACGATTCTAAAGAGTGGTCACAACATAGGGTTTGATGGAGGCATAAAGAAAATACGATGGAAAAAAGTTGTTTCTGGGGCCTTGTTGTTTCGGAAACAGTGACATGCGTTGTTGTAAGGAGGGAATATCATCAGCCTTTGTCAAACAGTTACCCTTCCCCTCATATAAACGTGTTTTCACACATTTGCAAACAGAGTAGACCCAGAGGAGCTGTCTGATTAGGGCCTGCTCTGTTTGCTAATAGAATTTGATAGATCTGTTTCTTTGCATTCTAAAATGTCTACAATATTCCACCTTCCGTATTTCTTTATAACTATTTTGTTAGTGAAAATTCAGTAGGTTATGAAATTTGGCCTAAATATAGAACAGGGAAAGGGTTAACTGAATTAAAATGCAACCAGAATAATACTGATACATTGCTGAATAACAGTGGGTCTTCGATATCAAACATATGAAAATTTTCTCTTTTTCAGCTTTTATTTGGTTGGTTTTCTTGTGATATACTTTTTTTCAGCATATAAACAAATAATTTATATAATGTTTAGGCATTTTTAAAACATGTTGCAAGTAGAGACTACCACTTTAATGTGTTTTCATGTTTTAATTTCAGAAAAAGCACCGATTAGAGCCCATTTTGTTTATGACGGAGTGGTTTATGTGTGTGTTTAGCCGGAATTTGCCCTGGGCCTGTGTCTTGCGTGTGTGGGATATGTTTTTATGTGAAGGTTGGTTTTAAGTTTTTGGAACCGTTTTTGCTATGTAGATTTCTGAAAAAATGAACATGTAAAACCATTTTGAAGTGGTATATGAACAAGGAAACTACTCATAAGTAGCCAATAGGGTTCTTTTAGACATCTGTAGAGCAACCACTTAATTTATAAATAGATCTGTCTTTAAATGCAGGTGACTGTTTAACCCTTTCCTTCACTAAATTTAGACCCAACCTCGTCCGAAAAGGAGCATTTACTAGACAAAAGGAAAATGTTAGAACTGTGTAGTTTTGAAACCATTTTGATAAATAGAGCATTTGCTCCATAGGAGCAAATGCTCTATTTGTCACAATGGTTTCCAGAAGTGACTTTTACAGAGGCGTAGAAAGAGTTAATGTGAGGAAAGAGTTAATGTGGGATGAGAGTAGTGCAGAAAGCTTCGATGGGAGCTTTAATATTTACCAGATGATTTTTATGGCGTTCGCAACGCCATATACTAGTCGGTCTCTTTACGGCAAAGAGTTCACTTGTCTAGTGAACATGCGCAAGACAAAATAGTTTTCTTCAAGTCTGCACTAGATCTAGTTTGGTTGTAAAATGTTCATGTATTTGTTTACTCTTCATGTATTTAATAATAATTCGCTGTGTGAGATAATTACTACTAATCTACACAAAAATAAACTTTTTAAAAGTCTTGAATTTTAATAAACTCCAAGTACGTCGATGCTCCAGAGTGGGCCCTGTACTTTAATCGGAAGAAGAAGAAGAAGCGAACGAATATTTTGCCGTTGTTTTCGCAACACCTTGGCATTTTAAAGCAGAAGGAATATAGCCGAGGTTTCCGATTGCATTTACACATTCGTAACTGATTAGCATATAGACCTACATCTTCAGCCAATCAAACTGCCTTTTGCATCGCATTCGGTCATTTCCGTTTGACCCGTACTCAAAATTAGAAATAGGAAGTTTCATAAAGGACAAGGTCAAAGAAATCCCATATACACATTTATCACGCATCGAACAGCGTGTTTTGACTATGGCACCCAACCTCAACACAAGTCTAAGTCTTACAAGAAGTAAAACCGTAAAAACACGGGGTTCTATCGGCTTATCAAAGTAAGTATTATCCATAGAAGGTTTTCAACACATATTCAATCAAATTATATTCCAGTGTCAATAACAACTGTCTCTTCTATGTATCGTGTAACCGCCGAGTCTGCTCAAGACGTTTGTGTCGTGTAAAAGCGAAAGTAGGTAGCAATTTGTTGAAATGTCTTTCGCAGCTTACAACTCTACTTCTGACTGTAGTTCTGAATTTGAGTTTCATGTATGGATCTACTTAGTAATTAAAAATAAAAACAGTCTACCTTCAACTTTGTAAGCAAACTACATTTATTCAAAATAAACGAGTGCTGAACATGGAAAAATAAATGTTATGTGTAAGAATAAGTTGAACAAAAAATGTAGGATTATAGGTAGCCTTTGTATCATTTTGATGTTGTGCTTCAGTTTTTGCATCAGCTTAGGACATGAAAGCATTAATTGACCCTTTACTTCATGAATATTCATATAAGAAATAATGACATCATGAATATAATTAAGATATTCTTTTGCCATAGTAGAAACTAGAAGCATGTCAATATATAAACAGCAGATCATGAGATGGCTCCTTTTGTTTCAGTCTGTCATATTTTTATGCCCCCAATCAAGAATCAAGGGGGTGGGGCTGACTTTGTTGGTTTGTTGGCTTGGCTCAAACTTTAATGTTGGCAATAACGTTGTAGCCATTGCACATACATACTTCAAACCTGGCATGTCTATGCAACTTACAGAGGCGAACATTTTTTTTATATTTATTTTTTTGGGGGGGGGGGGCTTATTAAATTCAAGGTTATATTACAGTTAAATGTCACATTACGGGTCAAATTTATATTTGTCACAATCAGGGGCATAGTGTTTCACAAAAATGTGTTGTTATTTATACTGTTATCAATTTCAAGAAGTTATTGTTATTAACGTGTACATCAATTCCCCCCCCCCCCCCCCCCCCCCCCCCCCCCCCACACACACACACACACACACATAACATCCATATCAAACCTGAACGCCATTATGGCCATTCAGGCCTTTGATTTGTAATAGCATATGAACAAGGAATGTTTGGGCCATTTCAGAAACTGTAGTATTATATCATAAGCAAGCAGAGCAGGTCAGATAACTCTTGTGTTACTCCTCTGTGTGCAGAGTCATTAACCCTTTCCTCCATAAATACGCCAGTCTACGCATCTATAATAACCACTTCTTGAAACCATTGTGATAAATAGAGCATTTGCTCCTATAGGAGCAAATGCTCTATTTATCACAATGGTTTCAAACTACAAAATTCTAAAATTTACTTTTCTCTAATGCTCCTTTTGGGTATATTCATTCCAAGAGGTTGGGTCTATAGGTGTAGAAAGGCGTATTTATGGAGCAAAGGGTTAACAGACATATCTTTAAAAGCAGGTAATTGCTTAATGCATTGTAAAGTGTAGCAGAAATTTTAATGAGGTTGGATCTGAAAATAGCCTATGAGGTAATTGGTCTAAAAATAGCCTATGAGGCAAATGGTTAAGAGCCAGAGTTTAAGATTTAACACATTCCCTGCTAGTGACGCATTTTGGCGCCTCTGTAAAAGTCACATTTTGACACCATTGTGATAAATAGAGCATTTGCTCCATAGGAGCGAATGCTCTATTTATCACAATGGTTTCTAAACTACACAATTCTAAAAAAATCCTTTTCTCTAGTAAATGCTCCTTTTCGGTAGATTTATTCAAAGAAATTGGGTCTACATATAGTCTAGGAGGGAATGAGTTAACCCTTTCCTCAATAACTACACATTTCTACGCCTCTGTAAAAGTCACCTTTTGAAACCATTGTGATGAATAGGGCATTAAAAATTTTGCTCCATAGGAGCAAATGCTCTTTTTATCACCATGGTTTCAGAACTACACAATTCTAAAAAAAATTACTTATTTTTAGTAAATGCTCCTTTTCAAAGAGGTTGGATCTAAAAATAGCCTATGAGGTAAAGAGCCAGATTTAGACTTGTTTTGAGTAGCATTGTAGAGAGGATCTGTTGTTACTGTTACAGGAATAAAGGTTGTATTTCGAGTGGCATTGGTGCTAGTAAGAATGTGCTTTGGTACGTCAGAAAAACTTCAGGCGAGCCCGGGCATGTATGAGATGCTGGAGAAACTGCGGAACATACCACAGGATATAGATGAGAGTTTTATTGTCAGAGAGGTATTTAGTTTCCTTGGTAACCTGATTATTCCAGACCACCCTTCGTATATGTGATGTATTTCTGTAAAATAAGGCATCTGCAAGCAGTGTGGGGCTAAGATCAGAGGGATTTTGAACTGCATCAGGATCCAAACTGTGTGATTCTGAAAGTGTTCCGGAGAGAAGTAATTTTAACCCTTTGAGTGCCTATTTTCCATCAGTGTTTAACCCTTTCCTCCATAAATACCCCTTTCTATGCCTCTGTAATAGTCACTTCTTGAAACTATTCTGATAAATAGAGCATTTGCTCCTTAGGAGCAAATGCTCTATTTATCACATGGTTTCAATACTACACAATTCAAACATTTTCCTTTTCTCTAATTAATGCTCCTTTTCTGTAGATTTATTCAAAGAGGTTTGGTCTAAAAATAGCCTATGAGGGAATAAACCCTTTAAGTGCCAGCATTGTCGTCTGCTGAACACATTTTCATCTGCTTCACATTTTAGAGTGGGCATTCTTTCTTTTTTTTAAAACAATAATCAGTGTCAAACCATTTGGATCCTGATGAGACTTAGGTGTCTCATCTCGATCCAAACTGTTTGCATGTGATGGCACAGACCCATCCCTCATGGCACTGAAGGGGTTAACGACAGAGTCCATTCAGTATGAAATAGTGTAATAAGTAAGAGAATTTTGATTCACAAATAGTGCAGACCTTTATATTGGTCTGCACTGTTTGCAAATGCCAATTCACTCATTTCAAGCAGTCAGGTATTTAATTATTGAAATATAGGACCATTATACATACATGTATATTTAGAGATAAAGATAAATATTGAAAGAATTGCTAGCATGCAAAGATTTAAGACATGTTATATTCCAATATTCTTGGAAATCTCCACATTTTAATATTCTCAGAAATTTCCACATTATATTTGATTATCCTTCGAAATCATCATACAGCTTGGTATGAATGTATTTGATGGGCATCATGAGAAGAGACGTACCATGGACATTTTCAAACTATTCCCCAGATCTCCATATAATATACGTAAATTAAAATATTTTCAGGTATAACTTCTTCATTTCTCCACGAAACCCTATATTGTGACTACTCTTTAGAATCGTCATCGGGTTTGGAGCAGAAATGTCGATTTTAGTATTTGAGTACGCACCGTTATCTGTAGCTCTGATTCCCAGATTAACTGTCACATTGAAACATAGCTTGTGATGAGGATGTGTAATGTTTTCAGCATTAGCATCTACTGATGAGTATATAACATTGCAGACCCAGAATAGATAATATTATAATTCTGATTCTGCTGTAGAAAGTGATGTTGACCCAAATTCTGATCTGGAGCAATCTTGATGACACTTAATGATCATTTCTCTGTTGCCTATCTGTCTGTCTGTCTTTTTGTCCGTCAGGCTTTTGTGCCTGCATGTGACACAAAAAAGTCACACATAATTATGTTCCTTAGAACATTACTGTTATTCTATTCCAATTCCAAACCTTTTGCTTGGATTCTGATGAAATGCTGTTGTCTCATTGGATTCTTAGCATGATGAGTATTAAAACAAAATAGCTGATCATGATATATAACGTTTGCAGTTGTCTGAAGTCATTCTCCTATGATGCTGGTCATTTAATGCTTGTGCTTAACCTGTTAGTTATCAATTAATTTTGTAGTCACTACGACTGAATATCACTGAAAGAGAGATGGAAAAGGAACACCAAAAACAAATACAGCGACGAAAAAAGGCAGCCAGAGAGAAAAACAGCAAACCAGATTCAGGAAAGAAGTCCAAAAAGAAATGACCAGATTATATCAGTGACTTTTTAGCCTTTTTTATCGTAAAGCATTATTCCATTGGTTTTTACAAAAAAAACCACATAATTGACGAGCGACAAAGTCGTGATGAATGCAGCAAGGGAGAGAACTGTGGTTTACCTAATGGGGAATAGAGATGATGGAATTGTTTTCATTTGACCCTTTACTCCATAGAGATGCCTTTTGGCACCTTTGCAAATAGAGTAGACCTGTAGGAGACGTCTGATCAGGGTCTGCTCTACTTGCTTATGAAATAACATACAGTAAAACCTCTCTATAACGACCACTAAATTGTGTTAATTAGTTGGTATTTAAGGCAGGTGGCTGCTTAAAGCAAGGTGAAAGTAAATGAAAGTAAAACAGAACGCTCCTATAGGAGCGTTCTGTTTTACTTTCACCTTGCTTTAACTTAAGCAGCCACATGCCTTTAACTCAAAATACTTGATGTAATTTAGTGGCTGTTATAGAGAGGTTCTACTCTAGATATATTTCTACAGTTTCTGCCGTGGTAAAATGGTCTTGGTTCATGATGCCAATATAACTATTATTTCAGTGATCATTTCTGACATGGAGAGTCATGGAGTAAAGGGTTATGGCATTTTCAAGAAAAAAGTTGAAAATAGTATGTGTATGTTTCTCGTCAAGTGCCAAAACTTGTCCTAACATGGTATGCGATAGTGACTGATACGGTCTCCAGCAATGTTGCAATTACATCAGCAAGAAGAACAAGATAATCCCGTCCTAAGTCCCCTTTAACTCTATTAAACAATTTTGCGTCTGCATTTATTGCCATCTGCTTCAGTACTATAAATAGATTTTTTTCTTTCTTGTCAGAAAAATGATCAGAGTGACAAAGTGTTTTGATCCTGTCCACATGCCGGATGAGTCCGCATCTCATCTGGATCCAAACCGTTTATAGGCTTTCATGAATTTGTCTTTTCTTTCATGAATTTGTCTTTTCTTGTGCAAAAGGCTAACAGACTGTAACTCTTTCCCTTTTTTCGTGCCTTTGTGTACAGTGTAGACCCAGATCAGATGGTTTCTCTCAGAGCCGTCAGATCAGAGTCTGCTCTGTTTGCATATGCAATGATATACATCCGATTATACATTTTCTACCATGGCCAAACATTCCTGTGTTCATATGCCATTATAAAAATGAAAATTAACCCTTTACTACATGAATATTTATTAAGAAAAAAATGATGAATATTAATCAACTATTTTTATACGCCCACCTAATAAAGGTGGTCGTATATTGTCGTGGCCCTGTCCGTCCGTCCGTCCGTTCGTTCGTTCGTTCGTTCGTCCGTCAACATTTTGCTTGTCCGCTGTTTTCTGGGAAAACTATTAGACAGATATTAATGAAACTTCACACAAATGTTTAATGCATCAAGATCTGAAGCTGAGTTGATTCTGAGGTTCATTTGATTTTTCATTTCAGAGTTATGGCCCTTGTTCTTAAAAAATATGTAAATAGTTTGTCCGCTGTTTTCTTGGAAAACTATTTGAGAGATATTAATGAACCTTCACACAAATGTTTAATGCATCAAGATCTGAAGCCGAGTCGATTCTGAGGTTCATTTGATTTGTCGTTTCGGAGTTATGGCCCTTTTACTTAAAAAATAATGCAAATACATGCAAATAGTTTGTCCGCTGTTTTCTGGGAAAACTATTTGACTGATATTAATGAAACTTCACACAAATGTTTAATGCATTAAGATCTGAAGCTGAGTCGATTCTGAGATTCATTTGATTTGTCGTTTCGGAGTTATGGCCCTTTTACTTAAAAAATAATGCAAATACATGCAAATAGTTTGTCCACTGTTTTCTGGGAAAACCATTTGACTGATATTGATGGAACTACACACAAATGTTAAATGCATCAAGATCTGAAGCTGATCTGATTCTGAGGTTCATTTGATTTTTCATTTCAGAGTTATGGTCCATGTCCTTAAAAAATATGCAAATAGTTTGTCGGCCGTTTTCTGGGAAAACTGTTTGACAGATATTAATGAAACTTCACAAAAATGTTTAATGCATCAAGATCTGATGCTGAGTCGATTCTGAGGTTCATTTGATTTGTCGTTTTGGAGTTATGGTCCTTTTACTTCAAAAAAATGCAAATATATGGAAATAGTTTGTCCGCTGTTTTCTGGCAAAACTGTTTGACAGAAATTAATGAAACTTCATACACAAGTTTAATGCATCAAGACCTGAAGCTAAGTTGATTCTGAGGATCATTTGATTTGTTGTTTCGGAGTTATGGCCCTTGCACTTAAAAAAATAATGCAAATTTATGCAAATATGAGGATGTCCATAACTTTTTCATTTGAAATGATATTTACTTCAATTTTTTTTATATGGTTAAACCTTAATGTGATTTTTCACAGATATATTGGGGGGTTTGATGTGTCATTTTATTCTAAAGTTATGGTCCTTGAACTTAGTGTGTTCGTTGCTTTGTTAGTCGGTCAACTTTTAGTTTGTGTTTTGTTTTCTGGGAAAACTGTTAAAATGATATAAATGAAACTTAACACAAATGCTTTAAGCAACAAAATTTGAAGCTGAGTATATTTTGAGGTTCATTCAATTTGTCTTTACAGAGTTATGGCCGTTGCACTTTACAAAAATCTGCAAAAATGAGGATTAGCTGTAACTTTTTTATTTAATAAGATATTCACTTCATTTTTTAAAAAAAATAGTATCACCTTAATATGGAAATCTAGATCTGAAGCACAGATTAGAAAATGTCAACACTTATAAGGCATGTTGAATCAGAGAAATTTGCAAGTGGGCGTATTATGTACCGTATGCGGTACTCTTGTTTATAATGGCATTATGAACAAAGAAATTTTTTTTCATGGCAGAATCTGTAGAATCATATCTACTGATATATTATTTCATAAGCAAACAGAGCAGACCCTGATCAGACGGCTCCTTCTGGAGCCGTCTGATCTGGGTCTGCTCTGTTTGCAAAGGTGTATTTATGGTGTGAAGGGTTAATAAATTAATATTAATGAGGTCATTGTTTCTTATAAGAAATATTCATTAGAATTGCAGTAGTTTCCTACAGCTCATTGTAACAGTGCTCTTTGGTCTTGCATAGCAGAAGCATTTTCTTTTCCACATTTCATTTATCAACAAAGTAATAAGCTCAAGGTTTGATATAGATCACACCGAAAACCCCCAAAACAAATACCCTTTCAACTCATTGATATCTTGGTATGTATGCTATTGCCATCATGACTCCATTTGCATTTTGGATCCAGATGAGATATAGAGTATATCAGGATCTCATTAGGATCTGAACTGTTGAAAACTGTTTTGAAGAAAAGACGATGGATGACATGTGGTACAGGAATGGAAACCAGAGGCATAAAGATGTGTAAAATGAGCAGCTCATTTAACCCTTTCCTTCATATAAACATGTTTTCACGCATCTGCAAACAGAGTAGACCCAGATCAGATGGCTCCTATAGGAGCTGTCTGATCAGTGTTTGCTAATAGACTTTGGAAGATCTGTTTCTCTACTTTCTAGGCTATTTTTAGATCCAATATCTTTGAATAAGTCTACCGAAAAGGAGCATTATTTAGAGAAAAGGAAAATTTTAGAATTTTGTAGTTTTGAAACCATTGTGATAAAAGAGCATTTGCTCCTGTAGGAGCAAATGCTCTATTTATCACAATGGTTTCAACAAGTGACTTTTATAGAGGCGTAGAAAGGCGTATTTATGGAGGAAAGGGTTAAAAGATAATTTTGAAAGGTGCATAATGTTGGACATCACATTAATTTTGGGACCAGCTGTTTTGTACCATCTCATACTTGAGTTTGTGATCTACTCAGCTAAACGTTTTACAAAGTGAGACCATCAGAAGGACCCCATGTTGTTTGTGTTCAGTTATAGTGAAATTTACACTGACAATTTACACTTAAGCTTTTTGATTGTTTGTACCCGACATCTACATGAAGATTTAACCCTTTACTCCATAGATACGCTTTTTAACACCTTTGCAAACAGAGAAGACCAAGGTCAGACAGCTCCTCTGTATGAGCCATCTGATCAGGGTCAGCTCTTGCTTATGTATTTATATAGATCTGATTTCAGAGTTTTATCGGGGCCAAAACTTTCCTTGTTCATATGCCATTATAGATATGAAGCTGATTTTAATATTCATACATACATTGTTTCTTACATGAATATTCATGGAGTAAAGGGTTAAGTATAGTTGAATCTATATATAGCAGCCAATGGAGAAGTGTAATTCTAGGATTTTAACCCATTACCTCATAGACTATTTTTAGACACAGACTTTTTGAATAAATCTACTAAATAGGAGCATTTACTAGAAAAAAGTAAATTTTTTTAAAGCCATTGTGATAAAAAGAGCATTTGTTCCTATGGATTAAAAAAGTGACAGAGGCATCAAAAGGCGTCAATATGAGGGAATGGGTTAAGATAGCTGGTAGCTGAATGTAGGATAAAAATAATGCAGAAAGCTCCCAAAACTTTCTGAATTACAGTGTACTTTCTTCTCCTCAAAGCAGCCACTTGCGTCTAAAGATCTATGTTCATTCACATAATGGTCGCTTTAAGCAGTTCTACTGCATATACTTGCACTGTAGCACCTGTCTTAAGCGGCCATTCAATTATTGAACATACGAGTCTTAAAAAGCAGGTGGTTGGTAAGTGCAGGACAAAAGTAATGCAGAAAGCTCCTATTGGAGCTGCATTACTTTGACCTGCATTAAGCTACCACATGGCTTACAGACCCACAATTAGAGCTCTTTTTGATGGCTTTTTAAGACAGGTTTTTATTGTACAGTGACCAATTGTTTCCATATCTATTTATATGTCTTTCTCTTTGAATCACGATTCTTCTAAGTGGAATGGAACATCATGCGTTAACCTTTTAATCAATTACCTCCTACTGACGCATATTGACACCTCTGTAATAGTCTTTTTTTGAAACCAATGTGATAAATAGAGCATTTGCTCCATAGGAGCAAATGCTCTATTCATCACATTGGTTTCAAAACTATATAATTCTAAAACAATCCTTTTTATTTTTCTAGTGAATGCTTATTTTGAGTAGATTTATTCAGAGGTTGGGTCTAAAAGTAGTCTTGGAGGGAATGGGTTAACCCATTACTTATTCAATATACATGTAAGAAATAATGACATCATGAATATTTATTAATTATTAGCTGATTTTTTTTGCCACCTGCGAATTTTTTACCATTGAAGAAACTGCTGAATCATATGTGTATTATTTCATTAGCAAACAGAGCAGACCCTGATCAGACTACTCCTATAGGATCCATCTGATCTGGGTCTATTCTGTTTGCAAATGTGTGAAAATTGTGTATATGAAGGAAAGGGTTGAACTTCAAATTGGTATACAAGTACTTTTGGGATTTAACTTTTTCCCTCGTGAACAATAATGCAAGAAATTATCACTTAATGGATATTTATTGACTGCATTTTTTTTATATAATTGTACATAAATAAAGGAATCTTTTGACCTTACAATCAGTTCTGTATAGTTTCATAAGCAAACAAAGCAGTATCCATGCTTATAAAACTTATTAGTTGAGTCCGACTTCGTTCTCAAGTTTTTGATTGGTCAGATTTGAGCCTTTGGCTCAAATCTGACCAATCAAAAGCTTTAGAACAAACTATAGTTTGATCTGAGGCTGCTCTGTTTGCAAAGGCATCTCTTTGAGGTAAAGGGTTAACCCTTTCCTTCATACAAACACTTTTTCACACCTTTACCCGGTTCATTAGGGTCTGCTCGGTTTGCTAATGAAATTATAACGGATTACACTGTACAATTTCTACCAGTACGAGATATATGACATCATGAAGTTTCAGCTAATGCGAATAAATATTCATGATGTCAGTATTTCTTACATGAATATTCAGCAGAGAAATGGTTAAGCGCAGACTTGTATATGTTTATTAAATACAGTTGAACTTCGATATCTCGAACTCGGATAACTCGAACTTCGGGATAACTTGAAGTTACTGTTCGGTTCTTTCAAAATGTTTAATACTGAATTGTTCTAAACTGTTTCACTACGCATATCTAGAAACACATGTGACAGCTTAATGCAGGTCGAAAGTAATGCTGAAAGCTCCTATAGGAGCATTACTTTGGACCTTCATTAAGCTGTGAACTTGAAAAAATGTTTAGATTAGAAATCAAATGACTCTAACCTCTGTTATCTCGAAATAATTTGTATGGACCCTTGAAGTTCGAGATATCAAAGTTCAGTTGTATATGAAACTATGAAATATGTATTTGTGTGTCACAGGAGTGTAAATGTCGTATGAATTGTATAAACATTTCAGATGTGTTTGTACATATACAGTAAAAACTCAATACTTTGAAATTTTAGTATTTTAGAAGAGCTTTCTGCATGACTTTCATCCTGCATTAAGCTGCCACCTGTCTTAAAGATCGATAATGATACTTGTGTTCCAACTATTGAGTCTTTACTGTATGTATAATGTATAACTTTGTAATGAAATTGTACATGTACTGCTTCATACGTAATCTCAGTGGACAAGTGCAATATTGAGATTGTAAGTGTGAGATGATTCTTGTGTATGAGCCAGAGTCAGAACATGCCGCAAGTAACATTGTCAGTCCCACACTCTCTAAAAAACTGTTAATGTTCTGACTGACCAATAATCTTAATTTCTGTCTTTGTTCATGTAAAATAATTGTCAAACTTCTAGAAGTTTCTGTCAGACTGAGGGGTTTTCCGTCAGACTGAAGGATTTTTTCTGTCAGACTGAAGGTTTTTTTTTCTGTCAGACATGTCTGATAGGTCTTAAAAGTTGTTTACCCTTTGAATGCTTAATTTTCAAAATGGAATGATCCTTCATTGCTTAATGGTAGAGTAGATTCAGAAAGAAAGGGTTAAATTTGTGAGATTTCAAATGACAAAGAGTGCAGGCACTGATCAGAGGGTTCCCCTGGGTCTTCACTGTTTGCAAGTGCATGTACACTCATTTCCTGCATTCAAAGGGTTAACCCTTTCCTCCATAGGCTATTTTTAGATCTAACCTCTTTGAATAAATCTACCGAAAAGGAGCATTTTCTAGAGAAAAGGAAAATGTTATAATTGTGAAGTATAGAAACTATTGTGATAAATAGAGCATTTGCTCATAGAGCAATAACAATGGTTTCAAGAGGAGACTATTACAGAGGCGTAAAAAGGCGTATTTATGGAGGAAAGGGTTAAATCGCTGTAGTGTGTATCTCCCCAGCAAGTTTGTATTTTGTCTGTTAACTGTTTTGGGTCATTCCAAGTTTAGCAGAATAAACAGAGGTCTTATTAAACATTCCACTATAAAGTAATAATGAAGATGTCTGCAGGACTCTCATTTGTCTTTTTTCTTTAAAACAGAAACAGATTGTAATAGTTTGTTTCATTTTACTTTCCCCGTGAAATTTGTAAAACTCGTTTCTATATCTGTTGTGCAAATAAGAGTATGAAAGATGGGTAACTCTGCTTTCTTTTGATGTGATGAAATTTGAGTATTCTCCCTTAGATTTCTTGCAACTATCAAGCAAATATACTTGCCATTCTATGAAATGTAAATCCAACTCTTGAATTTGAATGCTTGTTAGAATACAGTAGAACCTATTTATAGCATTCACTTGATTTATAAGCATGGTTGTCTAGAGAAGCAGGCGGTTGTTTAACCATACACCTTTCTATTCCTATGCAAACAGAGTAGACCCAGATCTTATAGGAGCTGTCTGATCAGGGTCTGCTCTGTTTGCTTATGATATAATATAGATATGATTCTACAGTTTCTGCTGTGGCAGAAAAATTAAGTGTTTTTGTGCTTTTATAATAATGTTACATGTACACAGGATTTTTTTGGATTGGAGGAAACTGTAGAATCACATCAATATTCCATTATCAAACAGAGCAAACCCTGATCAGATGGCTACTACAGGGTCTGGGTCTACTCTATTTAAAAAGGTGCTTATGTGAGGGAAAGGGGTGATGTTATATTTGGATCAGACGACAGGTTCATGTCTATTGCATGTGATAGCCCCCCATATGTATCTGCTGTCAACCAGTGTGCCACAAGAATTGGGACCACCACCCGCTTCTTGCTTGATCTTAACCCTTTTCTACATGAATATTCATGTAAGAAATAATGTCATCATGAATATTATAATGGCATATGAACGCATTTCGGCTCAGGCAGAAACTGTAGAATCAGATATATAATAATATTATACCATAAGCAAACAGAGCAGACCCTGATCAGATGGCTCCTATAGGAGACGTCTGATCTGGGTCTACTCTGTTTGCAAATGCATGAAAAGCTGTTTTTATGAGGGAAAGGATTAAGAAGATACTGATGGGTTTTTTTAACATCTTTCATTCTCAATTACCAATATAACAGCCTTCTGCACTGTGAGCAACTGTCGTCCACAAATAATTCTAAAAGTTAATTTTTCCTCAATTTCTTTTCCGTAGACAGTGTCAGTGTGCCAAACAGTTTGGATCCTCATAAGACATTGAGTTACTCAGCATCTCATCTGGGACCAAACTGTTTGCAGTAGAATGTTGACAGTCAAATTTTCTGAATGTGTATACAGTAAAACCTCTCTAAACCGGACATCAAATTTAGTATAAATATGGGTCTTGGAGACAGGTGGCAGCTTAATGCAGGGTGAAAGTTATGCAGAAAGCTCCTCTAGGAGCTTTCTGCATGACTTTCACCCTGCATTTAGCAACCACCTGCCTAAAGTATCTAAATTCTTCTCAACTAGAATTCCAGTTTAGAGAGGTTTTACTGTATTGTATTTTTTCTGGATGTACATGAGATGTTGATTAAGCAGCTTTCTGCTCGTCAGGACACTGTATAAGCTTTACCCTTGTCCGAACACTAAAAAATCATAGCATATTCTTATGATTGTTTGTTAGTGACAGTGAACATGAAACTGGTTGATTGAAATATGATGATATTTACACTGTGAAAAAGTGTGTTGCTTGTGAATGGTATAGAGTGAGACATACCGTTTACCTAATGATTATTCAGTAAGAAATATTGACATCATGAATACAGTAAAACCCCTCTAAACCGGAATTCTAGTAGAGAAGAATTTAGATACTTTTAGGCAGGTGGCTGCTTCATGCATGGTGAAAGTCACACAGAAAGCTCCTCTAGGAGCTTTCTGTGTGACTTTCACCCTGCATGAAGCAGCCACCTGTCTCCAAGACCGATATTTACACCAAATTTAACGTCCGGTTTAGAGGGGTTTACTGTATTTTGTTAGCTAAATGTTTATGATGGTATTTGAACTCAGGAAATTCCGGCTATTGCAGAAACTGTAGAATGAGTTCAAATAAAATTTTGTAAGCAAACGCAGGAACCGTCTGATCTGGGTCTACTCTGCCAAGGCGTCTCATTGCGGTGAAAGGTCAACCCTTTCCCTGTTCTGTATTTAGGCCAAATTTCAATACAACTGAATATTCATTAACAAAAAAGTTATAAAGAAATATGGAAGGTGGAAAATTGTAGACATTTTAGAAAGTGAAGAAATAGATCTATCAAAATTTATTAGCAAACAGAGCAGACCCTGATAAGACGACTCCTCTAGGAGCCATCTGATCTGGGTCTACTCTGTTTGCAAGTGCGTGAAAACACGTTTATATGATGGAAAGGGTTAAAGTAGACACTCGAGCGTCTATTTATCCTTATGTATAATAAGTGGTATTTTAAATCAGAGGTCCAGATTCAAATATTTTCAAGAATAGCTTCTTTATTTCTCCACCAATCTCTATGTTGTTACCACTCTTTAGAATCATCTCTTTGAGACGATTCTAAAGAGTGGTCACAACATAGAGTTTGGTGGAGAAATAAAGATTCGAGTATGTACCTTTATCTGTTGCACAGTTAAATGCAGGATGAAAGTAATAAAGAAAGTTCTTTATCCATTTACACACTAACAACTGCCCTTGCAAACAAAAAAGACCGAGGTCAGACTGTTTGTCATGTTTTACTTTTTTTAAAAAAAAAAATCCTCGAATATTCACCTGTTTGAATTTTGGATAGTCCATGAAAATTCAGCGTTGGAAACATTAACTCTTTCTCTCATATAAATGACTTTTAACCAATTTGCAAACAGAGTAAACCCAGATCAGATGGCTCCTGTAGGAGCCATCTGATCAGGGTCTGCTCTGTTTGCTTATGGTGTAATATAGATCCGATTCTATAGTTTCTACTTTGGCAAAAATTTCGTGTGTGTTAATATGCCATTTTAAAAATTAATCTAATTTATATTTATGATGTCATCATTTTTCTTACATAAATATTCATAGAGTATAGGGTTATAGGACCCAAATTTTGTGTGCTATGTAAAAGTGGTCACTTTATAAGAGTATCGACTGTCCTGGACTCTTTTTATCATTCTATCCTAAATTTTCCATATCTTTTATTGCCACACTATCACCATTGCTGTATCAATTCTTGTTTATTCTATGATTAAATGATGTTATATAAATATAAAATGCATTTAAATGATTATTTTATTTTACCCTTGCCAAGTCAAATACATTGTCTGCTAAATCTTTGATAAAGCATGCATGTATTAGCTCTGGTCGGCTTTTGAAGAGAATGCGATCTTGATGTCATGTTCTTGATCTGGATTCAAAGCCCGGCCAGTTCTTCTCTTGACAGGGTAATCACCAAGCAACCTTTATCTTGCTATGAACTTTGTTGCCTTCTCAAATTGTCATCTGCTGCATCTTTTAACAGGTTAATCAATTTGCTCAATTTTCTTTTGAGAAACAATTAGCCGAGGAGCCAGGACTTTATCAACCCTTTCCTCCATAAATATGCCTTTCTACGCCTCTGTAATAATCACTTGTTGAAACCATTGTGATAAATAGAGCATTTGCTCCTATAGGAGCAAATGCTCTATTTATCACAATGGTTTCAAACTACAAAATTCTAAAAAAAAATTCCTTCTCTCTAGTTAATGCTCCTTTTCGGTAGATTTATTCAAAGAAGTTGGATCTAAAAATAGCCTATGAGGGAAAGGATTAACCCTCTCCTTCAAAGTAACACCTGTTCACCCCTTTGCAAACAGAGTAGACCAAGATAAGATGACTCTTGGAGTTAGTGAAGGAGTTAGAATAGTTTTGCACCAAGCCCTCGATATGGATTTGAATTAATCTGATCCTACAATTTATGGCTTTGTATTAATCTGATCCTACAATTTATGGCTAAGCCAAAAATTCCCTGAACATTTTTAATTATAAAAATAATGTTCATGAATATTCATGAAGTAATTAATATGGATTAAATTGACCAATACATTCTCAGATTGAAACTGAAGAATATTCTCAAAGATGCATGGGTCCCAGATTCTACCAAGCAAACATGTTTGAGAATATACAAAAAATTAAAAGCTGATGAAAACACATTAACCCTTTATTCCATGAATATTCATGTAAGAAATAATGACATCATGAATATTAATTACATTGTAGATCATTTTTATAATGGCACACGAAAACGGGAATTTTCGGCTATAGAAACTGTAGAATCATATCTATATTATTTCATAAGCAAACAGAGCAGACCCTGATCAGACGGCTCCTACAGGAGCCGACTGATCTGGGTCTACTCTGTTTGCAAAGGCGTACTTATGGAGTAAAGGGATTAATGAATTCAAGTCTATCAAATGCAAGTTTATTGGGCATCTGATCTGGATCCAAGCTGCAGTAAATACACGTGGTGTCACAACATTGGCAGGATAAAGGTTGGAGTTGTTGAAGGTTGTCATATCAGTTGATATTTACCCCTTAGCTCCATAAATATTCATGTAAGAAATCATGTATGTATGAATATTAATTAGCTGGTAGCTGGATTTTTATAATGACATATAAATAAGAAAATTTTGGTCAAGGCAGAAACTGTAGAATCAGATTTTAAGTAATACCATAAGCAAACAGAGCAGACCCTGATCAGATGGCTCCTACTGGAGCCATCTGATCTGGGTTTACTCTGTTTGCAAAGGGGTTAAAAGGCATATTTATGGAGTAAAGGGTTATGTACTATTGGCTTCTATTAAAATAAGTGCCCTGTATATTATGAGGACTTGGTTGTTATTATTTCCAGGCCAGATTAGTCCGTTAAGACTCATTTTGTTCTCTTTATCTGTTCTATACCTATTCCAAATTTCAATACCTACTGAATGTTAATGGGCAAATAGTTATATGGAAAGTGGTACATTGTAGCCATTCTGGAAAGTAAAGAAACAGATCTTTCAAATTGCAGTAGCAAACAGAGCAGACCCAGATCAGACGGCTCCTATAGGAGCCGTCTGATCTGGGTCTACTCTGTTTGCAAATGTGTGAAAACACGTTTATATGAGGAAAAGGTTTAATCCTTTATCTGTTCAATATTTTAATTTCGTCTCTTCTAGAATTCCGGTTTAGAGGAGTTCTACTGTACACCATGTAGGATTGAAGTAATAGAACTATCAAACACAACTGACATTGACCCTTCTCCGGCTTCACAAGACCTGACAGGCATTTGTACACTCCACATCCCATCTGGATCCAAACTGTTGTCTACTCAATCACTAGATTCTCAAAAGCTTGAATGCATCAAAGGAAAATTAAAATGGCAACAGATCGGAGTTAAAGCAGATGCCATTTTTATAGCAGGAGTGTTCAATTTCTGCAATTAGAAACATGCAGTATATGAAAACGATAAATGCAACAATAGCATGTAACCCATTCCCTCATATAAACGCCTTTTCACGCATTTGTAAACAGACTCTACAGTTTCTACCAATACCAAATTAATGCTATTATAAAAATTCAGCTAATGAATATTCATAATGTCATTATTTCTTACATGAATAGTAAACAGATAAAGGGTTAATGCTTTGCATGTCAGTGGTGAATTCTGATTGCACCGTGTCAATATGAGAGGTTTGAGTAATTGGGCATCTCAACATCAGGATCCAAACTGTTTTACATTCGGCATCTTTGAAGTTTGCTGCTGCATATTAACCCTTTCCTACATAAATACGCCTTTCTACGCCTCTGTAATAGTCACTTTATGAAACAATTGTGATAAATAGAGCATTTGCTCCTATGGAGCAAATGCTCTATTTATCACAATGGTTTCAAATCTACAATTCTGAAATTTGCCTTTTCTCTAATTAATGCTCCTTTTCGGTAGATTTATTCAGAGAGGTAGGATCTAAAAATAGCCTATGGGTTAATAATGTAATAATAATTGATTTGAAGACAAAGAGCACTTCATACGGATATCAATGTTCATCTGTCTCTTTTACTCCATAAATACACCTTTCTACGCTTTGCAAACAGAGAAGATCCAGATCAGATGGCTCCTGTAAGATTTCTGGAATACTCCATTTGAAACACAGTAAAACAGTTCCCAATTTGATCCAGTTAAAATGAAGTTTGCTGCTGCATATTAATAACGTAATAATACGATAATCGATAGATAGTTAACAAAGAAATCTGAATAATCAATGAATATATGGATGAACACTTATTCTGTAATCTGTGTGTGAAAGATACAAATAACGTTTTCTTCAATGTCTCCTAGACCCTTTCCCTGTTCTATATTTATTCAAAATTTCAGTACCTACTGAATATTCATGGACAAAATTGATGTAATTAAATATGGAAGGTGGTACATTGTAGCCATTTTAGAAAGTAAAGAAATAGATCTTTCAAATTCCATTAGCAAACAGAGCAGACCCTGATCCGATGGCTCCTACAGAAGCTGTCTGGTCTGGGTCTACTCTGAAAACATGTTTATATGAAGGAAAGGGTTAATATTCATGTAAGAAATAATGACATCATGAAAATCTATTAGCTGAATTTTTATAATGTAATATTTTGCTTTGACATAATCTGTAGAATCAGGTCTATATCATGTCAAAAGCAAACCGAGCAAACCCTGATCAGACAGCTCCTCCTACAGAATCTACATCTGGTCTGGGTCTACTCAGTTTGCAAATGCGTTAACACATTACCCCCTAGTGACGCATTTTTGCGCCTCTATAAAATTCACATTGCTCAATTTATCACAATGGTTTCAATACTACACAATACTAAAACTCTCCTTTTTGTGTCTACACAAGACAAATTCAGCTAATGAATATTCATAAGGTCATTATTTCTTACATGAATAGTAAACACATAAAGGGTTAATGCTCTGCATGTCAGTGGTGAATTCTGATTGCACCATGTCAAGATGAGAGGTTTGAGTAGTTTGGTATCTCAACATCAGGATCCAAACTGTTTTACATTCGGCATCTTTGAAGTTTGCTGCTGCATATTAACCCTTTCCTACATAAATATGCCTTTCTACGCCTCTGTAATAGTCACTTTATGAAACAATTGTGATAAATAGAGCATTTGCTCCTATGGAGCAAATGCTCTATTTATCACAATGGTTTCAAATCTACAATTCTGAAATTTGCCTTTTCTCTAATTAATGCTCCTTTTCGGTAGATTTATTCAAAGAGGTAGGATCTAAAAATAGCCTATGAGGGAATGGGTTAATAATGTAATAATAATTGATTTGAAGACAAATGAAGAAATGAGAGCACTTCATACGGATATCAATGTTCATCTGTCTCTTTTACTCCATAAATACACCTTTATACGCTTTGCAAACAGAGAAGATCCAGATCAGATGGCTCCTGTAAGATTTCTGGAATACTCCATTTGAAAAATGGATTTTTATTGGATCTGAATTATTGCAACACATAAGACATATAAAAATGTAAAAACATACACTAACAAACAGTTGAAGATTGTAAAACACCCACACAGGACTTCAACAAATTAATAAAATATTTTCCTGGTCCATTATCTCCCACACATTTGACATGAACACGTGAAATACTGAGAATGGCTTTCCATTATGGCTGATCCTTCAGGAGCTGTCTGATCTGAGTCTGCTCTGTTTGCAGGAGGCGTGAAAAGGCATTTACATGAAGGAAAGGGTTAAACTTTTACAGTATAAGAACGCCTTTTAACCCGTTCCCTCATATTGACGCCTTTTCACGCCTCTGTAAAAGTCACTTTTTGAACCCATTGTGATAAATAGAGCATTTGCAATGGTTTCAAAACTACACAATTCTAAGCTTTTCTCTAGTAAATGCTGATTTCAGTACATTTATTAAAAAACATTGGGTCTAAATATAGTCTATGAGAGAATGGTTTAAAACCTTTGCAAACAGTGTTGATTAGATAGCTCCTGTAGATCAGGATCTGCTCTGTTTGCCGATTAATTTGTAGTTTCAGCCACGGCCTAGTATTGCCTTGTTCATTGGCCATTATAAAATTTCAGTGAATTTATATTTGTGAAGTCTTGTTTAAATATCCCTGTGGTATAGGGTTAACCCTTTCCTTCATATAAACACCTCTTCACCCATTCAAAAACAGTGTAGCCCCAAATCAGATGGCTTCTACAGGTCTGCTCTGTTTGCATACGGTATACTATAGATGAATTATGCAGGTTAAGGTTAAATCCTAGTTGACACGAGAGTTATTTTGCATCTAATCTGATTTCAAGCTACTTGCAAATAACAGACAGGACTTGAGCTGCTGGACAAGTTTTTATATAAACGCTTTTTCACGCATTTGTAAACAGGGTAGACCTAGATCATATGGCTTCTATAGGAGCTATCTGATCAGGGCCTGCTCTGTTTGCCGATGGAATTTGATAGATCAGTTTCTAAAATGGCTATAATGTTCCACCTGCCATATTTCATTATAATTATTTTGGCCATGAATATTCAGTACTCAGTATTGAAATTTGGAATTAACATAGAACAGGGAAAGGCTTAAAAATCCAGCATTCGCAGGACCAACGGATATTTGGTGCTAGTTCATCATTGATCAGGTATGCACTGTATAGACTTGTTCAGATCACCAGTTCTCAGTGTTAACCATTGACGGTGTTGTATCTGGTATCATCAAACTAGCATCACCAGTTCTCAGTGTCCATAGACAGTGTCGTATCTGGTATCATCAAACTAGCATCACCAGTTCTAAGTGTCAGCCATAAACGGTGTCATATCTGGTATCAAACTATTATCACCAGTTCTCAGTGTCAACCATAGATGATGTTGTATCTGGTATCATCAAACTTGCATCATCAGTTCTAAGTGTCAGCCATTGACTATGTCGCATCTGATATCAAACTAGCATCACCAGTTCTCAGTGTCAGTCATAGACGTCATATCTGGTATCATCAAACTAGCATCACCTGTTCTCGGTGTCATATCTGGTATCATCAAACTAGCTTCACCAGTTCTCAGTGTCAGCTATAGACGGTGTCGTATCTGGTATCATCAAACTAGCTTCACCAGTTCTCAGTGTCAGCTATAGACGGTGTCATATCTGGTATCATCAAACTAGCTTCACCAGTTCTCGGTGTCAACGATAGACTGTGTCGTATCTGGTATCATCAAATTAGCTTCACCAGTTCTCAGTGTCAGCCATTAACGGTGTCGTTTCTGGTATCATCAAACTAGCATCACCAGTTCTTAGTGTTGGCCATTGACGGTGTCGTACCTGGTATCATCAAACTAGCATCACCAGTTCTCAGTATCAGCAATTGATGGTGTAGTATCTGGTATCGTCAAACTACATTGTAGCATCACCAGTTCTCAGTGTCAGCCATTGACGGTGTCGTATCTGGTATCATTAAACTAGCCATTGACATGGTGGATTGTCCTGTAACATTCACATCTGCTCCTGGCATATCAGTCACATAAAATGTCAGATTTGTATTGTTCGGATCCTGTGTAATAGAAATGTCACTATATGATGAAGCGACAATGTTAGACATCAGAGCATCAGCTGCCTGTCCAGTTATCTCAACCTCCTCTGATTCATTGAGAGTTGTGTCTGTAAGCACAGGAATGTGAGAGGACAACGTTGGAGATCTAAGACATGGATCAGAGTTGATGGAAATGCTGGAAGATGGAATGACAGTAGGTGAGTGATTTACCAGTAATGGTATAGCAGTCCCTGGCTGTAGGGTTTGTGTATTACAAGTCAACGGTAATGATTGAGCTACCATTGTATTTTCTGAAAGGTTTAAAGGAGAAATCTCTTCATCACTCTCATACTCCTCTTCCTCCTTCTCGATACGATGTTTTCTCATATGTCCAGAATATTTTTTGCCCATTGTTGTTGTGAAGTCACAGTACTGACATGTAAAGATCTTGTTGAAAGAGTGGATTTTTTCCATGTGGGTTGACAAGCTGGCAGCAGAGCGCAGACTTTTGTCGCACAGGTTACACTGATGCTTCCTGCCTGTATGTTTCAGCATATGCTGCTTGAAATTATTCTGAAAAGCTGTCACAAACGGACACAGCCTACACTTGAATCTATCTTTGTTCTTATGTTGGCTAATATGTTTCTGAAGTGAATGTTTGCTCTTGTATGCTTTTCCACAATCCTGGCACACCATATCTTGTGTATCTTTGTGTTTGTCTGCATGTCTGTCCATATCTTGCTTAGTACTGAATGCACATCCACAAGTGTTACAAAGATACGGCTTGATTTGTAGATGTCTTGCACAATGTTCTCGCAGTCCTTTCATTGTCTTGCACACATACTTGCATGACTTTACATTACAGAAATACGCCCGCTCAGCATCTTCAGAACAGGGATGGTCCTGTAGTTCATATTTTGTCTGAAATTTTAACTTACAAACAGAACATTCAAAACTCCTTTTAACTTTCTTACATGTGAACTTTATGTGTAAATCTAGCTCATGCTGGAAAACAAACTGCTTGAAGCAGTGTCGACACAGAAGCCTGTTCTTTGTTGAAACCCCGTGTACTTTATGGATATGCATATTTAGCGCAGCCTGGCTTCTACAGCGCTTCTTACAATATTTACAATCATAAACATACACACTTTTATGAGATCTATTACTTCTGCTGGTAGTTGCTGATGATAACTGCAAGTCATCATGAGCAGTATGTTCATATTCTGGGCCATCATCCAGTTCATCTTCTGGAAGCCAATCTTCATCAATCTCTATTTCCGGAGCCTCCAGAACATCACTAGACTCCTTAAAATGTTCATTTAAGTCATCATCTTGTAGATCATCTACTTGAGAGTCATTTTCACCATGTTTAGATTTACCATTGTCCTCCTTGTCAACACTTTCATCTTTATTAGCTCTCCTTCTTTTTGACTTTCTCAATGAAACTTTCCAGCTTCTCTTTGATTTCCTGACTGCTTTGTCTGCAAGACAAAAACAAGAAATATCATACTGGTAATTCCCATTATAATTTAAAATAAACCAATATGTACAGTTAACCTCAATCTTACACTTTACACCGTAGATACTCCTTTCAATACCTATGCAAACAGATTAGACCCAGATCAGATGGCTCCTGTAGCAGCTGTCTGATCAGTGTTTACTCTGGTTGCTTATGAAATAATATAGATTCTAATTTTTCCTCCATGATTAAAAAATTCTCTTGTTCGCATGCCATGGCACTGTAAAAATTCAGTTAATTGACATTCAGAAAGTCATTATTTCTGCCATGAATATTAATGGGTTAACCCTTTACTCCATAAATACTCCTTTCTACACCTTTGCAAACAGAGTAGACCCAGATCAGACGGCTCCTATAGGAGCCGTCTGATTAGGGTCTGCTCTGTTTGCTTATCATATAATATAGATACGACTCTAAAGTTTCTGCCATGGCCAAAACTTCCTGTGTCCATGTGATATTATAGCAAATTTATCTAATTAATATTTATGACATTATATCTTACATGAATATTCATGGAGTAAAAGGTTAGGAGACCATTAAAAAAAGACTCAAATTTTGTGTTTTTAACCCTTTACCTCGTGAATGTTCATGAATGTAAGAATGGCATAATTTATATGAACAGGATAATTCATGACAATGACAGAAACTAGAATCAAATTTATATTTCATAAGCAAGCAGAGCAGACCCTGATCAGATGACATACAGCCTTTTTCTGGCATCTACACAGGTCCATTAAAAAGGACCCATTCCCAATGTAAAAATTTCTCCGGATTTGTGGGCCGGGAAAAATCCCGATAGACATAAAGTTGTGATTAAAATACTAAAAAAAAAGAAAGATATGCAAAATAAGTTAAAATGGGGCATAAAACACTATCCAAATCATTGAGTTTTATGCACGAATAAATTCCAAATTATTGAGATGCATTGTTCCAAAACTGACAGAAAAAGTCTTGCAGTCACTCCTAAAGCAGCCATCTGATCTAGGTCGGCTCTGTTTCCAAAGGGCATCTCTATCAAGTAAGGGGTTGCATGCAGTTCTGGGTCGTTGCATCTAAAGCTTTTAGTTGAGTCTGAGTTTCGTTCTCAGGCTTTTGATTGGTCAGATTTGAGTTCTCAAGCTTTTGATTGGTCAGATTTGAGCCAAAGGCTCAAATCTGACCAATCAAAAGCTTGAGAACGATCTCAGACTCAACTAAAAGCTTTATAAGCATGGACCCTGGTTTCCAATTTTCCTTTTGCACATAATACAGTAGAACCAGTCTGACTTGGCCATCAAAAAAATTCTGACTGGGTTTGTAGGGCAGGTGGTAACTTAATGCAGGTCAAAAGTAATGCAGACATGTGCAGCTCCTATTGGAGCTTTATGCATTACTTTTGTCCTGCATTAATTAACCCATTCCCGCATATTGACGCCTTTTGACGCTTCTGTAAAAGTTACTTTGTGAAACCATTGTGATAAATGCTCTATTTATCACAATGGTTTCAAAACTACACAATTCTGAAAATTTCCTTTTCTCTAGTTAATGCTCCTTTTTGGTAGATTTAATTAAAGAGGTTAGGTCCAAAAATAGCCTAAGTGGGAATGGGTTAAGCAACCACCTGTTTTTAAACACTCCTATATTAAATGAATGGCCGTTTAAGACAGGTTCTACTGTATATCAAAATGTTTGCAAAATACCACAAGTATAAGGCTTCCACAACAATCTGAAAATCAAAGAAAAACAGTAGTTTTCCAAGGCTCCATTCTTTAACCCTTCGCTTGCTGAATTTTAAAATACATTTCTCCTTCTTTACCCATGCCCTGTTGTATAATTACATATATCTTCACTGTGTACAAGTATTTCGCTGTGCAATCACTGCTGTGGAGTGCACTGGTTGCACAATCAACTTGTAAATAGTGCAGACCCTGATGAGACAGCTCCTGCAGGAGCTGTCTCATCTGGGTCTTCACTATTTACAGGTAGGTATATTGACGTGAATAGCAAGCGAAGGGTTAATACTAGGATCCAGAGAAAGAATGCACTAAAACTACAGTCAAACATTTTTAAGAGGAGCCGTCTGATCAGGGTCTGCTCTGTTTGCTAATAATATAATATAGATCTGATTCTACAGTTTCTGCCGTGGCCAAGATATCATGTGTTCATAATTTATGCGACTACAAAAATTAATCTAATTAATATTCATGACGTCATTATTTCTTGCATAAATATTCATGGAGTAAAGGGTTAAGCTAGATTATTCAAGCTGGCACCATTTTGACAACTTTAATTAACCCTTTACTCACTGAATATCTATTTAAAACATTATGACATCATGAATATTAATGAGCAGATTTTTAAAATGACATAATTATTAACACTTGAAATTTTTGCCAAAGCAGAAACTACAGAATCAGATCTATATAATTCCATAAGCAAACAGAGAAGACCCTGATCAGATGGCTCTGGAGCTGTCTGATCTGGGTCTAATCTGTTTGCAAAGGCATAGAAAGGTGTATTTACGGAGTAAAGGGTTAAGACTGGAAAAGTGGAAAAAAAAGTGAAGACCCTGATCCAGAGGGAGCCATTTGATTTGAGGTCTGCACTATTTGTTTGATTAGAATATTGGTATGTAAAAGGCTGCATTACTTTTTTCCTGCATTTTGTAACCACCTGCTTTCAATGTTTTACTCCATAGGTACATATTTAACCCTTTACTTCATAGGCTATTTTTAGATACAACCTCTTTGAATAAATCTACTGAAAAGGAGCATTATTAGAGAAAAGGATTTTTTTTAGAATTTTGTAGTTTGAAACCATTGTGATAAATAGAGCATTTGTTCCTATAGGAGCAAATGCTCTATTTATCACAATGGTTTCACAAAGTGACTTTTACAAAGTCGTCAATATGAGGGGAATGGGTTAACCATTTCCCTGTTCTGTATCTAGGCCAAATTTCTATACCTACTGAATATTCGTCAACAAAATTGTTATAAAGAAATATAGAAGGTGGAACATAATAGACATTTTAGATAGTAAATAAACAGATCTAATAAACAGATCTATCAAATTCTATTAGCAAACAGAGCAGACCCTGATCAGATGGCTCCTCTAGGAGCCATCTGATCTGGGTTTACTCTGTTTGCAAATGCGTGAAAACACGTTTATATGAGGGAAAGGGTTAAATACCTTTAAAAACAGAATAGACCCAGATCAGACAGCTCCCGTAGGGACCGTCTGCTATTTTGCGTATGGAATAATAAAGATCTGATTCTACAAGTTCTGCCATTGTAACAATTTCCAGGGTTCATAATTATGCCACTATAAATATTCAGCTAATTAATATTCATCATGCCATTATTTCTCGTATGAACATTCATGAAATAATGGGTTAACCCTTTCCTCCATGAGTATTCATGTATGAAATAATAACGTCATGAATATTAATCAGATTAATTTGTTATAATAGCACATTGACACATTAAGAATTTTTTACCATAGCAGAAACTGTAGAATCAGATCTATATTATTTCATAAGCAAACAGAGCAGACCCTGGTCAGACGACTCCTATAGGAGAAGTACCAAAATCATCATTTCTCCATCAAATCCTATGTTGTGACAACTTTGAGAATCGTTTCTTCGAGACGATTCTAAAGAGTGGTCACATACATAGGGTTTGATGGAGAAATAAAGAAGTTATTCTTGAAAATGTTTTAATTTACGCATCTTATCTGGACCTCTGGAGTGAAGAGTTAACCACCTATATGTTTATTCAAGTAATGGTTGGTATTAGAGTGGTACTACTGTGTATGTGAGCCAGAAATGTACCCAAAGTATACGGATGCCTCCACTTACCCCTTGCCCTGTTTACCATGACCTTAGTCACATTTGCAAACAGCTTGGATCCAAATGAGATGCCGAGTAACTCGGCGTCTCATCAGGATCCAAGCTGTTTGACACTTGGTCAAAATTTTCTCAAAAGCTAGTCTCATGACACTTGGATCAATAGCTTCTCAAAAGCTGGATCAAATTGGACATAATCAAACTTGCACCAGATCCAAATTTGATTGGACCTTTTTTCTTACAGCAGAGTAAGAGTTAATTAGCTCTTTGCACGCTAAGTAATTTTTCGTCTGCAACAATTGTCGTCTGCTTCAATTCTAAAAATAAAATTTCTCTTATTTCTTTGCAAAAATATGGTCATGGTGACAAACATCTGGATCCAAACTGTTTGCATAGGTAATCACATTTCGCAGCTAGCGTGCAAAGAGTTTAGTATGGATGACTATATAGGTCCGGTATGACCTATGACAGAGGTCACAGAGTGCATATTAGAAGTGCACTCTAACGATCATACATTTAGAACTGGCCCGCACAGTACGATCATAGAACTGATCTGCACAGAACTATCATAAAACTTCCCACCCCTAACTACCCGTGGAATTCAGACAAACTTTAGGAACAGTTTGATCACTGTCTACACTATTGGCTACTTTGTAAGCATGATGAAAGTTTTTAACCCTTTACTCCATGAATATTCATAAAAAATAATTACATCATGAATATTAATTAGGTTATTTTTTATGACAGGGCATGGACATAGGAATGTTTGGCAATGGCAGAAACTGTAGAACCATATCTATATTATAACATAAGCAAACAGAGCAGAACCTGATCAGACGTCTCCTACAGGAGCCGTCTGATCTGGGTCTACTCTTGTTTGCAAAGGCGTAGAAAGACGTATTTATGGAGGAAAGGGTTAAAATGGTGCCAAATAGGCTTATTCAATTTTATACACCCATGTGGACTGCATGGCGATATTCTCTAAATCAAGCACTTTTCACTATATGTTATATGAAAATTAAAAAGTTTCATAACTTTGGTAAAACTTAACTTCTTTACCAGCACCTTCACATCAGCCTGTGAAATTTTGAAGTAAGTCCTCTCATTGGTGTATGAGTTGAACACACTAGATTTGAGAAACGTATGTATGTACAGGCATGCATACATACGGACAGACAAGAGCAAGGCTATATGCTTCCCACCGTGTGGGTGTGTGGTGGGTGTGTGTGTGTGTGTGGGGGGGGGGGGGGAGGGGGGGGTTATAAAAAGTGTGACTTGGTTGATCTCTTACTTCTCAGCCAAAGTCTACTTTGCTGCAGAGAGACAATTCTGAAGTGCTATTTGGTGGAGAAATAACACTATTTCAATTGAATGTTCTACATATGCGTCTTATCTGCACCTCTGCCAGTTTGAATATTGACAATGGGCATCTGTGTAATGAAGGTGGATATGTTTGGGCACCTCACTGCTTCTGTGTAATGAAGGTGGATATATGGACATCAGTGCATTTGTGTAATGAAGGTAGATATATTTTGGGAACTCACTGCATCTGTGCAATGAAGGTGGATATAGGGACTTCACTGCATATGTGTAATGAAGGTAGATATGTTTGGGAACCTCACTGCAATTGTGTAATGAATGTTGGTGGGTTTGGGGACCTCACTGCATCTGTGTAATGAAGGTGGCTGTTTGGCAACCCTCACTGCATTTGTGTAATGAAGATGGATATGTCTGGGGACCTCACTGCATCTGTGTAATGAAGGTGGATATAGGGACTTCACTGCATCTGTGTAATGAAGGTGGATATAGGGACTTCACTACATCTGTGTAATGAAGGTAGATATGTTTGGGGACCTCACTGCATCTGTGTAATGAAGGTGAATATGTTTGGGGACCTCACTGCATCTGTGTAATGAGGGTGGATATAGTGACTTCACTGCATCTGTGTAATGAATGTGGGTATGTTTGGGGACCTCACTGCATCTGTGTAATGAAGGTGGATATGTTTGGGGACCTCACTGCATCTGTGTAATGAAGGAGGATATGTTTGGGGACCTCACTGCATCTGTGTAATGAAGGTGGATATGTTTGGGGACCTCACTGCATCTGTGTAATGAAAGGTGGATATGTTTGGGGACCT
The DNA here is from genome assembly GCA_963576725.1 of Azorinus chamasolen. Lineage (NCBI taxonomy): Eukaryota > Metazoa > Mollusca > Bivalvia > Cardiida > Solecurtidae > Azorinus > Azorinus chamasolen. The sequence continues at coordinate 63,974,866 of OY755240.1, read as the reverse complement.
CACTGCATCTGTGTAATGAAGGAGGGTATAGGGACCTCACTGTATCTGTGTAATGAAGGTGGATATAGGGACCCATTGCATCTGTGTAATGAAGGTAGATATGTCTGGGGACCTCACTGCATCTGTGTAATGAAGGTGAATATAAGGACCTCACTGTATCTTTGAAATGAAGGTGGATATGTTTGGGGAGCTCATTTGTTGCAAAGTTGCCGCAGCTGTTATACTTTTTTAACCATGGACAAACTGCATACAGTTTGTTTCCATCTGAGAGGCTGAAAACTTGACATCTCCTGCTCATCATGATCCAAACTAATTGATTTTCTGGTTGTATTCTTTAACCAATCCCTGCATATTGACACGTCAAGTCACTTTTTGAAACCATTGTGATAAACAGAGCATTTGTCCATAGGAGCAAATGCTTTATTTATCACAATGGTTTAAAAACTACATAATTCTAAAAGTTTCCTTTTTCTCCTTTTCTGCAGATTTACTCGACAGAGTTTGGGTCTAAAAATAGCCTGAGGGAAAGGGTAAAAAGAAATAACAATCAATTTCGGAAAATTAAATTCCTACAAGTTTCTTTATATCTAACCCTTTCCCCTCATATAAACTTGTTTTCAAGCATCTGCAAACAGAGTAGACCCAGATCAGACGGCTCCTCTAGAAGCCGTCTGATCTGGGTCTACTCTGTTTGCCAATGCGTGAAAACACGTTTGTATGAGGGAAAGGGTTAATGAGGCACTATTTTAGGTCAGTTATTTAATTCAGGTCAGGAACATACAAGCTTACAAACCCAATGTACTGGTTGCCACTGTTTTATTAGTTTTCGTTGTTTATAACACACACACATTGGGTGAGTAGCCGTCTACCTAGGGTTATCATAATTACGACAAACATTACCTACAAAAGTATGGTCTCAAAACATCGGCCCCATCTACGGCAAAGTCCCAACCTTGCTTTAACCCTTTCCCTCACATAAACGTGTTTTCACGCATTTGCAAACAGAGTAGACCCAGATCAGACGGCTCCTCTAGAAGCCGTCTGATCTGGGTCTACTCTGTTTGCCAATGCGTGAAAACACGTTTGTATGAGGGAAAGGGTTAATGAGGCACTATTTTAGGTCAGTTATTTAATTCAGGTCAGGAACATACAAGCTTACAAACCCAATGTACTGGTTGCCACTGTTTTATTAGTTTTCGTTGTTTATAACACACACACATTGGGTGAGTAGCCGTCTACCTAGGGTTATCATAATTACGACAAACATTACCTACAAAAGTATGGTCTCAAAACATCGGCCCCATCTACGGCAAAGTCCCAACCTTGCTTTAACCCTTTCCCTCACATAAACGTGTTTTCACGCATTTGCAAACAGAGTAGACCCAGATCAGACGGCTCCTAGAGGAGCCGTCTGATCAGGGTCTACTCCGTTTGCTAATGGAATTTGATAGATCTGTTTCTTTAGTTTCTGAAATGGCTAAAATGGTCCACCTTTTTTTTTTCATTATAACTGCTTTGTCAATGAGTATTCAATAGGTATCGACAGTTGTAATAAACACAGAACAGGGAAAGGGTTAAGCCTTTCCCTGATAGAGACACATATTAACGCCCTTGCAAACAGAGTACACCCAAATCAAACAGCTCCTACTTCAGCCATCTGGTCTGGGTCTGCTCTGTTTGCTTATGGAATAATATAGATTGTAATTGTCTCTAAATGCCAGACTTTAGTGTATTGACATTTGCACACAGTGCAGACCCAGATCAAATAGCTTGTTGAGGAGACCTCTGATCAGGGTCTACACAGCTCGTCTTTCAAAATGATCTCATGAATTACACCCTTTCAAACTGAATGGACTTAACTAACCCTTTCCCTGTTTAATATTCATGTAAGGAATAATGACATCATGAATATTAATTAGCTGATTTTATATAAAGGCATAATGTACACAATGCGTTTTGGCTCAAACTGTTGAATCAAATCTATATTATACCATATGCAAACAGAGCAGACCCTGATCAGACGGCTCCTACAGGAGCCGTCTGATCTGGGTCTACTCTGTTTGCAAATGTGTGAGAAGGTTTTTACATGAATGAAAAGGTTAAACCATTTGGCTTTGAAAATACAGAATTCAAATGGTTCAAGTGACCTAAGTGTACACTTCACAGATATACCTCACAGAGCAGAGGCAACAAAGTCTATACTTTCTAGGCAAGGTAGGGATTTTGAGAGGCGAGACCCATGGCATAAAAAAATATGTATATCTCATCATTAATATTAATATACCATCTCAAAGATGGAACACTTAACAGTCATGCTCAAACAAAACTGGAATGTACTGATCACTGTTATTAACAAGGACATAGTCCAATCATACAGAATTCTTTCAACAATACAAGTAAATTTGTGATATTTCTTTATAACAGTTTGGACCCAGATGACAAACAAAACTCTCCAAGTTTCATTAGAATTCAAAATGTTACCAGTTACTCGATGAATATTCATACAAGACTGAGCTTTTTTATGAATATTAATTAACTCTGGTATTTAAAAATAAAATATATGGAAAATTTATTGCCGTGGAAGACTGCGGAGAATCAAATATGCAACATATAAGCAAACAGAGCAGAACCTGATCATGCATTAGCTGTTTGATCTGGGTCTACTCTGTTTGCATGCGTGTATATCATCAAGAAATGGGTTAAGCTAACAGAGGTCCAGATAAGACATGTAAATTTAAACATTTTCAAGAATAGCTTATTTCTCCACCAAACCCTATACTGTGACCACCCTTTAGAATCGTCTCTTTGAGACGATTCTAAAGAGTGGTCATACTATAGGGTTTGGTGGAGAAATGACAATTTTAGTATTTGGGTACGCATCTTTATCTGTAGCTCTGAAGCAGATAACAATTGTTGCAGACTAAAGATTAACTATTGCTTCATCCTGCACAAAACAATAACTTGCTACAAATCTACCTAGTTACAAATGCCAAAAAATAATGCCTATATCTACAATAGTCCTGTCATTACTGAAACCAACACCAGCGCAGGAACATTATTCAATCCTTTCCTTGAGGAAATCTTGTAACATGTACATGTAAACTGTAGAATCAATTTTTTACTATATCATACGCAAACATAATAGACCCTGATCAGACGGCTCCTAAAGGAGTCATCTGGTCAGGGTCTACTCTATTTGCAAATGTGTCAAGCGGCATTTCTATATTTCTATGAGGTTAAGGGTTGAACCTTAAATCATATAAACATCTTTTTAAACAGAGTAGACCCACATCAGACGGTTCCTGTAGGAGCTATCTTACTAGGGTCTGCACTGCCAATGAAATCATAGAGAATTGATTCTTCAGTTTCAGCCAATACCAAAATTCCTGTGTACATATATCCAGCTAATAAATATTCATGATGTTATTATTTCTTACATGAATATTAAACTGGGAAACTGTTAATGCAGTTTGACTAATGACAGGATTACATCAGTTCTACTAAAAGAAATACAGATGAAAATGAAACTACATCACATCACATGATCAATCATCATTGACATTAACAAAATTAAACATTCAAACAAAACAGCTAATTGTACATACTTTGTATAATTTCTACTGCAACAGAACCTCTTTGTAAATCGGCCGCACAATGAACAATATGAGGTCTTGAAATGGCTGCTTTACCAAACAGACACCTTTTGACACCTTCACGGAGTAGACCCTGATCAGAATGCGCCTGTAGGACTCTTCAGATCTGGGTCTGCTCTACTGTTGTATAGAGTATTTTAGATCTAACCTGTCATAGCTCTGTATTTGCTTGTTGAATATACAGTAATACCCCTCTAATCTGGAATTCTAGTAGAGAAGTATTTAGATACTTCTATGCAGGTGGCTGTTTAACACAATCCCTAATATTGACGCCTTTGATGACTCTATAAAAGTCACTTTTTGAAACCATTGTGATAAATTGAGCATTTGCTCCTATAGGTTGCTCCTATAGGAGCAAATGCTCTATTTATCACAATGGTTTCAAACTACAAAATTCTAAGTTTCCTTTTCTCTAGTTAATGCTCCTTTTCTGTAGATTTATTCAAAGAGGTTGGATCTAAAAATAGCCAATGAGGTAATGGGTTAATGGAGCTTTCTGCATGACTTTCACCCTGCATTAAGCTGCCACTTGTCTCCAAGATAGATATTAATATACTTAATTAAACATCCAGTTTAAAGGGAGTTTACTGTAAAGATATACAAGCATTAGTTAATCAGTATTTCTGCCACGGGTATTCATCAGGTAAAGAATAATTACAAAACAAAAGTTATACACAAACTCCTATGCCTAATGCTTGTCCAGCACTTAGCCACCATCTGGAAATACCTGGCAATGGCTATACGAGGATCTGTCTCATATGGGTCTACACTATTTGTAAATGCAGATGTGTATGCTACAGGCATGAGAAGGATTAAAATGGATTAAACTACATTTTGATAATACTAATGGTTTCTCCTTCATACCAGACAAGCAAACAATGAAGCGAATCTTCAATAAAATGAAAAATACAAAGTTACATATAGTGGTTGGGTTTTTTTACTGGCCCAAAAATATATTTGCAAAGCATACGGTTTCTCAATAAAACTTTAAAATTAAGATGTATTCTTAGGCTGATTTTGAATGTTTTGAGCAACACAATCATAGTGGATCAGAGGTCCTATCACAGACTGAGCTAAATGATAGCTTATTAACTCTTTCCCTCAAGAATACAAGAATTCAAGACATCATAAATAGTCATTAACTAAATTTTTATAATGAGCACCGAGCCAAGGACATTCTTATCATTGTAGGAACTGTAGAATCAGACACATGTCATAAGCAAAAAGAGCAGACCCTGATCAGACAGCTCCCTACTCAGTTTGCAAAAGATGCCAAAAGAGTTAACCCTTTCCCTCATATAAATACATTTTCACACACGAGTAGACCCTGATCAGACATCTCCTATAGGAGCCGACTGATCAGGGTCTGCTCTGTTTGTTTATTACATGATACAGATCTGATATTACAGCTTTTGTCAAGCAGATATTTCAATTGAAAATTTTACAGTATAAAAATTCAGCCAATAAATATTCATGATGTCGTTATTTCTTACATGAATATTGAACAGGGAAAGAGTTAATAATAAACTGCCACGTTATAAACTATGCATTTCCACTCATTCCACCTCATTTTCAAAAGTATAAAACATTATAGACTTACTGATAATGCCGTATCTAATGCTATTTTTGCCTGTAATAACTGCAAATTTGTACACCAAAGCCAAACTGTCATACAAAATGCCCAAAAGTTAGAAAACAAGGATATTTAAACACCCCTAAACTGGAATTTTAGTAAAGAAAAGGAAGATCTTTTTAAGCAGGTGACTGCTTCATGCTGGGTGAAAGTCATGCAGGAGGTTTTTGAGTGACTTTCACCCAGGATTGAGCCGAGTCACACTGACACCAATTTGAATTTCTGGTTTAGAGGGAGTTTTCTGTACTGCAGGTCTTTCAAATTCCGTCATATACGCAGTCCATTCTCAGGTGCTTATTTGCCTGTAAGATAAGACTCCAGATACAAAAGACAAGTTAATCAATTCGCAACAAATGTTTCTTAATTTCTCTTTCAAACTTTTGTTGTGAGTACTCGATAGAATGGTCTCCAAACAATGAAACAAATGGGTACAGAAGAACCCGTCTTAACCCATTCCCACTTAGGCTATTTTTAGACCAAACCTCTTTGATTAAATCTATCAAAAAGGAGCAACTTGAGAAAAGGAATTTTTCAGAATTGTGTAGTTTTGAAACCATTATGATAAATACAGCATTTGCTCCTGTGGAGCAAATGCTCTATTTATCACAATGGTTTCATAACATAAAGTGACTTTTACAGAAGCATCAAAAGGCGTCAATATGCGGGAATGGGTTCTCTTTCAAACTATTGTTGTGAGTACTCATTAGAATGGTCTCCAAACTATGATACAAATGAGTACTTAAGTGGTCTTTCATTTATTGAACATAGGAGTCTTAACCCATTCCATAGGCTATTTTTAGTTCCAACCACTTTGAATAAATCTACCGAAAAGGAGCATTAACTAGAGAAAAGGAATTTTTTTTTAAATTTTGTAGTTTGAGACCATTGTGGTAAAGAGAGCATTTGCTCCTATAGGAGCAAATGCTCTATTTATCACAATGGTTTCACAAAGTGACATTTACAGAAGTTTCAAAAGGCGTCAATATGCGGGAAGGGGTTAAACAGCAGGTGGTTGCTTAATGCAGGGCAAAAGTAATGCAGAAAGCTTCTATAGGAGGTTTCTGCATTACTTTTGACCTGCATAAAGCTACCACCTGCCTTACAGATCCATAATCAGACCGCTTTTTGATGGCTCTACTGTAGTCACAACACAGGGGTTTAGACAAGAAATAAGCACTTGGGCTTCTAAAATATACCCCCTGTATATGGAGTTCTGGACAAAAGCTTTCATTGTAAGCAAACAATTTGTCAAGCTGTATACATACAGAACCATAGTTCATAAGACCTCTGCCATTGCAGATATCCAAGTTCAACTGTATAGTTATTCATAATCATAGACTAAGAAAGGGTCTGCTGTATTGATCACTGTCAACAAAATCAGACAAAGTTTGGCTTCTTAATACTTGTCATTCCAAATGCATGGTTTTTTTTTAAAAAAAAGATAATAATGCCCAGAGAAAATTAATGTCCTCTACAAACGACATGGCCTGCAACAAGCAAAGAGTAATCTGGACAACTGCAAAACATTGTACACCCAGATCAAATGTCACTTTCCAACAAGGACCTCTGATCACTGTCACCCATTTCAGAACTTGCATCTCCTAACAAAGAAGACACTGATCAGACATTGAGACTGACCTGGGTCTATCATGTTTGCATGTGTCTGCCCTTATCAGACATTGAGACTGACCTGGGTCTATCATGTTTGCATGTGTCTGCCCTTATCAGACATTGAGACAGACCATTTTCACTATTGTTGCCACGAATATTCAGTACTCAGTAGGTATTGAAATTTGGAACAAACATAGAACAAGGATAGTGTTAACCCTTTACCTGATGAATATTCAAGTACAAAAACCTAATGACTGTATAACTATCAGTTACCTGATTTTATATAATGGCATTATGAACAAGAATTTATACCATGGCAAAGGATATAGAATCAGATTTATGTTATTTCGTTAACAAATGGATCAGACCCTGATCAGATGGCTCCTATAGGAGCTGTCTGATCCGGGTCTACTCTGTTTGCAAAGGCATCATACGGAGTGTCTATCTGGTAATGGGTTAACCATTTACTCCATAAATACCTTTCCATACTTTTGCAAACAGAGCAGACCCAGATCAGAAGACTCCTATAGGAGCCGTCTGATCAGGGTCTCCTCTGTTTGCTTATGATATATAATATAGATATAATTCTAGGATTCTACAGTTCCTGCCATGCCAAAACATCCTGTGTCCATGTGCTATTGTAACAATAAATGTAAGTAATATTCAGGCTATCATTACGTCTTACATGAATATTCATGGTGTAAAGGGTTGAGTAAAGAATTATCACACTGTAAAGTAGTTTTAGGCACTTATTAAATAACTCAACATCTGAGTTGGATCCGAACTGACATCAGCAATTGTCAGGGAAACTTTACCACATATTTTATGATCTTTTTCAAGAAACATTTTTCATAACATTTATTAATGTAATTGTGCAACAAGCAAATCGATTTTGCGACACATATAACATGTAACATATAATTGTAATATCTGTAAAACAAGTATAAAAATATATATTCAATTTTTCTTTTCATTTGAAAGTTAATACAGCTTCAAATATCGAGGGCCAAGTGCAGCAGTGCAGTAACAAACACCCTAAAGTAACCATCAAGGTCTTATCCCTGGTCTTAAAGGTAGGTGCCAGCTTAACCCTTTCCTCCATAAATACGCCTTTCTACGCCTCTGTAAAATTCACTTTATGAAACTATTGTGATAAATAGAGCATTTGCCCCTACTAATAGACAAAATAGTTATAATGAACTATGGAAGATGAAACATTGTAGCCATTTAGAAACCAAAGAAACAGATCCATCAAATTTCATTAGCAAATAGAGCAGATCCCTCCTATAGGAGCCATCTGATCTGGGTCTACTCTCTTTGCAGATGCATGAAAAGGCGTATACATGAGGGAAAAAGTTAATATATATGTAAGAAATTATGACCGTACGAATAAAAACAAGCTGCACTTTTTAGCAGCATTCTTAACAAGAGTTTTTTACCATGGCAGAAACCAATCAATATTAACCCTTCGCTTGCTGAATTTTAAAATACATATCTCATTCGTTACGACATATTGGTTTGAAAAAAAATTGTTTGACATGAAACAAGTGTATTTACATTAGCTGGAAGACAATGGGAATTTTACAGCAAAAAGTAACAGTCAAGATTTGGGTATTCAAAATCGCCTCTCTAAAAACAGCTCAGTCTAATAGTTCAAACCCTTACTCCATAAATAAGCCTTTTAATGCTTTTGCATTATCAGAGTAGACCCAGATCAGACAAATCCTATGGGTCTAATCTGCCTGCAAAGGCGCAGAAATGTGTATTTATGGAGTCGAGGGACAATATAAACCAAGACTGGCAAAAGACATATCACACATAGAAACATATTTAACACACACACATGATATCTACAGATGCAAATCAACTGTGAACATAAACTATACTTAATGGCCTTAACAAGTCGTAAAATCATACTACAGTAAAACTTTTACAATGACCTTTTATTGAACAAGCATTGAGGTCTAAAAACAGGTGGCTGCTTCATGCAGAAGAAAAGTAATGCAGAACTCTGCTCTGATTTAGACTTATTAATGTGGTCACTGTAATTAGGTTGTACTGTATTAACAACAGTTGCCTTTGGGCTACACAGACATTCCAAAGTTTCTATGATCTGGGACCTGTTTCACTAAATATCTTATGACCAATATCAGTGCAAGTCCTAATTAACTACAATTACATGTAATACTCTGACAGCCAAAACTCTAGTGTGCAGCATTTACATAAAGGTTAACTTGGTAAGATAGAAACTATCGTAAGTTCTACCATACGACGATTGCAAACGGAAGTTGCGATCATCCTACTGGCAGTTGCGATCATCGTATGTTAGAACTTACGATAATTTCAGCCATTCAAACTTTAGTAAAACAGGCCCCAGTATTGTCTGTCATCACCAAATATTAACCCTTTCCCCCATACAAACACCTTTTCACGAATTTGCAAACAGAGTAGACCCAGATCAGACGGCTCCTGTAGGAGCCGTCTGATCAGGGTCTGCTCTGTTTGCTTTTAACATGATATAGACCTGATTCTACAGTTTTTGTCAAAGGAAAACATTCCTTTTAAAAGTTTACATTATAAAAATTGAGCTAATAAATATTCATGATGTCATTATTTCTTACACAAATATTGAACAGGTAAAGGGTTAAACTTCGGCTCTGCAACTGCACCTGTCCTTATCACATGTATGACAGTTCTCCATTTTGCAGGATGTCTGGCATATGTTCAACTCTAGTAGACATGATATAAACTCTAAACAATACTTTATATCACCAGGTTCATAGTCTATAATTATATCAGTGAAGTGGCAAACGATAACAACAAAATATATCATACAAAAATAATTTGCATAGAAGTCTTATGAAAATAAACTATTCCATCAAAAGTTCACGGGTTTTTCAAACCACATTACAAAATCTACAACTATAAAATTTACAATTTCTACTGCAGGGTAAGTACTATTATTAATCTAAAACATTTATTTTCTTTAATTCACTACTGCAAGGTAAGTATTATTAATCTAAAACATTTATTTTCTTTAATTCACTACTGCAAGGTAAGTACTATTAATATAAAACATTTATTTTCTTCAACTCACTGCAAGGCACCTTAACCCATTCCTTCAGATTGACGCTTATTGACGCCTCTGTAAAAGCCACTTTTTTTCCTATGGAGCAAATGCTCTATTTATCACAATGGTTTCAAAACTACACAATTCTAAAATTTTCCTTTTCTCTAGTAAATGCCCCTTTTCAGTAGATTTATTCGAAGAGGTTGGGTCTAAAAATAGCCTATGATGTAATGGGTTAAAAATGAATAAAGAGGATCATGCTGGTTGTATATCGCTCTCCTGAGTACCAAAACTTTGGGTGACACTTCTTTAGACTGGCGTATCAACAAGAATAATCACATTTGCTGAATACCAAAGTGAAGATATCGTGCCACCAGAATTCAACGGTACGTAATTCTGGAGAACCAAATTGAGCTGACACGGTCTCATCAAAATCGCAAAAGAAGGCACATTCTGTCCATATCGTAATTAGATAGGAGCAAAAGAAGAATTTGGAATTAATACAGTTAACGATATAGATAGGAAGCATAAATTGAACCTTCTTCAATAACTTATTTATTTTTCCATCAACCCCTGTGCAGCCACCACTTTTTAGAAATGTGTTAACCCTTCATTTGCTGAACTTTAAAACACATTTCTCCTTCTTTACCCATGCCCTGTTGTATAATTACATATATCTTCACAGTGTACAAGTATATCGCTGTGCAATCACTGCTGTGGAGTGCATTGGTTGCACAATCAACTTGTAAATAGTGCAGACCCTGATGAGACAGCTCCTGTAGGAGCTGTCTCATCTGGGTCTTCACTATTTACAGGTAGGTATATTGACGTGAATAGCAAGCGAAGGGTTAACCCATTCCCACTTGAACAAAGCTCAAGATTTCATGATCGTATGAATAATCATTGACAAAACATTACATTTGTGTATTGAAACATGGAGGTTTGTTTTGGCCAAAGAAGGAGCTGTAGAAATATATCCATCAAAAGCCATTTTGCAAACAGAGCAGACCCTGACCAGAGAGCTCCTATAGGAGCTGACTGGTCAGGGTCTACTCTGTTTGCAAAGGGGTCAAAGAACATGGAAATGGGTTAAAGAGGAAATTGTAAAGTGGTCACAACAAAGTGTTCAAATGATTAACCTTTTCTCTGTTGCATATTCATTTAACCTTTTCCTTATTATAAACGTGTTTTCACGTATTTGCAAACAGAGTAGACCCAGATCAGACAGCTCAGGAGCTGTCTGATCTGGGTCTGCTCTGTTTGCTTATGGAATTTGATAGATCTGTTTCTTTACTTTATAAAATGGCTACAATGTTCCATATTTCATTATAACTATTTTGTCCATGAATATTCAGTAGATATTGAAACTTGGAATAAGCAAAGAACAGGGAAAGGGTTAAGAAATACTGGCATCGTGAATATTTATACGCTGAACTTTTAATAATGACTTGTGTCCAGGATGTTTTTGGTATTGTTAAAAACTGAAATCAGATCTATTATAATTTTATAAACAACAGAGTAGACCCCGATCAGACGGCTCCTATAGGAGCTGTCTCATCTGGGGCTACTCTATTTGCAAAGACGTCAAAAAGTGGAACATAGCTGCCATTTAAGAAGGTAAAGAAACAGATCTATCAAATTTCATTCTCAAACAGAGCAGACCCTGATCAGACGGCTCCTATAGGAGCCGTCTGATCTGGGTCTACTCTGTTTGCAAATACATGAAAAAGCGTTTATATATAGGAGGGGGTTAATGCAAGAATTAATTATTGATAATGGGTGGGGCCTTGCATGAATATTCATTAAGTAAATGGTTAAGCTGGTATGAAGGCACAATGGTTATTCTATACAATTGCATAGGTCAGTCAAACAGTTTATACAGAGCGTGGTAAAATAATGACGAATACTTGGCTCAATGGAAAAAACATTTTCTAATAATAAAACAAAATACAACCTGTTATATCCATAAATCAATCCATGTCCAGTTGGTCATTACAATTTCTGAAAATATATCACTTTCCCTCATATAAATGCCTTAAGTTCGCCTTTGAAAAGAGTAAGCCCAGATCAGTTGACTCCTGCAGGAGCCATCTTTTCAGGGTCTACTCTGCTTAAGATATAATACAGACCCAATTCAATAGTTCCTGCCACAGCCAAAAGTTTTGTTCATTGACCATTATAAAATTCAGTTAATGAATATTCACGAAGCAGAGGTTATTACAAATTTGCAGTTAGCATGCAAAGGGTTAAACCTTTACTCAATGAATAATCATGTAAGAAATAATGATGTCATGAATATTAATTAGATTAATTGATATAATTGCACATGGACACAAGAATCTTTGGCCATGGCAGAAACTAGAATCATACCTATATTACAAGCAAACAGAGTAAACCCTGATTGGGTCTTCTCTGTTTGCTAAGGTGTAGAAAGGCTAATTTATGGAGTAATGGGTTAATGTACGACTTAATTCTTACAATTGTCTATCATAATGTGCAAAAACAGACATGATAAATTCTCTAAACAAGGACACATTTCAAATAGAATCTGTCTTAAGCAGCCATTAAAAATAATGTCTAATTCTGGATATGTAAGGCAGGTGGTAGCTTAATGCAGGTCAAAAGTAATACAGAAAGCTCCTATAGGAGCTTTCAGCATTACTTTTGCCCTGTATTAAGCAACTACCTGCTTTTTCAGATTCTTGTGTCCAATTTATTAATATAAGGTCACTCAGGTTCCACTGTACATGATGTATGGACAGACAAGACATGGACTGATCAATGTAAATTGGTCCAAAGCATAGTTAGCACACAGGCATATATATACAATTTTTTCAATACATCAGGTAAAACCTTGATACAAATCTATACAATTTTCATTTGAAACATCAATGCCCTTTTCTCTGGATTTTTATACAGTAAATAACTGGTATTATCATTAACCTCGAATGAAAAACACACAAAAAACATGGTAAAAACATTATTAAAAACATCTCTGCGAGATGTGTAAGCAGTTATATAAAATCACAATGGTTTATTTAAGGAATGTGTTTAGTCGATAAATCAAACAGTTTGGCTCAGCCAAATGATCATGATTATATGCATTATTATAATTGTTTTAAAACAATGTCATTCTACATGGGGGTGTATAAAGATAATGAACATGATGATGACAGTATAATCATTACTATATTAAAATGGCTAGCAGATGTTCAACCCTTTACCAGATAGGGATGCCTTGGACACCTCTGCAAACACAGTAGACCAAGATCAGACTGCTCCTGTAGGGGGCTTCTGATAAGGGTCTGCTCTGTCTGCTAATGAAATTATGTAGATCTGTTAACCCTTTCCTCCATAAATACGCCTTTCTATGCCTCTGTAACAGTCACTTCTTGAAACCATTGCGATAAATAGAGCATTTGCTCATATAGGAGCAAATGCTCTATTTATCACAATTGTTTCAAACTATTCTAAATTTTCTTTCTATGCCTCTGTAACAGTCACTTCTTGAAACCATTGCAATAAATAGAGCATTTGCTCCTATAGGAGCAAATGCTCTATTTATCACAATGGTTTCAAACTATTCTAATTTTTTTCTTTTCTCTAGTTAATGCTCCTTTTCGGTAGATTCATTCGAAGAGGCTGTGTCTAAAAATAGCCTATGGAGGAATGGGTTAATGCCATGGCCAAAAATTCTTGTGTTCATTTGCAGTTACAAAAGTTCAGCGAACAATCCTGTTTATATGCCATTATAAAAATTCAACTAATTAATATTCATGGTTTCATTTCTTATATGAATATTCATAAGGTAAAGCGTTAAGATCAACATACACTCCAAACAAAATCAAGTAACTTGTAACAGAGTCATTTGATATTTGGGGGGACTTGCTCTCTTTAACATCCTGCATCATTAGAAATTGTGGTCAGCAAATATGTTGCACTCTGAAATTCCAAAAGGTCAAGCTTACTTTGAATATTCAGGAACTTTCTAAAGAAAAGTTTAACATGACAAACAGATCAGACCCTGTTGAGTCTTTAGTGGACTCCTATCTGGGTCTACAATGTTTGCAAATATTAGACCCTTTATTCCATGAATATTCATGTAAGAAATATTGTCATCACAAATAATAATTCATATAATAGCTCATGGACAAAGAAAAATTTGGCCATGGCAGAAACTGTAGAATCATATCTACAATGTATATTATATCATAAGCAAACACAGCAGAGCCTGATCAGATGACTCCTATAGGAGCCATCTGATCTAGGTCTACTCTGTTTGCAGAAAGGCGTATCTATGGAGGAAAGGGTTAACCCTTTACCAATTAAATATTCATGTAGACTCTGCCCATTTCGAATTATAATGTGATTCTTATAAAACATGAATATATTGGTACAGCAAACAGATTGGAATCTGTTACATATCAGGAAATAGAGCAGACCCTGATCAGACAGCTCATACAAAGGCTGTCGGATCTGTGTTTGCTCTGTTTGCAAAGATGTCAGGTGTCTCTGTCTGGAAAAGGGTTAACCTTTTACTCAATGAATATTCATGTAAGAAATAATGACATCATAAATATTATCATAATGGCACATAAACAGACAGCTCTGGCCATGGCAGAAACAGCAGAATCAGATATATTATTTCATGAGCAAAAAGTGAAGGCCTTGATCAAACCGCTCCTATAGGAGCCCTCTGATCTGGGTCTACTCGGTTTTGCAAAGGCGCAGAAAGACATATTCATGGAGTAAAGGGTTGAGGGGGGAACAAAATCACTAATCTTCTCCTATAATGGACAATTCAGATTTATGGCACTTACTTTCAAGTTACTTGTCACATGTGTAGGCTACTGGAAGAAAGACAATGTTCAACATAGCAGATGTACATGTATTACAAACGAGTTCAGAGTTCCAACTTTCATTTACAGTAAACATCACAAAAGATCCTATACTGTGTTTAAGCCTTCACCCCATACAGATGCCTTTAACATACAGTAAAACTTTGATTATCCGAACACTAAAATACGTATTATTATCGATCTTTAAGACAGGTGGCAGCTTAATGTATGGTGAAAGTCATGCAGAAAGCTCCTCTAGGAGCTTTCTGCATGACTTTCACCATGCATTAAGCAGCCACCTGCCTAAAAGGGTCTAAATTCTTCTATACCGAAAATTCGAATAATCGAGGTTTTACTGTATTTGTAAACAGAGTAGACCCAGATCAGATGACTACCATAGGAGCTGTCTGATCAGGGTTTGCTCCATTTGCTTATGGAATTATGTAGATATGATTCTACGGTTTCAGCCTTAGCAAAAAATTCCTATGTTCATAAAGAGTTGAATATTAAAGTGGACAAAAAATTTACCTCTAAAGACATAAAAAGCTAATGATGTTAAAAAGCAACAACATGAATTTGAGTGGTGCGGAGAAAGCTTAAGACGTCGTGAGGATAAAACAATAACAGGACAGAAAAAAGCTTACAATATAGTGATAAATCGGGTAGTTTTACTTGTGCTGAGAAAGCTTGGTAATTAACCCTTTAATCCATAAATAAGCCTTTCTATGCCTTTGCAAACAGAGTAGACCCAGATCAGACGGTTCCTATAGGAGACGTCTGATCAGGGTCTGCTCTGCTTGCTTTTGACAGGATACAGATCCGATTCTACAGTTTTTGTCAAAGCAAACAGATTCCTTGAAAGGTTAACAAGCTGATAAATTTTCATATGTCATTATTTCTTACATGAATATTAAACAGGGAAAGGGTTAGGTGATAAATTGGGTATTTTCCCTTATGCGAGAAAGCTTGGACAATTTTGTGATAAAAGAGGTATGTTTACTTGTGTGGAGAAAGGAGGAACAATCTTGCAATAAAGCTGGAATTTGTGTGGTGGAGAAAAAGCATCAACAATTTTGCGATAAATTGGGTACATTTTTGTATATTAGTTCTTCACAGAGAACATAAAAAAGCTTTAACAGATTTACCAATTAATCTGGTAAAAAATTCAGGAATGCCCTGTCTTAGTCTATGGAATAATATACTTGTCATTTAGAATGAAATGCTCAAATATAAAAAGCATAAAATGGCTGGTCATCTCTAACAAGAACAAAAGATAGTAAAATACAGATAGTTTAAAAAAATGTAAAGCTATGAATTACTAATGCCCTTTACAGGAAGTATGGTTCATCTAAGATCAGAAAACGTGAACATACAAGGATAGACACAGAGGATTAACCCTTTAATCCATAAATAGTCATGAAACAGAGCTCCAGATAAGATGCTAATATTAAAATATTTTCAAGAATAACTCCTTTATTTCTCCACCAAACCCTATATTGTAACCACACTTTAGAAATGTCTCGAAGAGACGATTCTAAAGAGTGGTCACAGTATAGGGTTTGGTGGAGAAATGACGATTTTAGTATTTTGGTACGCACCCTTATCTGTAGCTCTATGTAAGAAATGATGACATCATGAATATCAATAAACACAGGAATTTTTGACAACTGAAGAAGCTGTAGAATCAGATCTATATTATTAAGTAAGCCGACAGAGCAGACCCTGATCAGACAACTCCTACACAAGCCATCTGATCCGGGTCTACTGTTTGCAAATGCGTTAAGCGGAGTATCTATGGAGTAAAGGGTTAAGCAGCTAAAGTTACAAGAGTCACACAAGCAAAAGAAGAAAAATAGCATTGTTTAGATGAGTGTTGTTGTTTTAAGTGTTCTCTTTGACAGAACTGTAACCAGTCTATGTCATGTAGATATTGACCGATGGTCACTAACGGTCCACTTCCAAAGTTTTGACAGATGCTTTCCAATTCAATTTGGTACTACAACAAATACCGATGACGATGTGTATCCTGTCACAACAGTGACAATGTTGAATCAGAGGTCCAGATAAGATGCATAAATTAAATTATTTTCAAGAATAACTTCTTTGTTTCTCCGCCATCCCCTATGTTGTGACCACTCTTTAGAAGCGTCTCTTTGAGACAATTCTAAAGAGTGGTCACAACATAGGGTTTGGTGGAGAAATGATGATTTTACTATTTGAGTACACACCTTTATCTGTAGCTCTATGAATGCCCGGTAAACTTCTCACATATCAAAAATAATACTATTACTGTTGCATAAAAATAAAACACTTCAAATATCTGGAAACAGGCAAACAGGAAAATAGTCTAGTTCCCCTTGCCAGAATACAATTTCATTGTGGCAAAATGGCCTGAGCTCATGCTGCATTATGCTGTAACTATTTGCGAGCTGCCCCCTATGTTCAGTCTGTCCCCTTTACTAAGGTCCGCAGGCAATCCCCCCATCCGTACCTCATCTTCCTCTATCTTCTGCTTCTCATTACTGTTGGCATTCATATTCTCATCGATTACCAGCATACCTGAGTTGGAGTTAGAGTCGGAATTCTCAGGTCCATTTGGTAGGACTGTTGCTCTGGTGCCTAACTCTCCATTAACAGCCCTTATACTTGTATCTAAGACTTCTTGACTCGGTAGACCCACCCCAGCCTCAGACAATTCTGCCCCTGAGAGTTTTGCCACTGAAGGATCCGCAATTATTGGTATATTTTCATGTGTTTTCATGTGTTTCTTCAGGTACAGCTCACACTTAAACTTGCGGTCACACATGGTGCATGCAAAATTTAAGTCGCTATTTCCTCTACATACCTGCTTATGGTTATGGAGGTAGGAGGAACCGTAGAATCGCTTCCCACACTGCTGACACCAGAACGGTTTTGTGTTGGTGTGCTTATTCATATGTCCATAGTAATGCCCAGTGTGGTTGAAACCCTTCCCACATATCTTACACCAAATGCTGAACTGGCCTTCATGTTGCTGTTTCTTGTGCATCTCCATCGACGAGCGTGATGAAAACTTCTTGCCGCAGTCTGGACAGCTGACTGTCTGTCCCTCGTGTTTCACAAGAATGTGATCCTTCAGCTTGTACTTTGAGAGGTAGGCCTTGTCGCAAAGCTGGCAGTAGTGCTTCTCCACACGACCTTTACATTTATGACGGTTGAATGTATAGCGTCGGGTAAAGCCTGTATCACACACATCACAATAAAAGCGAAATTTGTTTGGTCCGTTGAATGGCAAAGAGGTCTCAGGTGGGTCCCTAAACAGTGTTGTATCCTCCATCCTTTTCCTTTTCTTCCTGTTTCCTGGTGAAGATGGATCTGTGCTGTTGTCAGAATCTGTGCTAAGAGCTGGCTTTGACATAAGCTGAGGTTGAGCATCAGGGGAGGTAACTATAGCTCCGAACAATGGAGATGGCCCACCCGGAAATCCAGGTTTCGAGGCCATTACGCTAGGTTGAACATAAACCTGGGTTGCCATTGGCTGCGAAGTTGCGATAACATTAACCAACTGTAAGTGTGGCGGAGGGGCTGCAATGATCAAACCAGGTGGTAGCTTAGTCACTTCCTGAGAGCTTGCACTGGTGTTCTGGTGAGGTGCTGAGTAAGACTGAGACTTGCTTGTAAGTTCTGTTTTGATGCTTCGGTGATCATTGAATATCAAGTTGTGGGGTACTGAGAATGGAGGCTGAGCAAATTGAGGTTTCTCCAGTTGAGCAACTTTTGGGGAGACAGCCACAGCATTGGCATTCCTATCATATTTTATAGTCTCCACTTTACCTGGATGTGGGGTTGTCTTCTGAGGTTTGGAAACAGTAAGGTTCTGGGGCTGCTCCTCCAGAACAGAACCATACGACAAGTCCTGAGGTTCCTCATCATCGGATGAATGGTGAATGGATTTCGGATACTTGACTGGCACTTGCATAGGGCTAACTGGAAGACTGCTATTACTGGACCTCTCCTCACTAGTAAGACTGGTGAGAACGTAATTATACCCTCCTCGTTCATCTGTATCTACCTCTGTCTCCATCTTATCATCAGGGAGCATCAAGCCTGGGTAAGCAGCGACACCATTTCTGGAATCCTCAGACTCGGGCTCTTGCCAGGGCCTCTCTCTATATTGACCCGGTGGTTCTGAATTGCTCCTCCAGTTCATTTGGAAGATAGGCTTTTGCTTCTTTGGATTGTGTCCAATCTCACGATTCTTCAGTCTTGACTTGCCTATGGACTGTAACGTGATCGCTTGTGCCTTTTCCACGTTTCCCTGAGTACCCAGTCTGTGTGAGTCATGTGCTAGTTTTGGTTTGTACAGGGACAGACATAAAGGTTGTTGCTCCTCATTTCCACCTGCAACAAAACAAAACTGCATAAGAGAAACACAACACAGACTACATAACAACATGCTTTCAGCGACAATACCAATAAATATGGAGGTTGATAAGAACAGGTGGTTGTTTAACACTGTCCCTGTAGAATAATTCTGCAAGAAATAACGACATCATGAATATTTATTAGCTGAAATTTAATATTGGCATATGTTCACAGAATGGTTTGACATTGGAAGAAACTGTAGTCAGATCTGTCATAATCTAACCCTTTCCTCCATGAATATTCATGAAAGAAATAATGATATCATGTATATTAATTAGATTTTTTGTTATACAGTAAAACCCCTTTAAACCGGAATTCTAGTAGAGTAGAATTTAGATACTTTTAGGCAGGTGGCTGCTTAATGTGGGGTGTAAGTCATGCAGAAAGCTCCTAGAGCTCTTGCATTAAGCTACCACCTGTCTTAAAAACCTAGACTTAGACCCAATTTGTGGGCAAGTTTTACTACACTATAGAAATAATCAACACACCATTACATAACAACGACTCTCAAATGAGCATACAATACAAACTAACACAAAAATAACTAAACGGTGATCCGTCCTCCTCCCAAACAGTAGTTGCAATATCTTCATCCATCATTTGATGAATATTCACGAAAGAAATAATGGTATCATGAATATGAATATCACGCTCAATGAAGTTTTATAATGACATAATTATGAAATTTAAATGAACTGTTAGAACACAAGGGATGTTGGCCATTGTAGAAACTATAGAATTCCATAAGCAAACAGAGCAGACCCTGATCAAACAGCTCTTATAGGAGCTATCTGATCTGGGTGTACTCTGTTTGCAAAGGAGTCAAAAGGGACTTCTTTCATGGATATGTTTAACCCTTTAAGATTCCATGAACATTCATGTAAGAAATAATGACAGCATTAATATTGAGTAGATTTACTGTTATAATGGCAAAATTGAACACAGAAAATTTTACCATGGCAGAAACTGTAGTTCTAATCAAATCTATGTTATTTCAAAAGCAAACAATATACCCTGAGTCTACTCTGTTTGCAATATTGAACAGGGAAAGGGTTAAGACCCATTACAAACATACTGACAATTAGACTTGCAAATGTAGAAAGGCGTATTCAGGAAATCCATGTAAAACATGTTCTTTAGTCCACAGAATCCTTTCTTCAGAGCTCATGATAAGATGCGTAAAGTTGAAACATTTTCAGGAACGACTTCTTTATTTCTCCATCAAACCCTATACTGTGGCCACTCTTTAGAATCCTCTGGAAGAGACGATTCTAAAGAGTGGTCACAGTACAGTAAAAACCCTCTAAACCGGACATTGAAATTAACATAAATGTCGGTATTGGAAACAGGTGGCAGCTTAATGCAGGGTGAAAGTCATGCAGAAAGCTCCTCTAGGAGCTTTCTGCATGACTTTCACCCTGCATTAAGCAGCCACCTGCTTAAAAGTATCTAAATTCTTGTCTACTAGAATTCCGGTTTAGAGTGGTCACAGTATAGGGTTTAGTGCAGAAATGACGATTTAAGTATTTGGGTACGCGCCTTTATCTGTAGCTCTGCATCTTGTTGGTACTCTTTAATTAACCCTTTCCTCCATGAATATTTATGTAAGGAATAATGATGTCATCATTATTAATTTTAGTAATAACAGCACAAGGACACAGGAAATTTTGGTCATGGGAGAAACTGTAGAATAAGATCTATAATATATCACAAGCAAATGGAGCAGACCCCTGTCTGATCTGGGTCTACTCTGTTTGCAAAGGCGTAGAAAGGCATATTTATGGAGGAAAGGGTTACATTTAGATCTGCCTCTCCAAACACCACAAAAAGGTCGGACACAACAGAGAAATAAGAGGTTCACATAAAACACTAACCCTCTCATTTAATCATTTCCCTCATATAAACGTGATTTCACGAATTTGCAAACAGAGAAGACCAAGATCAGATCAGAAGTTATTGAAATTTGGAATAAATATAGAACAGGGAAAGGGTTAATCATTTCCCTGTTCAGTATTCTATAAAGACATAATGACATCATGAATATTTATTAGCTGAATTTTTATATTGGAATAAATTATGTACACCAGTGTTTTTGGCATTGGTAGAACTGTAGAATCAGATCTATATTATTCCTTAAGCAAACAGAGCAGACCATGATCAGACAGCTCCTACAGGAGCCATCTTATCTGGGTCTACCGTTTTCAAATGTGTGAAAATGTGTTTATAAATATGAAGGAAAGGGTTAATTTAAGCTCTGGGCTTGTACTTTAAGTATGTTTATTTTTTGACCGACTAAATTGCAATTGCTTTCAATAATAAGATGGCTGGCTAAATTTGAATTGCTTTCAATAAGTTTGTCTCTCTTTTTGGCTAACTGATCATAACATCTTAAGCCTCTACTCAAATTGACTCAATGAATGTCAATGTAAAAAATAATAACATCATAAATTATTAATTAGAAGAATTTGAACAAAGGAAATTTTGGTCATGGCTAACAAAAAACGAAAATGCTCTATTTATCACAATGGTTTCTAAGCTACACAATTCCAATCCGTTTCTTTATTGAATAAAATATTGAAATTCTAAAATTTTCCTTTTCTCTAGTTAATGCTCCTTTTCAGTAGATTTATTCAAAGAGGTTGGATTTAAAAATAGCCTATGAGGCAATGGGTTAAACCCTAATCTGCTGTACATGTAGTTTACTTTCAATTTGTTTCAAGTTTTTTAGAAAACCATTGTCCATGTGTCAAACTGCTAGGACGCTGACGAGATACTGAATGACTTGGGAGTTTAATCTGGATCCAACCGTTTTGCAATACCAGTCTGAGAATGTGCTTAGTATACTATGGGTTCACCTTTAACTCCATAATTATACCTTTCTACGCATCTGCAAACAGAGAAGACCCAGATCAGACGGCTCCTATAGGAGCCGTCTGATCAGGGTCTACTCTGCTTGCTTATGAAAGCCAAACATTCCTGTGTTTATGTGCCGCAATAAAAACTGATCTAATTATTTTTCAGAAAGGCCAAATTTTTTAACATGAATATTCATGGAGTAAAAGGTTAAGAAACTAAAGAAGTGTCGTCTGCAGGAAATTATTATCGTAAAAGAAAGTTTTCCTTCCATTTTTTCTTTTCAAAGCTAACAATTAACATTGTGTGCCTAAGCCATTAGTATATAATCTGGATCCAAACAACAAAACATATCTCTGTCAAGGTTAACACACATTCACCTCATGTGCAAAGTTGGCCAAGAATACGAACAACGCCAAGAAAATATGTGCGCAAACAAAGACCTTAATTATCGGCACGGCTGAAAAACTGTACTGAAAACCAACACCCCATTTATAACCCTTTAAATGCGAGAAACGAAGGTAATTGCAATTGCAAGCAGTGTAGATCAAGATCTGAGGGCTCCTCGGGGTCTGTACTGTTAGACTCATTCCGAATCCGCTCTCAACTAATACCCTTTCATACTGAAAGGACTATATCATTAAACAATGATGGACTATTCCATTTTGAAAATTCAGCATTGAAAGGGTTAAATCTTCGTAAGCTTCTAAAGGTTAAATTTGTGATCACCTTTGCTAGCATTTTGATGACAGATAAATTGTCGAATAACTCAGTCCCTAATCAGGATCCATGCTATTTCACTATTGGATTTTTATGTATATTTAAGTACACACACAAACAAAAACAAATTGAGAAATAAAGGGAGAAAAAAAGTATAGATAGGTACCACTTATTACGTTGGTTTAAGTTTTTTAAGGTTCTGAAAGAAACTTTAAGAATGAAGGAAATTATCAGTTTTTGTGATTTTAAAAATTCCCCATAATGAAATAAGCCATTGAAATAGTACAAAAGATATTGACTTGAATCTTATTTCATTTAAGAAATAACTACCGCCCTAAATTCTGAGGTTTGAATATCGGGTACCGGTAAAGGCGCATTCATTTACCCTGTGTTGATTAGCAAGCGGCAAATTTGTAATTACTAGTACAAAGAGCTTGGACCCAGATGAGATGTTAATGAAACTTGGCTTCCCATCAGGAGCCAACCAGCTAGACAGAGCAACAGATATTATACAGTAAAACCCCTCTAATGCGACCACTTTATGAATGGAAATAAATGTCTTTAAAAACAGGTGGTTGCTTAATGCAGGTCAAAAGTTATGCAGAAAGCTCCCACAGGAGCTTTCTGCATAACTTTCGACCTGCATTAAGCTACCACGTGCATTTAAGACCCAGACTTATACAACTATTTGGTGGTCGCATTAGAGGGGTTTTACTGTACTGTGCATACTTAAGTACTAATACTGTCATCTCTCCACCAAACCCTAAGTAAAGTTGTGACCCCACTTTAGAATCGTCTCGTTTCTTACATGAATAATCATGAGGGATAGAGATAAACACTGACAATGTTAACTCATTCCCCCATTGGCTTATTTTTAGAGCCAACCTCTGAGAATAATTCTACCGAAAAGGAGCATTTACTAGAGAAAAGGAAAAGTTTAGAATTGTGAAGTATTGAAACCATTGTGGTAAATAGAGCATTTGCTCCTATGGAGCAAATGCTCTATTTATCACAATGGTTTCAAAATGTGACTTTTACAGAGGGGTAGAAAGGTGTATTTATGGAGGAAAGGGTTAACACCTATATGCATTAACTAAACAACCAGACAGAGGTCCAGATAAGACGCATAAAATTGAAACATTTTCACGAGTAACTTCTTTATATTTTCCCCACCAAACCCTATGTTGTGACCACTCTTTAGAATCGTCTCGTAGAGTGGTCACAACATTGGGATTGGAGGAGAAACGACATTTGAGAATTTGAGAACACACCTTTATCTGTTGCTCTGAGTATGCATACATAGTATGCATACTGATTAACTGAACTATCATAGTATCTGAGTCACAAACCACTTTGACAACCATTTTGTGCATGTACTCTGCATGATGACCTGGTTATAAATAATAAATACAGCATTCATTGATCAAACTTTCCACAAGATTGAGGACATACTTGAACTAAAATTAGCTCTTGGCACTTCAGCTGCGACTTCCTGAAAATCTATGCAAACAATGTAACATTGAGCCACGATGCAAAGTATCTCCGTGTTTGATTGGGATTGAGATTGAGACTGTTTGACACCTCAACTGTATTTTAAATATTTAACCCTTTCCCTGTGGAATATTCATGCAAGGAATAATTAAATTATGAATATTTATTAGATGAATTTTTATAATGGCATATATGCAGCCAGGTTATTTTAGTCTGCTCTGTGTAAGTCTGTTTAAGGTTAAAGATAAAGATACTGGGCACCGACCCTATTAAGGAGTTCTAAACAGCCGGTCTCACTAACTTTCAAGAGTGTACTTCCTAAGGGTCAAGGTCTAGCAGACTTATCCAGCATTGACAGGAAATGGAAATAGGAAATGCCCATAATTAACAACTCTTTCAACACTGCATTTTAGAAGGACTATTCCAAAACTGAAACATGTTAAGCTTACTATGAATATTCAGGTATTATTTTTAGGGAAAAGTGTTAAACATGACAAAGAGTGTACACCCAGATCAGAGGGCTCCTTCTGAATCTGTATTAATATTGTATGTGCAAATGCTTATTTTCCAGACCACATTAGCAAAAGATTTTTACAGTGAAACCACGTTAACCCTTTCACTCATATAAACACATTTTCACGCATTTGCAAACAGAGTAGACCCAGATCAGTGGGCTCCTATAGGAGCCGTCTGATCAGTGTCTGCTCTGTTTGCTTTGGACATAATATAGATCTTATTCTACAGTTTTTGTCAAAGCAAAGAATTTCCTCGAAAATTTTATATTATACAAATTCAGCTTATAAATATTCATGATGTCATTATTTCTTACATGAATATTGAACAGGGAAAGGGTTAAATGAAAACAAGAATGGTTCATGATATATATTTGGACAAGTTAAGCATAAACATTTCATTATCATGACTCTGCAAATAGAGTAGACCCAGACCAGATGGCTCCTGTAGGAGCCCTCTGATCAGGGTCTGCTCTGTTTGCTTATGAAATTATTATAGATCTGACTACAATTTCTATCAAAACCAAAACTTTCTCTGCACTTATGCCATTTTAAAAACTCATCTACTAAATGTTCATGATGTCATTATTTCTCACATGAATATTCATGGAGGAAAGTGTTATTTTTGGTGGTCACTCTAGACAGGTTTTAAAGTATCATATTTATAACAGTTACAAACAATCAATCAAAATATAGAACTGTCTTGTCAACCCATTCCCTCATATTGACGCCGTTTGACGTGTCTGTAAATGTCACCCGTTGAAACCATTGTGATAAATAGAGCATTCCTATAGAAGCAAATGCTCTATTTATCAAAATGGTTTCAAACTACAATATTCTGAAATTTTCCTTTTCTCTAGTTTATGCTCCTTTTCAGTAGATTTATTCAAAGTGGCTGGATCTAAAAATAGCCTATGAGGGAATGGGTTAAGTTTCACATTGTATAACAGTACAGCTCATATTGATTTGCACTGTATTCATAACATTTAGCAACAACAAAATGATTTATTATTCAGTTCAATTTTCAATGAAATCAACCATGCGTTTTTGCACACTTAGCTCAGCTTCTAGCTCATCTATATTCGACTTCAACATAAACATGTGAAAAGTGAAACCTTCAGTTACAACACATTTCATTTAAAAGTGAATGACTCCTATGAAATGTATGTGTTAAAAATATATCACACGTACATACTTTCCAACAAAATTCTATACCAAACATACTAACAGACAAGCAATCCTGCAGTACAGTAAAACCCCTTTAAACCGAAATTTTAATCAAGAAAAAATTGTAGACATTTTCAGACAGGTTGCTGTTTAACCCTTTCCTCCATAAATACTCCTTTCTACGACTCTGTAAAAGTCACTTTATGAAACCATTGTGATAAATAGAGCATTTGCTCCTATAGGAGCAAATGCTCTATTTATCACAATGGTTTCAAACTACAAAATTCTAAATTTTCCTTTTCTCTAGTTTATGCTCCTTTTCGGTAGATTCATTCAAAGAGGTTGGGTCTAAAAATAGCCAATGGAGGAAAGGGTTAATGCTTAGAAGCTTTCTGCATGACTTTCACCCTGCATTAAGCTGCTATCTGTCCGAAGACAAGCACTGATACATATTTTAATGTCCAGTTTAGAGGGGGTTTACTGTACATGTAGAAAGCCAGCTGTCTAGATAAAATATACATGTAGAATATACTAATGCATCCATATAGCTTACATATCAGCTAAACTCTACTACAATGGTACTCAGTAATCCTTTACTCCATAAAAACTCCTTTCTATGCCTTTGCAAACAGAGTAGACCCAGATCAGACGGCTCCTGTAGGAGCCGTCTGATCTGGGTCTGCTCTGTTTGATGTGAAATGATATTGATAGGATATAGATATACACAGCATGGCTACAGTAAGTGAGTAACTTCAATAGCATGGTAAAACAGATATCACCCATTTGGTAATATATTCACTCTGTAATACTTAAATGGAATACATTGCAAAATTTTAATGCTTTAGGTCCAAACATTTTGTCCTGAAAGAGGCCTCCAGTTTGAACTTGATGTCCTGATGTCAGACCTCCAGTTCTTTTTTTTTTTAATAGACCTCCAGTTCAAACCTATTTTACTGGAATAGGCCTCCAGTTCAAAATTTGTTCAGGAATAGGTCTCTAATTCAAACATTTTGTACTGGCATAGACCTCTAATTCACACTTTTTGTCCTGGAATAGGTCTCCAGTTCAAACATTGTCATGGAATAGGCCTCTAGTACAAGCTTTTTGTCCTGGAATATGACTCTAGTTCAAACATTTTGTACCGGTATAGGCATCTAGTTCATATTTTTTTGTTCTGGAACAAGCCTCTAGTCCAAACTCTTTGTTCTGGAATAGATTCTCAGCAAAGGACATTGGTGACCTGTGTCCTGCATTGGTGAGTTCTGTCCTGCACTGAAAGGGTTAATTTTTGAGGGGTTGTTTCTGCAAGACTTCTATTGTTGAGTTTATCTTTGGATAAACTTTGCAGATCTTAGGATAAACTGTGCAGATCTAGATGATATACTGGCCAGAATCTGAGATTAACCCATTCCCTCTTCGTCTATTTTAAGATACAACCTCTTTTAATAAATCAACCAAAAAGGAGCATTAACTAGAGAAAAGGATTTTTTTTTAGAATTTTGGAGTTTGAAACCATTGTGATAAATAGAGCATTTGCTCCTATAGGAGCAAATGCTCTATTTATCATAATGGTTTCACAAAGGGACTTTTACAGAGTTGTCAAAAGTCGTCAATACATTTGTATGAGGGAAAGGGTTAATCTATACTCCTTGTCCATGACCTTTTAAGGTGAAACTAGGCACAAACTGATTATCTCCTTTTCTTCTTTATCTCAATGTACATCATTTAACCCATTACTCCACAGACACCATTGTTAACAGAGTAGACCCAGATTAACCCATTCCCTCATATTGACGGCTTTTGACGACTCTGTAAAAGTCACTTTGTGAAACAAATGTGATAAATAGAGCATTTGCTCCTATAGGAGCAAATGCTCTATTTATCACAATGGTTTCAAACTACAAATTCTAAAATTTTCCTTTTCTCTAGTTAATGCTCCTTTTCGGTAGATTCATTCAAAAAGATTGTATCTAAAAATAGCCTATGAGGTAATGGGTTAAAAGGCTCCTGTAGGAGCTGTCTGACCAGGTTCTGCTGTGTTTGTTTATGAAATAATATAGATTCTGCCATGGCTAAAACTTCCTGTGCTCATGTGTCAGTATAAAAAGTCTGCTAATATTCACCCCTCTAATAAATCCATTCTTAAAGCAACTAAAACCTTATATATCAATTATTAAATGAAGCTTAATGCAGACTGAAAGCAATGCAGAAAGCTCCCTTATGAGCTAAATGTGCCCACCTTCACCCCATCTTACTTTAAGCAGACAACGATAAAAAGTCACTACTGTAGTGTACTCTTGACCTACTTTAAACACAAGAAGTCAATGAGAAAATTTCCTAGTTTAGTTATTATCTGTCTATACAAGCCGGTACTAGTTACACTTGGACTGATAAAGTTACCTCACTATCTCCTTTGAATCCTTTGACTTTATACATCCAGTGGCAAACAGTTTCGATCAAGATGAGACGCCGAATAACACAATGTCTCATCAGGATCAACACTGTATGTCACTCAAATGGTATTGTTGTAGAAAAATTAAAGGATTATTAGAATTGAGAACTGGAGCAGACAAGTTTTGCAGACGACAATTACTTAACCCTTTCCTTCCATAGGCTATTTTTAGACCCAACCTCTTTGAATGAATCTACCGAAAAGGAGCATTTACTAGAGAAAAGTAAAATTTTAGAATTTTGTAGTTTGAAACCATTGTAATAAATAAAGCATTTGCACAACTTATCACAATGGTTTAAAGACATGGTTATTACAGAGGCGTAGAATGGCGTATTTATGGAGGAAAGGGTTAATATGTTAGGAGTTTTCTAGCACGATTCTTTCATTCTTAGGCTATCATTTAATACGATTCTTTCATTCTTAGGCTATCATTTAATTGCCGTTTGAAACGCGACTCCTTCAAAAATTTGAAAAATTAAAATAAATCATGTATACCCTAAAGTACTTAGACAGACAAACTTGGGCAAGTAGTGCAGGCCCATATCAAACTGCTCCTAACAATTCAGCAAATAAATATTCATGATGTCATTATTTCTTACATGAATATTGAATAATAAGGATTAAAGACAGCTAAGAGTATATTAAGATCTTTAACCCATTCCCTCATAGGCTACTTTTAGATCCAACCTAAATAAATAAATCTACCGAAAAGGAGCATCAGCTAGAGAAAAGGAAAAGTTTAGAATTTCGTAGTTCTGAAACCATTGTGATAAATAGAGCATTTGCTCCTTAGGAGCAAATGCTCTATTTATCACAATGGTTTCAAAAAGTGACTTTTACAGCGGCGTAGAAAGGTGTATTTATGGAGGAAAGGGTTAATTCTCTACTGCATGAACATTCATGTAAGAAATTCTGACATTATTAATACAAATTAGAATTAATTTCCATAGCAACATGAGAACACAGGAACTTTTGGCAATGGCAGAAGGTGTAGAATCCAATCTTTCTTTTTTTTTAAGTAAACGGAGCAGTCCCTGATCTGACAGCTCCTAAAAGATCTTGGTTTACTCTGTTTGCAAAAGCATTCAACCTTTTCTCTCTCAAATAAACGCATTTTCACACATTGGCAAACAGAGTAGACCCAGATCAGACGGCTCCTAAAGGAGCTGTCTGATCAGGGTCTGCTCTGTTTGCTAATGGAATTCGATATATGTTTCTTTAGTTTCTAAAATGGCTACAATGTTCCACCTTTCATACTTCATTATAACTATTTTGTCCATGAATATTCAGTAGGTATTGAAATTTTTAATAAATATTCAACAGGGAAAGGGTTAACGGCATATCCATGAAGCAGAGTGTTAAGTGTTAGATATCTAGAGTCTAGACAAAGTGTATGTACTACTGCCATGCTCCAATAAATATTTATATAAACATAATACTTCCATCCCTTACTCCATACATTTTTCACAGCTTTGCAAACAGACAAGATTCAGATAGAAGCGACCTGGTCAGGGTCTGCTTTGTTTGCCTTTGAAATCGTATAGAACTGATTCTATAGATATCAATATTCATAATGGGTGGAATTCTGTAAGGTACAGTAAAACCTCTCTATAACGGCCACTCAATTACATCAAGTACTTTGTGATACAGGCAGGTGGCTGCTTAAAGCAAGGTGAAAGTAAAACAGGAGCGTTCTCTTTTACTTTCACCTTGTTTTAAGCAGCCGCCTGACGTAAAAACCAACCAATTAACACAATTTAGTGGCCGTTATAGAGAGGTTTAACTGTATACCGTTAAAAAACTATTGTACATTTGTCAAACAGTTTGGGTTTTGAGACGATACAGAGTTAACCCTTTGCCTGTTCTGTATATTGGCCAAATTTCAATACCTACTGAATATTCATTAGCAAAATAGTCATAATGAAATATGGAAGGTGGAACATTTTAGACATTTTAGAAAGCAAAGATACAGATCTATCAAATTCCATTAGCAAACAGAGCAGACCCTGATCAGACGGCTCCTTTAGGAGCCGTCTGATCTGGGTCTACTCTGTTTGCAATTGCGTGAAAACACGTTTATATGAGGGAAAGGGTTAACTCTTTCCCTCTTCAATATATATTCATGTAAGAAATAATGACATCATCAATAATTTTTTATTTATTAGCTGAATTTTCTATAATGGCATATTATGTACACAGGATATTTTGATATTGGTAGAAACTGTATTTATAATTTCATAAGAAAACAGAGCAGACCCTGATCAGACAGATCCTCTAGGAGTCCTCTGATCTGGGTCTACTCTGTTTGCAAATGCTGAAAAGGTGTTTATATGAAGGAAAGGGTTAACTAATGTGTGTACTCAGATCAGAAATCTCCTCTACTGATCAGTCTGCACAGTTTGCTACTCAATGTATTTGATGGTTCTTCTTTAACCCATTACCTCATAGGCTATTTCTAGATCCAACCTTTGAATCAATCTCCCGAATCTACTAGAGAAATGAATTTTTTTTAGAATTTTGTAGTTTGAAATGGTTTTAACAGGTGACTTTTGCAAAGGCGTCAATATGAGGGAATGGGTTAAAACCGTATATATTCAATATAAGTGACCTAGTTTTGCTGTCCTTCTGAGAATTTGGCAAACCCCCAGCTATTCTGCTTTATAAGTACTAATTTTGAGACGAGATGGCAGTTTCTGTGTCCAAATTGAAATGGATACTTTTTTTTCTCAATTCACAATACTGATTATTATACACCTAAGCCTTGAATGTAAGGAATAGTTAACTGGGATTTGCATTCAGTGTAGATCCAGATCACAGGACTCCTGCAGTATAAGGACCTTTCCAGCTCAGTTACCCACTTATATCAAAACTCTATGTTATCAGAGCAAACAGACTGAACTGTCTACGACAGGTGATACAAATTTAAAATCACAGCAATCCAAGGGTCAAACATTCTTGCAAATGACTTCAAATCTTTCTTAAGGCAAGCTACAGGTTGTTTGGCCCACTACAATGGGACAAAGAACCAAGATATTGGATTTCAGCTACGCAGGGTGCAGTTGAGCGACCCATCGAACCAATTATCAAACAAAGGATATCTTTTACCACTATAAGAGTGAAATTCGTGACATTTTTTTTATAACAATTTGGATCTAGACCTGACAATGTATTACTTAGCATCTCACAAACTGTCTCTGAACAAACATAAAGACATGTCTTCTTTGAAATATTAAGCAGTGGACAGTTTTGGCAGACAACAATTTCTAAGTGGGCAAGAGATATAACACCCATAACTTGTCTTGGTAAACGGGTATCCATACAGCCATATTCAGCTTACCCTTATCAATGCTGAATTTTCAAATCAGTAATTCAAAAATTGTAATAGGTCAAGCTTACCATGAATATTCAGGGATTTTTAAAAAAAAAGATAAATGTAAAATGACAAACAGTGCAGACCCTGATGACAGGGCTCCTCTAGGAGGTCTACACTGGGTCTACACTGTCTGCAAATGACATTAGTGCTCATGTCCCGCACTGAAAGGGTTAGAAAAATTAGACCCTTCAACTCCAAAATCTCAGCCAGTACGAGTTCTAAACGAGTTATGATATGCCCCTCTACATTTCTTTCCCATCAATACTTTGTTCTTGACAGAAACATATTTTTCCCCCGATTGACTATTACTGGACAACTAATACATACAATTTCCATACAAATAATTTTCACAGATAGCTCGTAATACACATAATTTCTTGTCTGCATGTAAGGGTTTATAACCGAGCACACAAAGAAGTTGAGAAATACTATGGGACATTTATATTTCGTCAAAACCCATTACAACTTAATGAATCATCTCTTTTTTCTCTCCCCACCATTCAAAGGAAAATACCACGCTTCTAGAATTCAGATCGCAATCGAATAATGAGACCTTTTGTGCAGGGAAACATCTTGTTTGAACAGGCCAAACCAGTCAGGTGAAAAAAACGACTTAATTTCCTAACAACCTCATACCTTTGATGGACAATTTTTAACTGACCAAATAAACCATTTACTCCATAAATAATTTAAATATGTCTTTCTATGCCTTTGCAAACAGAGTAGACCCTTAGAAGCTGTCTGATCAAGGTCTGCTGTTTGTATATGATATAACATATATATGATTCTACAGTTTCTGCCATGGCAAAAATACCTGTATGCATAATGTCAATATATAAATTAATCTAATTAATATTCATGATGCCATTATTCCTTACATGAATATTCACAGAGTAGAGGGTTAATCAACAGTATGAATCCAGATTAGATATCCACAGACTCTGATCAGGATCATAAGAGATGTCTATGTATATGAAATCCACTCTTCAATATTTCTGCAGACTATGTTTTTGCATAAAAAATATTAATTGAGCTGATAGGAACAAGAGTGGGCTACCCGAAATTATTCTAACAAAGCTAACAAACAAGCTTAGGCACAAATAATGTCTGTATGCATATTAATCTACTTCATATTTATAATAGCAGATGAACAAAAAACTTTTGGTCCCAATGAAAACTGTAGAATCAGATCTGAATAAAACCATTTTTATAAGCGTACACAGCAGGCCCTGATCAGACGGCTCCTAATCCTACAGTATCTGTCTGATCTGGGTC
Source organism: Azorinus chamasolen (assembly GCA_963576725.1). Classification (NCBI taxonomy): domain Eukaryota; kingdom Metazoa; phylum Mollusca; class Bivalvia; order Cardiida; family Solecurtidae; genus Azorinus; species Azorinus chamasolen. The sequence goes on along the minus strand of OY755240.1, from coordinate 63,941,814 downwards.
TACTCTGTTTGAAAGGCGTAAAAAGGCGTATCTATGTAGTAAAGGTTTTCTAGATTTTTATAGTGGCATCATGAGCAAGGTAATTTTCTACCCTGACAGAAACTGCAGTTATCATCTAATGATCTTAGATTCTATTTCATTAAGCAAACAGAGCAGACTCTGGTCAGACGGCTCCTAAAGGAGCACAATCTGGGTCTACTCTGTTTGCATAGGTGTAAAATGGTGGGAGTTGACCCCTTCCCAGCTGAATATTCATGTAAAGACTAATGAAATCATGAATATTTATCAGCTGAACTTAGATAATGACATACAGTAAAACCTCTCTATAACGGCCACTAAATTGCATCAAGTATTTTGTATTAAAGGCAGGTGGCTGCTTAAAGGAGCTATAGGAGCGTTCCGTTTTACTTTCACCTTGCTTTAAGCAGTCACCTGTCCAAATATACCAACTAATTAACACAATTTAGTGGCTGTTATAGAGAGGTTTTACTGTATGTACACATGAAATTTGGTACTGGTATTGTAGGATCAGATCTATATATTTCCATAAGCAAACAAAGCACACCCTGATCTGCTCCTACATGATCCATTTGATCTGGGTCTACTCTGTAAGGCGCTAAAAGGCGTTTATATGAAGAAAAGGGTTAACCCATTCCCTCAAAGGTTATTTTAGACCCGACCTCTTTGAATAAATCTACAGAAAAGGAGCATTTACTAGAAAAAAGAATTTTTTTTTAGAATTATGTAGTTTTGAAATAATTGTGTGTTTATCACAATGGTTTCAAAAAGTGACTTTTAGATATGTCAAAAGGTGTCAATAGGAGAGAATGGGTTAAGGGGGCCAAACAGCATCTTATAAAAACAAGAGACACAACTCTGTCAAATAATATTGTAATCATAATTCTCTTCTTTATGCCTATTACAACATCAACATTTCAAACAAACTTATAAATGGTATTAGGATAAGGAAACTTCATACATGTTTATTATATGCATAAAGTAAAATCATTGGTGCATTAACCTTTTACTTCATAAATACCCCCTTTCTACGCCTTTGCAAACAGAGTAGACCCAGATCAGACGGCTCCTACAGGAGCCGTCTGATCGGGGTCTACGGTTTTCTTATGGTATAAAATAGATATGATGTTACAGTTTCTGCCCAGGCTAAAAATGCCTGTGTCCATGTGTTATTTCAACAATTAATCTAGATTCTATATTCATAATGTCATTATTACTTTACAGAAATATTTATAGAGTAAAAGGTTAAAGAGAACAATAGGCATCTTATACAGAAACAAGAAGGCCATGATGGCCCTATATCGCTCACTTCCGAATAATAGCACTAAACGATGAACAAGTTATATATAATAACCATCTCCGGAAAATGAAGACAAGAGGGCCATAGTAATTTTAACTTTTTCAACTAAAGATTATTCAATTTGTTTAAAATGCATGGTAGCCATAACCGATTCTCATAATTCTCATCAAAGGACAATGCCAATCTTATTGGTCATTCAGTTTTGAAGAAGTTTTCCCCCTCTGGTGGCCATTTTTTTTTCAGAAAATAAAGTCATACAAGGAAATTTAGCCCCACCCGATAGCCATGTCTTTTCAGATAACAGCATGGTTTTAGCAATTTGTATATAGGATCACCAGGAGACTATTCCTACAAACACTATTCAAATTCATTTTGAAGAAGCAGCTTTTTGAAGTTTTTTTTGAATAAGCATAATTATAAGGAAATTCAGCCCAAAAGAATTTACTTGATTATCAGTACATGTTAGCCATCGATCAGATTAAAAATTAAAATTCTAATATGACGGACTTATTAGAGTTTGGGCAAATGCCAAAATACGTAACGGCATATAGGTTTGCAATCAATTTATAGCCAGATCAGTCTATTTGTCTTTAAACATGACATCTGATCAGGGTAAAACTCTCGTTTTAAATTTCAGATTACAAAATGATTCTGTTCAGTTAAAATAAGATGACAAACAAATGTGTAAATGTTTGGCCTAGTATAGCTTTTACTATTTGTTAACCCATTCCTCCATAGGCTATTTTTAGACCCAACCTCTTTGAATTAATCTACCCAAAAGGAGTATTTACTAGAGAAAAGGAAAATGTTAGAATTGTTTAGCTTTAAGACCATTGTGATAAATAGAGCATTTGCTTTTAATAGAAGCAAATGCTCTATTTATCACAATGGTTTCAAGAAGTGGTTATTACAAAGGCGTAGAAAGACGTATTTATGGAGGAAAGGGTTAAACTGTGTGGTCTCCATAAGGTTATGTATAAACTGTCAACGATGGCCTATCCTTTGTCAATCATCACGTTGGAACCTTCACAATGCAATCGCTGAAAACTGCGATTAGTCTGCATATCACTACTTCTAGGGACATACGTACAGACAAGTAAAACGCTATATGCCCCCGTCTACCAACATACAATTTGGGGGCATAAATATGATAAACATTTGAAAACAAATTGGCTGGTGTTTTTAAAACGGCATTATGAACCTTTTTTGACCATGTATCAGATCTATATTAACCCTTCTCTTGCTGAATTTCAAAATACATTTCTCCTTCTTTACCCATGCCCTGTTGTAAAATTACATATATCTTCACTGTAAACAAATATTTCGCTGTGCAATCACTGTTCTGGGATGCATTGGTTGCACAATCAACTTGTAAATAGTGCAGACCCTGATGAGACAGCTCCTGCTGTCTCATCTGGGTCTTCACTATTTACAGGTAGGTATATTGACGTGAATAGCAAGTGAAGGGTTAATTGAAAATAGAATAGTGCAAACCCTACAGAAGCTATCTGGTCAAGTTCTACTCTGCTTGCAAAGATGTGAAAATGCTTCTCTATCAGATGAGGATAAACAATCCAATTTTATCAGAGCTACAGATAAGGGTGCATACCCAAATGCTAAATTCATCATTTCTCCACCAAACCCTGTACTGTGACCACTCTTTAGAATCTTCTCTTCGGGGCGATTCTAAAGAGTGGTCACAGTATAGGGTTTGGTGGAGAAATGAAGGACTTATTCTTGAAAATGATTTAATTTACGCATGTTATCTGGAGCTCTTATCATTCAGCATTCAAAGTGATGAAGCAAAACATAAACAAGTCTATCAACAAACTCACCTTTACTACTGGACTCTGTTGCCTGATCGTCCTCCACCTCCACCACTTCCTGTTTGACCATGGAAAGGTCAAAAGGCACGCTGACATCATTTGCATCAGGTGGTGTTGAGTCCGCCTCTTCACTGCTTACAGACCATTCCCGCCAGGTTGGACCCCCACTCTCTGGTGTTTTCTCACCATTATCACTCTGTGAATCGATCAACACTTGGTGTTTCACGTTGCGTTTTGGCTGAGACTTGCGACTTTTACGACCAGTCCCTGAGACAGTTGGCTTGTCCTGAACTTGTTTTACAAGTTGAACTGAGGACGAGTGAAGGTTACTGAAAGACAATGTATTTCAACTCTTTATACAATGAATAATTCTGTAAGAAATAATGACATCACGAATATTTAAAACATGAATTTTTACAATAGTTTTTGAACACAAGATTTTTGGCCATGGCAGAATCTGTAGAAAACCCTGATCAGACATAGGTCTACTCCCTTAGCAAAGGCATGAAAAGGCATTTATGTGAGCAAAGGGTTAATGCTTTAACCCGTTCCCTCATAGGCTGTTTTTAGATACAACCTCTTTGAATAAATCTACCGAAAAGGAGCATTAACTAGAGAAAAGGAAAATTTCAGAATTTTATAGTTGGAAACCATTGTGATAAATAGAGCATTTGCTCCTATAGGAGCAAATGCTCTATTTATCACAATGGTTTCACAAAGTGACTTTTACAGAGTCGTCAAAAGTCGTCAATATGAGGGAATGGGTTAATCAACCAATATGCCTTTCTACACCATTGCAAACAAAGTAGACCCAGATCAGATGGCTCCTGTAAGAGCTGTCTCCCTGTCTGTTCTGTTTGCCAATATAGATATGATTCTAGTTTCTGCCATGGTAAAAAAAGGCTGTGTCCATGTGCTTTTATAACAACTAAGCTACTTAATATTCATGATGTCATTATTCCTTATATGAATATTCATGGCATAATGGGGTTAAGTAAGCATGGACATTTTGTTATGTTAAATCCTTTAAATGCAAGAAGCAAATTCACAATCATTACAAACATTGCAGATCCAGATAAAGGGACTCATTGTGGAGTTCTCTGATCAAGGTTTACACAATTTGCCATACAAATCATTAAGCAATTGAAATATTTTCATTGTGAATGAATTCTACCATTAACCCTTTCCCAGTTTAACCACCAATGTCCACAGAATGCACCACAACAAATAGTGCAGTCCCAGATCAGACGCCGCCCTTTTAAGGCGGCGTCTTATCAGAGACTTCACTTTTTGTCTCAATCTCTAGTTCTAGGTCTGTGTTTTATTCCTTTGAATTCTGTACTTATTTATTCAATTTCCTTATTTCACCGAATGATTTAACAAAACTGAGTTGCAGACGACAAATAGAAATTTAGTGCCGAAAGAGTTAATATTCATGCAAGAAATATTGACATCACGCATTTTGAAAATGGCATAATTATGTATACAGGAAATATTGGTATTGGAGAGTCAGATCTACTATAAGTATCTCCTATAATTTCAAAAGCAAACAGAGCAGACCCTGATCAGATTGCTCCTATAGGAATTGTCTGATCTGAATCTTCTCTGTTTGCAAATGCTTGAAAAGGCATTTACATGAGGAAAAGAGATAAATGGTCCATTCTATTTTTAAATTTCAGTATTCAAAGGAAAAATGATCAAGTCTAGAGACAAACATTTCACAGCATTATACTATTTGCACACTAGCAACAAAATTGTGAATAACATTAATTGGGGTAAACACTTTGGATCCAGATGAGGTGACAAGTAACTTGTGTGTAGCAACAGTATCAAACAAGTGCAGCGCCAACGCTCGTCTGATTTGGTGCTTATTCAGCTAAGTTAAAAAACCTTTTAAAAAAATAAAGGACCATATCTCCAGAATTTTGAGTTATGGTTCCTATGTAGGGACCTTCCCCTCAAAATGAGATCTACTAACGAATGAAGTTTCTTTTGATACCCCTTATACTTTTCGAGTAATGAGCTACATTAAAGTTTTTGCATGCCGACAACAACGCCAACCACGCCTACGGCCAAGTGATCACAATAGCTGGACTTTTTTTCGAAACAGACAAGCTTAAAACTGTTCTTCACTCAAACGGTATTTTTGAGGTGAAAATGAAGAATATTAAACTTTGAGAATTGGAACAAACAACAATTATACAGCCTAAAAACATTTATTGATGAATTATTATAACGTTACAGTAAAAACCCTCTAAACCAGACATTCAGTTTAGTATAAATATTGGTCTTTGCAGCATGGCTGCTTAATGCTTAGGAGCTTTCTGCGTGACTTTCACCCTGCATTATTGCAGCATTAAGCAGCCACCTGAATAAATACATATAAATTTTTCTCTACTAGAATTCTGGTTAACAGAGTTTTACTGTATTTTTCTGGCCATATCAGAAACGGAACATCATTTTTTTAGCCATGGAAGAAAATGAACATCATTTTATTTATCTTAATGATACTTGAATATGGGTAAAAAAATTTAACCCATTCTACAAGGGATACTTCTCATCTTGATCCAAACTGTAAATAATGTTAACAATAGCAAGAGAAACCCTTTACTCCATAAATATTCCTTGCAAACAGAGAAGACCCAGATCAAACAGCTCCTAGAGGAGCTGTCTGATCTGGGTCTGCTCTGTTTGCTTATATGATTTATTAATACAGATATATGATTCTACAGTTTCTGCCATGGCCAAAACTTCCTGTGTCCATGTACTATTATAACATTTAATCTAATTAATATTCATAATGTCATAATTTTTTTACATAAACATTCATGGAGTAAAGGGTTTAATCTTGTTGGACAGTTCTCTTGTCTAAATTCAAAGCAAAACTTTAGCTGATTGTTTACACTTCAGTAAAAAATAACTTTGTAAAGGAATGCAGACATGGGTGCATCCTCCTACCACAATACAGGAAAACAGTCACATCACTGATCATGCAGAAATAGCGAAAAGCCATGCAGTACATATATTCACACTGACATTTTTTCTGGGCACAAACTCCCACTTGTTTACAGTTTGACATAACAAAGTTTACGAAGTACAGTCACGTTAAACCTTTAACATGTTTGGAGTTTATTCATTATAACCTTTACAAACAAGCATGAATCCTGTTGAGACTCCTAGTTACAAAACAGCTCATCACAGATCTAGATAAATGTACGTACCCAAATACTAAAATCGTCATTTCTCCATCATACCCTATACTGTGACCACTCTTTAAAATAGTCTCGAAGAGACGATTTTAAAGAGTGGTCACAGTATAGATTTTGGAGGAGAAATAATGGAGTTATTCTTGAAAACGTTTAAATTAATGCATCTTATCTGGACCTCTTTGGCTATGGCAGAAACTGTAGAATCACATGGACACAGGAAGTTAGAACCATATCTACATGTATATTATATCATAAGCAAACAGAACAGACCTTGATCAGACGGCTCCCATAGGAGCCGTCTGATCTGGGTCTACTCTGTTTGCAAAAGTGTAGAAAGGCGTATTTGTGGAGTAAACATTTGAACACTTCAGCTTTTAAAACCTTTGCAAACACCCTCTGATCAGGATCTAACCTGTTTGCTTATGAATTAATACAGATTTAGATCGACAGTTTCTGCCACAGCAAAAGAACGGGGGATGACAGTTTCATAATAATCTATCTAGAGACCAAACTAATTTGCTCAAGAAAAAGATCAAGTGGGAGGGAAATGAGCAATTTTGAGTTTTCCTCACATGTCGTCCATTGATCAGTATCACAGAATGCACTGAACTCAGGCACTTAATTCAAAGGTCTGTTTACAGAAAGCTACTGCCTACACACAGGATATTAATACTCAACCCTTCCAATGTCCACAACTAAACTTATTTGCAATCAGTGTAGATCAAGATCAGATGAGGCCTGTAGGTACCCTCTCACCAGAGTGTAGTCAGTGCACACTTTTTGCCATTTTAATTTTCCCCAATCAATTTTACTTATAAAATGAATTGATTAACACATTCCCTCATATTGACGACTTTTGATGACTCTGTAAAAGTCACTTTGTGAAACCATTATGATAAATAGAGCATTTGCTCCTATAGGAACAAATGCTCTATTTATCACATTGGTTTCAAACTACAAAATTCTAAAATTTTCATTTCCTCTAGTTAATGCTCCTTTTCGGTAGATTTATTCAAAGTGGTTGTATCTAAAAATAGCCTATGAGGTAATGGGTTAAATAGTATACAATGATCGAAAAGTTGGTGTTCAAAGGATGAGCTGACAAGCAAAACAGGACTGAACAAAGTACAGTAAGACCTGTCTTTCCAAGTAAAGCTAATTCTAGAGTTTTAATTATTTGTATACAGGACACATGCACCTGCATTTGCAAACAGTGTAGACCCAGATCTGGGTCTGCCCTGTTTGTCATTCAAAATCATCTGGCAAATCAAAGCCTGCAGCTTCTATTATAGTGAACAATTAACTCCCATGTTTTTTTAACCCTTTGCAAACAGAGTAGACCCAGATCAGATGATCAATATTTATGATGTCATTATTTCTTACATGAATTTCATGGAATAAAGGGTTTAAAACTGATGGACTATTCCAGAAACTGTAGATCTACATTATAATATAATAAGCAAACAGAGCAGACCCTGATCAGACAGGTCCTATAGGAGCCCTCTGATCTGGGTCTACTCTGTTTGCAAAGGCATAGAAAGGCGTATTTATGGAGTAAAGGGTTAAATATAAATGTATACAAGTTGTGTATAGTCTTGCATTTACCCCCAAATATTAAAGAAAATGATTTAAACAGTAGTTCAAACTACCCTTGATGGAAGAGTTGGATCAGGGTCTTCACTGTCTGCCATTCTTTTACTTTAATCAAACTTGTCTTGGACTTGTTCATCTGGATTGAAGGGGAGACTGTGTAACCTCACATTTAACCATTTTCTCGACCCCAACTACCCATGTTCAAATGCAGACGGACCGCCTGCTGGACAGGCTGATTCCTGTACACCCCCTCAAACAAGTTTGCGGGGGTAGAATTATATCATGAACATCAATTAACTGAATGGCACTATGAACAAGGGAATTTATCATGATAAAAACTCTAGAATCAGATCCACATTTCATATGCAAACAGAGCAGACCGTGATCAGAAGGTTAATTTAGGATTCTACTATTTTTGTAAATGCATCCAAAGTCATATCTTTGGAGAAAAGGTTTAATGAAAATGCGGTACATTTAATACCTTGTAGAATATCACATTTATAACTGCAGGAATATATTCATAATATTCTAAGTATACTAAGTGGAATGATCCATAAAGGTTTAACCCTTTCCTCCATAAATACGCCTTTCTACGCCTCTGTAAAAGTAACTTTATGAAACCATTGTGGTAAATAGAGCATTTCAGGCCTCGAAAATTTCTCTGGAAGCCACTCGTCCTGTAGGACGAGTGACTTGGAATTCTTACTCGTCCTCCTGAAAAGTTACTCGTCCTATATATTTTAGGCAAATACTTGAAAATAACTTTGATCTGATTGAATTAGTTAGTTATATATGTTTTGTTTACACTGCAGATTGATATTAGCTTGAAGCCTTCGAAGGAATTTGTTTGAAAATATATATTAATTACTGGAATAAAATATTTATTAAATTGTGTTTGTAACATGTTTATTTTCCCTGATTATTTCTCAACAAATACAAGTCTGAAAAGAGTAGACATGAATAATACTCTAAATATTATAGCATGAGAAGTTTGAGCAACTCAGATCTGATGTACTCGAGCATGAAGATCATCATCACTCATGTTGAACGCCGTGGTCATGTTTTTCAACAAAGATGTAGTCCTATCAATATGCCTCTCTCGGCCCAACATGCTATTTTTTCGTACTGAATGTTGAAGTAAAACCGAAAGTAGAAGTTCGACGATATCACAAATTATGTACACATATGTGGACTTGCATATATGGGGATTTATACCTTGTTTGCTGGTCTTTTCTTTGTCTGTTTTTATCTATTTCCCTCCTCTTATCGTCACCTTACCACCAAAAAAATATGTTGCTGTCTAGAGCCTGAGGCCATTCTGTATTATATTCAATGCATTTGACATCAGCGCGCGAAACTAAGCGGTGTTGATATAAACATTTATCCCCATTACCAGACTGGTTTAGGAGTGATTGTAACAAAGACTATCGTGACGCTGTATTTGGATTCGCTAACATACCGAACTAGACAAAGTTATTTATATTTTTCTCTTTTTTTTTCCATTGTGTTTTCATCACGTAAAGCCTCATACTCCATTTAATAATGATTAAATCAGATCGCTTCCGAAACAAAAATAAATAGGCTGTTGAATAAAATAAAACTGAGTCCCAGTCAATTCTCTCACTAAGCAACAAGCACCTGCTATAGGAAATCAATCGTTCATCGGACCGCGAGGTTTGAATGTCGATTGTACATTAATCAACTGTTTGAAACGTGAGTTGGCCTGGATCTACAAATACATTATTTCTCCCCCAAAAAGCTACTCATCCTGTCGGACATGTACTTCCAAATTTCTACTCGTCCCACACCACTTTCCACTCGTAATTACGAGCGGACTAGTGAACTTTTCGAGGCCTGTCATTTGCTCCATAGGAGCAAATGCTCTATTTATCACAATGGTTTAAAAATTACCCAATTCTAAACTTTTCCATTTCTCTAGTAAATGCTCCTTTTCGGTACATTTATTCAAAGATGTTGAGTCAAAAAATAGTACATTTATTCAAAGATGTTGGGTCTAAAAATAGCCTATTGTAGAAAGGGTTAACTGTAGTGTCAATTCAGTATGAAAGGTTGAAACAGGTTTTGATCAGAGGGCTCGCTTAGACTAAACTGTTAGCCAAAACCAGTCAACTAATTTTCCAAACATTGATAGGTTTCATTTACACAGATCTAGATGCCTGTATTTTCATGACTCAGGAAGGCAGATGTATAATAGTTTTTGATCTGTTGTGTCATGAGTGATAAAAATTCATATATAATTAAGGAAATACATGTTCATCCATTCATTTAAAGTTTCACTTCAGAGTTTTAATTTCCTGTTTGCGAACAGAAATTAAATCTGCCTTAACCTTTTCCCTCATATAAACGTGTTTTCACGCATTTTCAAACAGAGTAGACCCAGATCAGACAGCTCCTAGAGGAGCCGTCTAATCAGGGTCTGCTCTGTTTGCTAATAGAATTTGAAAGATCTGTTTCTTTGCTTTCAAAAATATCTACAATGTTCCACCTTCCATAATTCATTACAACTAATTTATCCATGAATACTCAGTAGGTAATGAAATATATATAATATATATAATAAACATAGAACAGAGAAAGGGTTAAATGGCCTTTCTCAAAGAACTTTTTTTTTACCTGTAACCAGTTCAGTCAAAATGATCAAAGTCTACATTGTTTGGATAGTAGACGTATTTCATGGCATCAAAACAGCAATATACCAGAGCTCCAGATAAGATGTGTAAATTGACACATTTCCAAGTATAACTTCTTTCTTTCTCCACCAAACCCTATGTTGTGACCACTCTTTAGAATCGTCTCGAAGAGACGATTCTAAAGAGTGGTCACAACATAGGGTTTGGTGGAGAAATGACGATTTTAGTATTTGAGTATGCATCGTTATCTGTAGCTCTGAATATACTGTGGTTCAATATTCTTAAGATTATCTAATATTTAGACTTACTCATTGTGTAGCTGTAATAGATTTTTCATCAAGTCGTTGCTTGAGTTAAACTGACATCCCTGCTGTACAGCAACAAACTTCTGTGCCAGGTCCTGGCGTACTTGCAAAAACCTGGTGTGTTCATTTGCCTTTGTAAACAGGCCCAACAGGTGTTCAAGGAAGACATCTGCAGAAACATAGTCTGTTCTGGAAAGCTGCTTGTTGAATTCTAAACTAACGGTAGACTGGAGGTAGATCAGGCCATCAGGAGGCACTTCCGGAAGGGTTCCCATAGTTACGCATAGTAGTCCCAGCTATTGAGAGGTCAGGCTGTAAAAAAATGCAACTCTTATAGAACATTAATGTTTATTCAAATCCAATTCAATTTTCACTACTTAAACCCTTCGATCATAAAAACGCCTTTTCACAGACTTGCAAATAGAGTAGACCCAGATCAGATGGTTCCAATATGAGCTATCTTATCAGGGTCTGCGGTTTGCTTTTCACATGATATGGATTTGATTTAACAGTTTTTGTTTAACCCTTTCCCTGATATAAATGTGTTTTCACGGATCTGCAAACAGAGTAGACCCAGATCAGATGGCTCCTATAGGAGCCGTCTGATCAGAGTCTGCTCCGTTTGCTAATGGAATTTGAAAGATTGGTGTCTTTACTTTCTAAAATGGCTACACTGTTCCCCCTTCCATATTCTATTATAACTATTTTGTCCATGCATTCAGTAGGTATTGAAATTTGGTATAAATATAGAACAGGGAAAGGGTTAACAGCAAAAACGGGTTAACAGCAAAAAAATCCCTTGAAAAGTTTTCTGTATAAACATTCAGCTAATTAAAATTCATGATGTCATTATTTCTCAAATGAATATTCAAACTGCCAGTCTTCTACTTCTACTTCGTAATCGGCCGCCTTCAACTAGATGAAGATTACGCCAATATACTAGGTGTGCACTGGATGCACCAGGAAGTGACTATATATATATACCCTTTGTTTTTCTTTTTTCTATGAATCAGTTTATTAATAAAACTATGTACATGCTAATATTTTATCAGTATAGTGCTGATTAGCTGCCTTGAACGACACTGTGGTTTCGCTCATGGCAATGTTCTGTGGTAGGCTGTTCCAATTTCTGATAGTTCGAGGAAAGAAGGATTGCTGCCGTGTCTGGGTTCTACAAGATGGAATTTGGTAGGAAAGAGAGTGTGATGAGTATGTCGGTTCTTGGGACTGCAACTTTGTCATGTGTGATTTTATAAAGCATGGTGAGACGGGAGTCAGTTCTTCTATCTGCTAAACTTCGCCAGTTTAGTTGAACTATCATGTTGCTGACACTGGATGTATTTCTGTACCGGTTGGTGACGTACCTAGCTGCTCTTCTCTGTACTTTTTCTATTTTTTCGATATCTTCATTAATGTAAGGATCCCAAACAGAGCAGGCGTATTCAAGAGATGGTCGGACCAGTGATTTATATGCTTATTCTTTAACAGAAGTAGAACTGATGTTGAGATTTCTGTGAAGGAATCCAAGTGTCTTATTCGCCTTGTTACAGATGTTATTAACATGGCTCTCCCATTTCAGATCAGATTGTATGGTGACACCTAATCTATTCACATGTTCAAGCTCGTGACCGTGTAGTGTGTATGTATGTTTGATAGGTGTCTTATTGCGAGTGATAGATAGGACATTACATTTATCAGGATGGAATGCCATCTTCCATCTCTTTTCCCATAGACCGAGTTTATCCAGATCATTTTGAAGAGAAGTGCAGTCACTGTTTGCTTTGATTGCAAGATAGGTAATGGTATCATCTGCAAAGAGTCATATGGTTGAGTGTAATCCAGCTGGAATGTCGTTAATGTAAAACAAGAACAGACTTGGGCCAAGAACTGAGCCTTGGGGCACTCCAGATTTAACAGGTACGTAGTCTGATGTATCGCCATCCAATACTACTGCCTGTGTACGTCCTGATAAGAAGTTCTGTATCCAAGCGTTTGTTTTACCCTGTATCCCATAGAAGTGGAGTTTATGAAGAAGTAGATTATGACAGACCTTGTAAAAAGCCTTAGAAAAGTCCATTATCAAAACGTCTGTCTGCTCGGATTTTTCCATATTTTTTGAAACATCATCTATGAATTGAAGGAGCTGAGTTTCGCAGGATCTGTTTCTGCGGAATCCGTGTTGAAGGGGATACAGGATATTATGTTTGTCAGCATGTGTCATTATTGCACTTACTACTACATGTTCAAGTATTTTGCAACAAATGCAAGTCAGAGAGATTGGTCTGTAGTTTTCAGGGTTATATTTAGACCCCTTCTTGTAGATTGGTGAAACATGAGCAGTTCGCCAGTCAATTGGAAGTGAATGTTTACTTTGCATGTACCTTAACCTTTCTCATGCTCATACATGTGATAACCTGTTGAAGCATGTCAGGTAGATTTTGGAAATTTGTCAGGTAGATTTGACTTTTGTCAGGTAGATTTTACCGACACGACAAAATATATGGAGATGAAAAAATTAGCTTCTGGATACTTACGTTTTTTATACCTTTTCACATAATCATTCATACCTTACCATAAATACTGTTACGGTATTACCCACATACCATACCATGCCATGCCATTATAAACCTTACACTACACATATAACATTTACACACACTTTCCCTCATATCAACGCCTTTTCATGCATAGGAGCTATCTGGTCAGGGTCTGCTCTGTTTGCTTATGATATTGGAATGATTCCAGAATCATTCCACACTTTCTGGCTTGACCCAACAATATCAAATGTCCATGTGCTGTTATAATAATAAATCTACCTTTACAAACCATACATTATACAGACAAACAGAGTAGACCCAGATCAGACAGCTCCCATAATTAAATAATGTCATGAAAAAATCAAGACTTATTACTGTTATATCATAATGAAAAATATATTCCATTTTATCTTATTTCATTACAGTTTCAGGGCTTTTTAGGCTTATTTTATAGCCCTTATTTGGCTTTATTCCCAATGGCAAAAAAGTGTGTTTTCTACAATTTTTGGAGGAAAATTCCCAACCTCAAGTCAAAAAAATCTATGAAAAAAACGTTAACAAACCTCGATTTATTCAGTACAATCGGTCTGGGGACGAATCTTTCGTACTTTTTGGTATTGCCGGTTTGCTGAATAAAACTAAACTGTTTATCGTTCGGAATATTCGGATATTCTTTACTTGTTGTTAACGGTCGGAGTGCATACTGCTTTTTGAAGCTATGATAAAGTCACTCCCCTCGTCTTAATTTTGTCTCCTCGCTTGAGTAATAAATTAATAATAATGCGTGCCGCATCAGCCCGCATGTGGTATTTGTGGACAACGTCCCCTATGTCAGAGTTTATTCAGGACTGAGTGACAGATGGGCTAGTGAAGAAATGTAATAAAGTACTGCCCTCACTTTCAGTCTTTCTTTCGGACATAACTGCTTCGTTATCGTATAGAAAGTCCAGATAATCAAATTTGTTAACAAAATGTTTTCACTTTCGTTTTCGACTCGCGCGAGAGACTATGTGATTTTGATATATAAATTAACCAATCAAATCGCGAAAAACCTTCACACCAGATGCTGTATCTGGGCGACGTCACTACCGGAAATAAATTTGCAGTCTCCAAGCAACAAGTAGCGACTCTCTTTCGCGACCGTGAAACGAAAACAAAACATCCTGATGTGAATTCAGATTAAATGATCTATTTAGGGAGGGGATTTGGGATTTTGTGCGGCCGCATTGCCTTAGGATGGAATTCTGTCTGATTTGTATGCGTGCATCCCGCAAAGGCGCATGCCGCCATTTGCATTTTGACACACAACTGGTTCCCGAAAAAAAAAATTGATAACTCCAGTACAGCGCAAACGGTAACCAACTTGTGATTACATAATGCGGGTGTTCTCCGCGGGGGGAACATACCAAAACAGACTAAGCGTGGATCACAGCATGACAGCATGCTAAAGGGGGTTTGTGTGTGTAGAGAACGAACAGATAATCAACCCAGGGAGGAAAATATAGGTCACTAAAAAAAATGCCGTGGCAGAATCAGTAAAACGGTAGAAACGTCTACCGAATCGGTAGAACGGTAGACCCAGTGTTGCAGCCAGGATTTTAAAAAGAGGGGCGGTTTTCCCCCCTCCCTTTGAAAATTAGGGGCGATTTGTTCAAAATTGGGGGGCGAATTTTTATTTTACAACAATATCAATGCAAATCTAGCGCAATTGGTTCGACACCGTCGATTTCGTCGCTTTCTACAGGACTAATCTGTCTGTGACTCGTAGAAGATAAATAACTCGGTTACGTATCTTTGAAACTTGAATTTGGGCTGAATTTGGTTATAGGAAGGGTACCTACCCCAAAGTAGTCACTGAATTTTCTTTAAGATAATGTTTTTTAACGATTTTTACAGCAAACACGTTTTTACTGTTTTCATTTGATTATATAGGTTACGGGCATAGACTAAAAGTCGGACCGAGACAGGCAAAAATTACTTTACTCAACAAGTTATACATTATCAGTTGTGAGTGATGTTTTATTGTTTTATCATAAGCACAATTAATTAATAAAGTAGTCACAAAAAACTGTAGATCTTGGACAGACAACTGTTCACGTATCTGGAATTGCCGAGGTCCCATAGAATATGATAGCCAAGTTACTGTACCGAACCGTGTTTTAGCCTTACCTATACATGACAGTTGACAAACATCCGGTTCAGAGTCGATATGAATTGAAAGTTTTACCGGTACTCGCTACAAACTGTTTCGACAGCCTGAGGGAGGGAATTTTTTAGCAAAGTAATATTGAAACTTTAGTGCGCGACTAGGCGCCCCCTCCAGTAAAAAAGAGGGGGGAATTTTCAGAAAAAGGGGGGAATCGCGCGATCGCGCGTCCTGGCTGCAACACTGTAGACCACCTCTGAAAACGGTAAAATTCACCGACCGTTGGTAGTTATCACATGTATGCCTGCTGAATATTCAAATGTGAATTCATCCACTATAAAAATTAATGCTAAAGGTGAATTATGCTATGTGTAGACAAATGTAGCCACTGAATTATCATGGCAAATATTACATATTAATATGAGGCAACTCCTCTAGAAATTGCCTCATATCATTCTAAACTATTTGTACATACAGATATGTATGCTACTAGTAAAGGAAGGGTTAACCCTTTCCTTCATATAAACACCTTCCCATGCATTTGCAAACAGAGTAGACCTATAACAGAATCGGCTGTTTGCATATGAATTCATAACAGATCTGACTCTACAGTTTCTATTAACACCAAAAAATAATGTGTGCACTCTTCAGTTTCTATCAATACCAAAAAATAAATAACAATTCTGCTATAAATAAATCTTCACCATGCCATCATTTCTTATATAAATATTCAAGGATACCAATTATGAATGTTCAACAGGGAAAGGGTAAACTAATGTTTCCAAACGTTTAGAACATTGCTAGCTGCTTTCAAAATATGAACTAGAAAGTAAATGTCTGTGGTAAGCAGTAGGAAACGTGTGACTGTCTGGAACTTTCAAGCAGACATCATTTCTATCCAAATATTCAACAAATATTCTAAATATGAAATATCAATCAAAAATCATTCTTCTTATTATTTTTTTAATTTATTTTTTATTATTTGAAATTATGGGTTCAAATAAACGATCCCTAACCAAATCAATGACATTTCTAATAGGTCGAGTCGCAATCGTGAAAAATAGGCTAATGCCCCAGGCCACTTGTGGCGCTTAACGGATTATTGACAAAAACAAAAACATTAAACATCAGACTCACTTTGATCTTACCACAAATAGTAGCGATTTGACATCTTTACTTACATATAAAATAAAAAATTATTTTAAAAACAACAACACAACTTTCATAGTTACTTTAAAAAGTTTCGTATTTAGGTCAAGTTCCAGAAATCACAAGGTGCATCATGGCGACCCAGTGACAACATTTTGTCACAACACGCTTTCCAGAAAACAAATCCGCCGTGTCAACCAAACGATACGTTAACAAAGCTTACTCTCCATAGGAACGCATCATTCGGACATACTTGACACAAACTAAGCATAAAATAAAGTTTGTCATATAAAGTTAACGCACTTACGTTACGAAAACAAACATTGCCTGGAAATATTTCTTCGACCTCGTCCCCTTTTTTTGGATTTGCATGATAATACGAATTGAAAGCAGTCAATATTAAACGAAACAGTATAAGTTTACGAATCAAGATTATACGAAATAAAAAATTGTTATTAATTTTATAATTATGGCGATACAAATTTTTTTCTGATTTTAACCCTTTACTCCATAAATACGCATGTCTATGCCCCCGCAAACAGAATAGACCCAGCTTAAACGCTCCTATAAGAGCCGTCTGAACAGGGTCTGTTCTATTTGCTTATAAAATTCAGTAGTCAAGAATTCCTGGGAACGTGCCATTATAAAAATTAAACTAATTAATATTCATGACGTCATTATTTCCTACATAAATATTCACGGAGTAAAAGTTTCATAAGTAGAACCTCTCTATAACAACCACTTGATGAATAAACAAGGGTATCTTAGAAAATAGGTGACCGCTTAATTCAGAACGGATTCATGCTAATGAAGAAAGCTTCTATTTGAGCTTTCTGCATAACTTTTGTCAGGTATTAACCCATTACCTCATAGGCTCTTTTAGATCCAACCCCTTTGAATAAATCTACCGAAAAGGAGCATTAACTAGAGTAAAGGAAAACAATAGAATTTTGTAGTTATAGTCCTGTATTAACCCTTTCCCTCATATAGACGTGTTTTCACGCATTTGCAAACAGAGTAGACCCAGATCAGACGGCTCCTAGAGGAGCCGTCTGATCAGGGTCTGCTCCTGTTTGCTGGTGGAATATCATAGAACTGTTTCTTTACTTTCTAAAATGGCTACAACGTTCCACCTTCCATATTTCTTTATAACTATTTTGTTAATGAATATTCAGTATGGGTATTGAAATTTGGCCTAAATACAGAACAGAGAAATGGTTGGGTGATTCTTCAAAAATTTGTAATTTTGCCTACAAATTTTTCAAAAACATTTTGCTTATAAAACCGTTTGCTTAACACGTATACCATAACTATGAACTGTCTTCGACTTATAAAGAGTAATGTCCGTGCTGATTGCTCAATAGAAAAATTTTTTTTTTTACATTTTATAGATTGCCAATGACCTGAAAATGTCATTACCGCAACGATGTAAAAGTGGACCTCGTTTTATCTAAATATTTGGTTAAAGGGTGTTTATCGTTCAAGATGTGTGTAAATTGTGAATATGAATAACGTAATTCTGTTTCTTTTAGTAATACATCTTGCAAAATCAAAAAAATTCTCTTAGGGTGATGGAAACAGCTAATTTTTAAGATTTTGATGTATCAAAATTGTCTCCAAAGTGTTGCTAAATTTCTTTTAATTAACTAAAAGCATGATTTATACTAGCTTTAGGACTAATTTATCGTAAAAGTATACAGTTCAAACATTTCCATTGCTCAACTTTTAAAAAATGGCAAAAAAATGCCAAAAATGAATGAAAAACGTTTCGGTAATGACGTTTCGGTAATGACGTTGCGGTAATGACAGCAAAAAGTAAAGCTAAATGGTACTGAATGTATTCAGAAATATTATTTATTTTGTTTTTGGATGCAAGCCAAAGTCGTATTTTCACAAAATAGTTGTTCAGATACCAAAATAATAAAGGGTTATGTCAGTACCGAAACACAGGCCGTTTCGGTAATGACCGTTTCGGTAATGACAATTTTGTTTATTTTTCATAATTTCAGGCATTTACCCAGTACATGTTTCAATTATTTTATGCATTTAAGCATCGTGTACACACAGCGTATACAACAAGGTCTGTTAACATGAATTTATAGTTCAGCTTGCCTGGTTTGAGGGCGTTTCGGTGCTGACGGCCTAAAAACATAATCAATAGAAATAGATGTTCGGGAGGCCATTTCTCATAATAGAACCGGGATTGCTAAATCGAAGTGTACCCTATAATGACTGCATGGGGAAAACCTTCTGATGACGTCAGAAGGGATTTCCCTCAATTTCAAGATAAAATAGGTACAGGCTAAAACACCATACCGTTTCGGTACTGACAGGAAAACGAGGGACAAAAATCAGCAGCTGAAAAAAGCCACTAAAGATTAAATTAACAGCTATATTTTGTATTCATTCATTCTATGATAATATAATGACATTATCAATAGAGAAAAATTATCAAATTTAAGATGATTTAAGGTCAAGATATCTCATTCTATTATGTGTTGTATGATGAGGGACATTGGAATTTTGCACCCCCTTTCATACTTGAAAGTCGATTCCAAGAAAATGAACATAAATTCTCACTGGTTATCACTATATTCTCACTAAGGTATGTCATATTAACTAGGCAAAGATAAAATATTCTTTTAAAAGTAAATTTTTATGACTTTTAAATCATGTGAAAGGAGAGGGACAGCATATTACAAATTTTTGAAGAATCACCCGGTTAAGCAACCACATGTGATACAAACCCAACGTAGTTGTAATGGGTGCAATGAAATTGATGGTTTGAACGTACAGAGGCTCTCTACTTGCGCCCAACTGACAGCTAGGAGTAGATAAATCCAAATGTACTATACATTAAAACCTCTCTATAACGGCCACTAAATCACTTCAAGTATTTTGTGTTAAAGGCGTGTGGCTGCTAAAGCAAGGTGAAAGTAAAACAGAACGCTCCTATAGGAGCGTTCTGTTTTACTTTCACCTTGCTGTAAGCAGCCACCTGTCCTAAACACCAACTAATTAACACAATTTAGTGGTCGCTATAGAGGTTTTACTGTACACACTATGTAGGCACCGTGATTATGGGGGTCCGAGGGTATGCTCCCCCGGGGAAAATTTAGAATTGTGATAAAAAGAGCATTTGCTCCTATATATATAGTAGCAATGCTAGATATTTATCACAATGATTTCAAAAGGCGACTTTTACAGAGTATTCAAAAGGTGTCAATATGAGAGAATGGGTTAAAGCTTACATGGCAAGACAGAATGTTTATCAAAGTCTACGTATGCCCCTTAGAATTCGATATTAGTTCCATTTTGGCAATAATAATGTTTTCACCTTTCAAATTAATGTTACGCACGTGCGTATCGCTAGCCACTCGCCTGACTGGGCGCCATTTCCGGTTGATGTTTATGCATGAACTCCCTCTTCAGTTGTAAAAAATGATAACATGAAATTATTCCGATAATTAATGACTCGGAACATCAATGGTTAGAGGATCGTCAATATAACAAATATATGTCAATGGTTCCGGGTTCGAGTCAACACCAAACAACACACTACCATACATCATGCTAGCCTACTGATACCACACTACACCACACCATGTACACGCTTTGCTACTGGCTCTTATCTGAATCTACACTACACTCTACCAGAGCTCCAGATAAGATGCGTAAATTAAAATATTTTCAAGTATAACTTCTTTATTTCTCCATCAAACCCTATGTTGTGACCACTCTTTAGAATCGTCTCGAAGAGACGATTCTAAAGAGTGGTCACAACATAGGGTTTGGTGGAGAAATGACGATTTTAGAATTTGAGTACGCACCGTTATCTGTAGCTCTGCTCTACACATAAAATACACTAAGTACTACATGATACACTACAATATACAACTATACGGTATATAATACATTACAGTACAATACACTACTACGCGACAAATACAGTATAGTACCGTAACAGGACACGTGGCAGTACCCATGACAGTACCCGTTTAAGTGCCCATGCCCGTGCCCATTTACGTTCACGTGCCTGTACCCGTTCCCGTACCCGTACCCGTTGCCATACCAATACCCATATACATACCCACTCCTACATCCACACCCATATACGTGACCATGACCATGGCCATTCCCATACCTATAACCATACCTTGTCGATGTCAGTTACATGCCCATGCACTTACATGTACCTTTATCCATACCCGTGTCTATGTATATGCCTATGTACATGTATCCATACCCATGCATATGCCCATGTACATGTATCCATACCCATATCCATACCAATACCTATGCCCATATTCATACCCATAAACATTATTAATATTAACCCTTCGCTTGCTATTCACGTCAATATACCTACCTGTAAATAGTGAAGACCCAGGTGAGACAGTTCCTGCAGGAGCTGTCTCACCAGGGTCTGCACTATTTACAAGTTGATTGTGCAACCAGTGCACTCCACGGCAGTAATTGCACAGCGAAATATGTGTACACAGTGAAGACATATGTAATTATACAACAGGGCATGGGTAAAGAAGGAGAAATGTATTTTAAAATTCAGCAAGAGAAAGGTTAAGTATGCATAGCTTTTGACCGACAGTTACTGTACAAAACATTTACCGATATGCTTTAGTCGTTATCTTGTTTTGTTCGAAAATATCAACAATTCGGATATTTCAAGTTATTCACGAAGGAACTGTTTGTAGAATGCAGCAAATATTCCACCAAAGCAGCTATCTTGTCGCTTCATAATACAGCAAAATCTCGATTATCCGATTTTTCTGTATAGAAGAATTTAGACCATTTTAGGCAGGTGGCTGCTTAATGCATGGTGAAAGTCATGCAGAAAGCTCCTGGAGGAGCTTTCTGCATGACTTTCACCATGCATTCAGCTGCCACCTGTCTTAAAGATCGATAATAATACGTATTTTAGTGTTCGAATAATAGAAGTTTTACTGTATATCGATTGTTAATATCGTTTTTGTATGACCTAAATATTACTGCAAATATATTTTACAAGACAATTTGATTCCATTTTCCTGTTTTACAAAATCTAGAAACGTGTGTATGTGATTTAATCCATTATTCTATAGATCGCCTTTCAACGCCTTTACAAGCAGTGTAGACCCAAACCAGACGGCTCATACAGGAACCATCTTTTCAGAGTCTGCTCTGTTTGTTTATGGGTAAATACATGTATACAGATCTGGTTTTACACCTTCTCATTTGATAAAAACTTCTGGCGTCCATCTACCATTATAATAATAATAATCCAACGAATATCCATGATATAATTACATTTTATATTTCTCACATGAATATTCATCATGTAATGTTTTTTATCACTCAATTATATGCTGATATATTAAATGCGTGCATGAATGTAAAGTTCGATGAATGTAAACTATACGTTTCAAGTTCTTTTCAATATTTTTTCTACTCTGTTCAAATCATTCTCGAGTATTAATTACCGATTTGTTGCCCGCATGTATCACGTATGACATTTAAAATCACACATTAACCCATTCCCTCTCACTGACGCCTTTTATGCCTCTATAAAAGTCACTTTTTGAAACAATTGTGGCAAATAGAGCATTTGCTCCATACGAGCAAATGCTCTATTTATCACAATGGTTTCAAAACTACACAATGCTAAATTTTCCTTTCTCTATTAAATGCTAGTTTGTTTGTTGTTGTTGTTGTTGTTTTTATGCCCCCGTTGACGATAGTCAGGGGGCATTATGTTTTGCACATGTCCGTCTGTCTGTCTGTCTGTCTGTCCGCGCTAACAATTCCTGTTTATGTGACTAGATAATTACATGAGAACAAAAGATCTTTTGTTCTCATCGGTTTTATGTGGCTTATTTTCAGTTTGTGTGGCTATTTTGAACAAAAGAATAGCCACATACACTCAATCCGTTAGAACGTTCGTCCGTCTGTCCGTCTGTCACGCTTTTAGGTGCAGTTGGATGTCACAGTTTTTCAAGTATTATAAGTCAGTAATTACTACACTTATACACATGAAACTTCACATACACATCAATTACCACCTGTGCTATCATTTGGCACCCCACCCATGCTGCCGGCAAGCCCAAGGTCGAGGTCAAATGACTTGGAAATTTACGTGCAGTTGGTTGTCACATTTACGTGCAGTGTTTTGTCACAGTTTTTTCATTGTCTTATATCTCCCTAACCACTGTAGCTATTGCCATGGAATTGCATATACACATTAAACACCATCCATACTTTCAATGCAGACCCAGCCTATGCTGCCCGCAAGCCCAAGTTCAAATGACTTAGGAATTTTACGTGCAGTTGGTTGTCACAGTTTTTTCATAGTCTTATATCTCCCTAACCACTGTAGCTATTTGCATGGAATTGCATATACATATTAAATACCATCCATACTTTCATTACGCACCCGACCCATGCTGCCCGCAAGCCCAAGGTCAAGGTCAAATGACTTAGGAATTTTACGTGCAGTTGGTTTTCACAGTTTTTTCATCGTCTTATGTCTCACTAACCGCTATAGCTATTGGCATGTAATTGCATATACACATTCAACACCATCCATACTTTCAGTACGCGCCCGGCCCATGCTGCCCGCAAGCCCAAGGTTAAGGTCAAATGACTAAGGAATTTTAAGTGCAATTGGTTGTCACAGTTTTTTCTTCGTCTTATATCTCACTAGCCGCTAAAGCTATTGGCATGGAATTGCATATACACATTCAACACCATCCATACTTTCAGTACGCACCCGGCCCATGCTGCCCGCAAGCCCAAGGTCAAGGTCAAATGACTTAGGAATTTTACGTACAGCTAGGCAAGCACCCACACGGGGGCATCACTTTGTCTTACAGACACAATTTTCTAGTTTAAAAAAATGACTTTTACAGAGGCGTCAAAAGGCACCAGTAGGAGGGAATGTGTTAAGTGAATGTGTTGAATAGTGTAATGTTTCTGAACCTTTTTCATACTAAACGCGACCTGTCTCGCATTTGCAAACAACTCTCTGCATGACTTTCACCCTGCATTAACCCATTCCCTCATAGGCTATTTTTAGATACAGACTCTTTGAATAAATCTACCGAAAAAGAGCATTAACTAGAGAAAAGGAATTTTTTAGATTTTTGTAGTTTGAAACCATTGTGATAAATAGAGCATTTGCTCCTATAGGAGCAAATGCTCTAGTTATCATAATGGTTTCACAAAGTGACTTTTAAACACTCGTCAAAACTCGTCAATATCAGGGAATGGGTTAAGTAGCCACCAGCCTAAAAAGTATCTAAATTCTTATCTACTAGAAATCCGACTTAGAGTGGGGTTTTTTCTTACTGTATTTGCTTATTATGATATAAATGTCAAATTATATCTATAGATCTGATATCATGTGCTAATCCAGGATTTCAGATTACTGTTAGTCAGTACAACGAATAGGGAAATAAAAAAAAAACACAGTCAGATTAAATTATTGTTTTATTGGATTTTATTAGATCTAGAATTTTATTAGATCTAGAATTTTATTAGATCTAGATCTAATGAAAGTACCACAAAAGTTAGATACTACAGTTTCTGCTTGATGACACTTGTCGTCTGCTTCAATCTTATGACACTTGTCGTCTGCTTCAATCTTAACCATCACAGTGCGGTACACTAGCCACTAATGTCCTTTGCAAACAGTGTAGACCCAGATGAGAGGGCTCCTAGACCATCTCATCAGGGTCTGCACTGTTTGTCATGTTACACATTTCTTTTAAAAATCCCTAAATTTTCACCATAAACTTGACCTGTTTGAATTTAGTAATAGTCTATTTGAAACTTCAGCGTTGTAAAGGTGAATACAGACGTTTAATACACAGGTGTTTGGCACATGTCCCAGTTTTCAACCCACACCCCATATACTACCCCCTACCCTCTCTGCCCCCACCCCCTTGAAAATAGAGTGATCTGAAGATGTCAAAACATGCTGAAATATTGTCAATTTGACACTTGCAATTTATTTATTTTTTGAAGCAAAAATGTAACAAACGTTGTGTACATTGTCTTCCAGTACAGAGTGTCGAGTAGTACACGAGTTCTGATTAGACATCGAGTGTTACTTGACACCTCATCTGCATCCAAACAGTTTTCAGAACTAAAGTTAAAACGTGACTTACTGAATGTTTAAGGCTATCGTATAGTTTCACATAACGTATGTATATTTGTATATGCGCAGAATAACATAGCACCCGTCCTAGAAAACCACAGGAGCGATAAAAGTTCTTTACTTTCAGTTTCGAAAAGCATATTTTCTAGAAACTGAATCTTCCCATTTGAAAACAAATGCAAATAGAGCAACAGATAAATGTGCGTACTCAAGCACTAAAATATTTCGAGACAAGTGGTCATAACATAGGGTTGGTGGTTAAATAAACAATTTATATTCTTAAAATGTTTTAATTTAGTGACAATTAACAAATTTACTCCACGTCTCATCCAGATCCAAACTGTTCCATACTCTGTCGGTGTTGTACCTTTGAAGAGAAATGGAAGAATGAAAATAACCGAGAAATGTAGCAAATTACTGTTTATGCTGACAAACAGAGAAAGGGAATACAGACAGCAAGTTCAGTAGAACTTGTCTTAACCCTTTCCTCCATAAATACGCCTTTCTACGCCTCTGTAAAAGTTACTTTATGAAACCATTGTGATAAATAGAGCATGAGCAAATGCTCTATTTATCAAAATGGTTTCAAACTACAAAATTCTAAAAAGAAATCCTTTTCTCTGTTTAATGTTCCTTTTCAGTAGATTTATACAAAGTGGATAGATCTAAAATAGCCTGTGGAGGAAAGGGTTAAGCGGCCTTTCATTTATTGAACATAGGGACCTAAAAATCAAGTGGTTTGCTTAATGCAAGGCTAAAGTAATGCAGAAAGCTCCTATAGAAGCTTTCTACATTACTTTGTCCTGCATGAAATTACCACCTGCCTTATAGACCCATAATTAGATCTCTATTTGATGGCCGCTTACGACAGTTTCTACTGAATAGATATTGTTAGTACGCATTTTCATCTCTTTGCAAACAGGGTAGACCCAGATCAGACAGTTCATGTTGTGGCCGTCTGAGCAGGGTCCGCTGTGTTTGTTTATGGATTTATATAGATCTGATTCTACAGCTTCTTCCATGGCCAAGACATCCTGTTTGCCTACACCATTATAAAACAGAGCAGCTTATAAATATTCATGATGTCATTATTTCTGACATGAATATTTAGTAGGCAAACCTTACACTTAATAGAAAAGGATATGTCCTTCATTAATTGCCTATCGCTGCCAAATATTGCCGTCTGCA
The DNA here is from genome assembly GCA_963576725.1 of Azorinus chamasolen. Classification (NCBI taxonomy): domain Eukaryota; kingdom Metazoa; phylum Mollusca; class Bivalvia; order Cardiida; family Solecurtidae; genus Azorinus; species Azorinus chamasolen. Next base: position 63,915,740 of record OY755240.1, on the reverse strand, counting down.
AAGTTTGTCGTCTGCTATAGTTTTCGTCTGTTCTCCCCTTTTCTTTGATTTTTTTTACCATAGCAACAAACAGATCCTGATCAGACGCCGTGTTATTACTCGGCGTCTCAACTGGGTCCAAACATTTGCATATGTCATTATAGGTGCGACATTGGCAGTGAAAGAATTACAGCTTAACTTCGATATCTCGAACTCGGATAACTCGAACTTCGGGATAATTCGAACAAAAGGTCCAGTCCTTCCAAAACTTGCATTACACACTTGCTCTAAAATGTATCGCTAAAAATATCTAGAAGCACATGTGACAGCTTAATACAGGTTTACAGTAATGCTGAAAGCTCCTACAGGAGCTTTCAGCATTACTTTAGACCTGTATTAAGCAGTGGCCTTGAGAAATTGTTCAGATTAGATATCGGATGACTCGAAATTCTGTTATCTCGAAATAATTTGTATGGTCCCTTGAAGTTCAAGTTATCGAAGTTCAACAGTACTCTTTCAACACTAAGTAACTTTCGTGCTATTAAATGTCGTCTTCTTTCGTTCCTACGGTATTTTTTCTTCAATTTCTTTATTAAAAATAAGTGTCTGAATGTTACAGTTTAGATCCTGATGAGATGGTGAGTTGATCACCAGTGTGCAAAGGTCAGCACAAACTGGTTCATATACAGTAAAACGCATCTAATATACGGTCACTTAATGAATAAACATGGGTGTCTTTATAAGCAGGTGGTTGCTTAATGCAGGACACAAATAATGCAGAAAGCTCCTAGAGGGACTTTCTGCATTACTTGTGTCCTGCATTAAGCTACCATCTGCATATAGCACCCAGAATTATACCTCTTTTAGGTGGTGCATTAGCGGGATTTTACTATATAGTGATGGCATTAATAGGTATGTATTGTTGTAACCCATTACTCCATAAATACGCATTGCAAACAAAGTAGACCAAACTCAGACGGCTTCTGTAGGACCCGTCTAATCGCGGTCTGCTTTGTTTGCTCATGAACTAATTAATATAAACATGACTACAGTTTCTGCTATGGCCAAAATTTCCTGTGTTTTGTGTGCCATTATAAAACTAATCTAATCAATAGACAAGATGGCATGTCTTCTTGCATTCATGACTATTCGCGGAGTAAATTTAAGATTTAACCCATTACCTCATAGGCTTTTTAGATCCAACCTCTTTGAATTAAACTACCGAAAGGGAGCATTAATTAGAGAAATGGAAACTTTTAGAAGTGTGTAGTTTGAAACCATTGTGATAAATAGAGCATTTGCTCCTTTAGGAGCAAATGCTCTTTTTATCACAATGGTTTCTAAATGTGACTTTTACAGATGCGCCAAAATGCGTCACTAGGAGGGAATGTGTTAATTAAACAAAATTGTAGACGAAAGAGCTATCAATTTTGTAGCGAAGCAAATTGTCGAAGCGCTCCCATTGAAACCAGTCTTTAGGCTTGTATCAAGTTAGTCCTAGGTAAAGAAGGGGCCGGTAGAACCGGTGGATGCTCGCTCAACTATTTAAATTACCAAAGGGAAATAACTCACAGTTAAAGTAACTCAATTAGTAAATATCATTTTGCATTATCCTCCCTGAGACTCGATTAATCTTCGGCGTGTTTATCGGGATTGTTCGTAATACTCTTTGACAAAAAATAGCAAAGCAAAAGCCGGAAATAATCATGTTCCACGAGGATTGTATTCTTATAGCACATTCTTATACCTTCGTAAATTTATCCGAATATTACCGACGATAATAAACGGAATATGCACGAGTTTCAAGTCAAATTTGGAGGACAATACTTGCATTATATGCAAATAATTTTGTCATTGATGTTACCCAAATGAACAACATCACATTGAGACATTGCAAGAAATCTTTTTGTATCAGTGTTTTACATCGATTTAACAGTATTTAAGTCATATAGCGACGTCCACATGATAAGAACCCGGAAGTTTTCCCGTGCACGGAACAAATAGCAGTGTCTCGTGCACAGAAGAATATCCGTAAGCCAGCTGGAAGGCAATACAAAAGAAATTGCACGGGAAAAGAACCATGTATAGTTCGATTTCGAGCGCTGAGCCGTGGCTGTAATTTTCTATCTATAGAAGTTGCAGCCATTCTAATTCATGGGTAAGTCAGGATTATCGAATGTATTTCGACACAGAAGGTACAATATACTTATTATACCGTGAAAGGTAGGTAACTCCAGAAACAAGCATAGTTTGTGACGCGTTTTACCTCTACGGGTCGACTCATCCTTAAGGTCGCAGCTCACGGGTCAAAATCGAACTATACATGTACAGTGAAACCTCTCTAAACCGGACTTTAATTTTGGTATAAATATCGGCTTTAGAGACAGGTGGCAGCTTAATGCAGGGTGAAAGTCATGCAGAAAGCTCCTCTATAGGAGCTTTCTGCATGACTTTCACCCTGCATTAAGCAGCCACCTGCCTAAAAGTAGCTAAATTCTTCTCTTCTAGAATTCCGGTTTAGAGGGGGTTTACTGTATATAACTTATAGTCAATTTTCGATCTGATCAGGGTCTGCTCCGTTTGCTTATGATATAATATATAATATTTGATTCTACAATTTATGCCTGAGCAAAAATATCCTACATATGCCATTATGAAAATAAATTTAGCTAATAAATATTCATGATGTCATTATTTCTTACATGTATACTGTACAGGTAAATGGTTAATCGCACGTACAAGAACGGGACAGACGAATCAGCGACTATGTGTTCAACTAGAAATGTGTACATGGACTAAGATGCCTACGCCAAGATCTTTGATTTAGCGACAAAGGTCTTGCATGTGTCACATTCTATACCTATGGTGATCAATTGTGCCAATTTATTTTGAAATAAAGTTATGTCTTGGACACGTCATTGCTCTTTCCGAAAATCTCTAGTACATATACATGTACATGTAAATAAACGCGTACATGTACATACATATATAGGAACACACGGACAGGGATTACACTATGTCTTTGCAATTATCATGGCGTGGGCATAAAAAAGAAGCGTTTTGCTTCCCTTACATTATAATTTTGGCTATGTTGTATATTTCAAGCAACAAGTATGGTATTGACATATAAAACAACAGTGTTTAGATTTTGTGTAACGTTATTTTATTCAATGATTTCTTTCATTAGTTTCATCTAACGGACGAGAGATTAACATATTACATGTATTTGTATGATCATCCAATCAGAGATGTAGTAATTATTTCTGTCATACCAACCCTCGTACACCCTTCTCACTAACATGCGGGTTTGCAAGCAGAGAATACACAAATGGACAGTGCCATGACAAAACCAGCCTAAGTGACAGTCAAACAGTGTATAGACCCAGATCAGCTGCCTCGTCTCTGAAGAAGCGTCTGATCTAGGTATTCACTGTTTGACACACAGCAGTATGTACAGCACGTCAAACAGTATCACAACTTATCAGATGTTGTGTACCTGTTGTTGACAATGGGTTAAACCCATTCCATTATAGGCTATTTTTAGATCCAACCTCTTTGAATAAATCTACCGAAAAGGATCATTTACTAGCAAAAAGGTAAATTTAAGAATTATGTAGTTTTGAAATCATTGTGATAAATAGAGCATTTGCTCCAATGGAGCAAATGCTCTATTTATCACAATGGTTTCAGAAAGTGGCTATTGCAGAGGCGCCTAAAGGCATCAATGTGAGGGATTGAGTTAATCTGGGTACATGTATACACCAATAGCTGGTTTTGTCATGGGGCTGCTCAACCAAACAGTACAGTGTGTGACTTCACCTTTACATTTCAGCTATAGTAAACCTCTCGACTACAACCAATCAAAAAAAAAAAATTCAAATTCTGGGTCTTACATGCAGGCCGTTATTTGTCATCTGGATTATTTCCTCATCTGAAATTATTTTTAATTATTTGATTTACTTGACTTCCTACAGCGAAACAGTGCAGCCGTTTTCATGAATGGTTCAGACCGTCAATATACAAGAATGGTATAGAAGCTGTCCATGATGGGTCATGGGTTTTCTCCTGTATTGATGACTACAGTAAAACCCCTCTAAAATGGAATTCTAGTAGAGAAGAATTTAGATACTTTCAGGCAGGTGGCTGCTTAATGCAGGGTAAAAGTCATGTGATGGCTCCTAGACAAGCTTTCTGCATGACTTTCACCCTGCATTAAGCTGCCACCTGTCTCCGGTGTTTAGAGAGGTTTTACTGTACATACATTTTCAGTTATTGAGAGTGATTCATGCAAGTTACAATTTCTTTCATAAATCAGTGTAAAATCATGAACTCCTTTAACCCTTTACCTCATAGAGAGAACTTTGCAAACAGAGTAGACCCAGATCAGAAAGTTCCTGTTGAAGCCGTCTGATCAGGTTCTACTCTATTTGCTTATGAAATAATATAGATTTGATTCTGCAGCTTCTGTCATGGTAAGATATTCCCTTGTTGATGATGTAAATATAAAATTCAAGTATTTAATATTCATACATTCATTATTTCTTACTAAATATTCATGAGGTACTGGGTAAACCCGTAACTCCATAAATATGCCTGTGCAAACAGAGTAGACCCTGATCAGATGGCTCCTATAAGAGCCATCTGATCTTGGTCTACTCTGTTTGCAAAGGCATAGTGCGGTGTATTTATGGAGTAAAGGGTTAAAAAGGGAAAGGGTTAAAGTCATCATAGTGATGTTTGCAAAAATATCGAAGAAACATTTGCTCATAAACCCTTTCCTCCATAAATACGCCTTTCTACGCCTCTGTGAAACTGACTTTATGAAACCATTGTGATAAATAGAGCATTTGCTCCATAGGAGCAAATGCTCTATTTATCACAATGGTTTCAAACTACAAAATTCTAAAATTTTCCTTTTCTCTTATAAATGCTCCTTTTGGGTAGATTCATTCAAAGAGGTTAGGTCTAAAAATAGCCTATGGAGGAATGGGTTAATCAGTTCAACTTCCAACTGAAGCAAACCTGTTCCAGATCCAAAATAAACTAGCAAACTAAAATCTCATAGCCAGTTGTATTCACTGAGCTTGCCAACATATAGCTAACACCCTGAACCCCAGACCTCACACAATGTCTATGCATGGGCCTCTTGGTATGTTATTACAGTAAATTAACCCTCTCAACGCAGGAAACAAGTGTATTAGATTTTGCAATCAGTGTAGACCTAGATCAGTAATCTCTTAACCCTTTCCTCCATAAATACGCCTTTCTACGCCTCTGTAATAACCACTTCTTGAAACCATTGTGATAAATAGATCATTTGCTCCTATAGGAGCAAATTCTCTATTTATCACAATGGTTTCAAACTGCAAAATTCTAAAATTTTACTTTTCTCTAGTAAATGCTCCTTTTGGGTAGATTCGTGCGAAGAGGTTGGGTCTAAAAATAGCCTATGGAGGAAAGGGTTAAAGGAGCCTTTTGATCAAGGTCTACAGGGAAAGGGTTCATTCAAGACAAAAGTAATGCAGAAAGTACAAAAAGGAACTTTGTACATTAATTTGTTCTGCATTAACCCTTTCCCTAATATAACACCCATGATTGTGTACCCAGAGGGCTCTTTCAATTGGGCTCTACTGAACAGACAAAAACCTAGTATCAAAAGTTGCAAATTAACAGAACAATAAATATCCCTGCTGACATGATCTGATCATTCTAACATACCAGTACTTAGCCTTTTTTTTTTTAAAAAAAAACCCGAACCCAAAACCAAAAGTTGTTGGTGTGTGGTGTCACAGGAAAATCATAGGGTTTGGTGGAAAAACGACAATTTTAGTAATTTAAATCTTTACTCCATATACATAGATTTTTATGCCTTTGCAAACATATTTGACCCAATTCAGACAGCTCATGCAAGAGCTGTCTGATCAGGGTCTGCTGTGTTTGGTTAAGGAGTAATATTTTTCCAATTCTACAGTTTTTGTAAGGACCAAAATGTCCTTGTTTATAAATATTCAGTTGATTAATATTCATTAACCCTTTCCCTCTTGAATATTCATGTCAGAAATTAATGACATCATGAATATTTATCAGATTACTTTTTAGAATGGTATATGAACACAGAAGTGTTGGTTATGGCAGAAACTATAGATCAGATTTATATTATACGATAAGCAAACAAAGCAGACCCTGATCAGACAGTTCCTATAGGAGCTGTCTGATCTGGGTCTACTCTGTTTGCAAAGGCATGAAAAGGTGTTTATATGAATGAAAGGGTTTGGTCACTATGTCGTGAATATTTACAGAGTAAAGGTTTTATAGCTCATAATATGCCTTTTCCTTGTTACACCAACCAATTTCAAAATCTAATTTAAATCAATGAAAGAAACGCTTGATTAATAGAATAATAAATTGTAATACAAACAATCATTACAAAAAGGACAAAGATTGCGAGAATAAACAATTAAAATCACAGACTGTGTAGTAAATAAAATATTTGAAATCAACAGAAGGAGACAAACGAACAAAAATTACAATTAGAAGAAAATGAAAATTGGGAGCTTTTTGCTGCATTAAATCAACCCAAACAAAATAAGTTTCCCATACAAGATAACTTTGTACAAATCAGTATTGGTCCATAACAACACCAATATCAATTCGGAAGGCACACATTTCTTCTTTAACCCTTAACCAAACAGATACATCCTTTTACACTTTTGCAAACAGGGCAGACCCAGATCAGATGGCTCCTATAGGAGCCATCTGATCAGGGTCTACTCTGTTTGCTTTTGAAATAATATAGATTTGATTCTACAGTTTGTCATGGCGAAAAAAATCCCATGTTCATATTGCTTTTATAAAATTTCAGTCAATAAATATTCATTTCTAACATGAATATTCATGGAGTAAAGGGTTAAAATCCTGCCTGCCAATTTCCTTTTCCTTTGTACAATTGCCAATGGCTCAAGGTCAAGTGTGTGAAGTCTAAATTCTTACCATAACAATTAACCCTTTCAACATTTAGTAAACATTTGCAGCAGCTGTCATTGTTTTTCCCTTTTGTCCAGAACATAATCATATTCACAGTATCAAACACTTTGGATCCAAATCGCTTGCAAACGCTATCACAAATTGGTCCAAAATTGTAGAAAGCACAGATCTATTACTGGATTTGCAATACATTTCTTGAAAAAGGTAACATTTCCAAGCATTATTAAGCGACTGAATTGGGACAAAATCATTACATTGACTAACCACATACATGTTGTCTTAACCCTTTACTCCATGAATATTCATACAAGAAATAATAACATCATGAATATTAAGATTAAGATTTTTATAAAGGCACATGAATATAGGCAATCATGGCAAATGTAGAAACAGTGGAATCATATCTATGTCAAAAGCAAACTGAGCAGACCCTGATCAGACGGCTCCTATAGGAGCCGTCTGATCTGGGTCTACTCTGTTTGCAAAAGCCTATTCATGGAGTAAAGGGTTACCTCCTGCTTCCACTAGTAGACCTGTGATCGCCCTTGCGAACAGTCTGAATACAGATGAGATGCTGGTGTCTGTTTAGAAACCAAACTGTTTGATACTGTGATTAATGTTTTGAAACAATAGGGACGAAAATCCAAAATAAAAGATTAACCCTTTCCCTGTTCTATATTTATTCCAAATTTCTATACCTACAGACTATTCATGGACAAAACAGTTATAATGATATACGGAATGAGGAGCATTGTACCCATTTTAGAAAATAAAGAAACAGATCTATCAAATTCCATTAGCAAACATAGTAGAAGACCCAGATCAGGCAGCTCCTATGGGAGTCGTCTGATCTGGGTCTACTCTGTTTGCAAATGCATGAAACAGCGTTTATATGAAGGAAAGGGTTAAACTGTAAAGGCTTAAACTTATATTTATACACTTTGACCTTTAGAGATTGTCATCATTTTTACAATCTTTGGTTTTAAATTATCTCCTCCAGTCCCACATGCTTAGTGCATGAGAATCATCAGAGTATTGAATCAACTGGCAAAAGAAAAAAACACCATTAGTGTTGTTTCCGATCATATTGTTGGTAAAGAAGCTATCAGAAACAGAACAACAATATGCCTAATATTTCTTTTTTAAAAAATCTATCATTAGAAAGATTTACGAAAAATGTCCCCGCACATGCAAACTTGCTTTTATGCAGTATTCATTATAAATAGCAAGAATCACTTCTCTGAACCCTCTACCTGAATATTCATGTAAGAAATAATAACATCATGAATATTAATTAGATCAATTTTTATAATAACATATGTGAATACAGTAATTTTTGGCAATCGCTGAAACTAGAATCAGAAATATTATTTCATAAGCAAACAGAGCAGACCCTGATCAGACAGCTCCTACAGGAGCTGTCTGATCTGGGTCTACTCTATTTGCAAAGGTGTGAAAAGAAATTACTATCAGGTAAAGGGTCAAAGCAAAATTTAACCTTTTTTAGACAGAATTACTTACTTTTGGATGAAATTACTTATTTTACATTAAGAAACACTTCATTCTAGCAAGAACTGAAAGTATTTCTTATAAGATGGCACTACGTTTGCATCATTTTTGGATGAAATTCTTGACAAGTGAGGAAATACGAACAACTACTACTAAGGGAATGTTTATACTGCTTCAGTCTAATACCATCATCCCTGATCCACTTTCTACAAAATCACATCAGTCTGATCCGAGACAAAAATTATGAGCAAATGAAGAGTTTACACATTCATAACACTTAACAATACATACAGTAAAACGTTTCTATAGCAACCACTGAAAAGAAATCGAAATTCCATGCCTTTAACCCTTTTTTCCTATAATCCCTCCTTTTTTTATGCCAGACCAAGATCAGAAGTTCTTATAGGGATTTCAATACATGAATTCTATCAAAATTCACAAAGGGATATTCTCACATAAACATTAATGAGTAAAAAGTTAAAACAGGTAGTAGCTTAATGCAAGATGAAAGTAATTCAAAAAGCTCCCTTAGGAGCTTTCTATATTACTTTCAGGCATTTACCCAAACCAACAACCTAGTGCATTAGTTACACTTGGTATTCACTTGGTTCAGAACATATCTCGATTAAGTGGTCACTAAAGAGAAGCTTTACCATACATGTGTACAGTATCATCACTTAGTCTTATTACCACTGTCCCTTGTCGCTATATCACAGTTCATAGACAGCTTCATGGATTAGCAAATCAATCATAACAAAGTGCTGCCACACAATGACTCTAGTACAAAATTCCTCAGTCTTATTCCCCTCTTCTGCTGACAAACACAATTCAATTTAAAATTTAATTCAATGAGACACCTTTTCATGTCTGCAAAAAGAATAGATGCAGATCAGATGGCTCCAGTAGGAGCTGTCTGATCAGAGTCTAGATATGATTCTACAGTTTCATCCATGATAAAATATTCTTTTGTTTAATAACACCATCATAAAATTTCAGCTAATTAAAACCCATACATTAACTATTTGTTACTAATTATTCAGGAGATAAAAACAGTTAACCCTTTCCGCCATAAATACGCTTTTCTATGCCTCTGTAAAAGTCACTTTTTGAAACCATTGTGATAAATAGAGCATTTGCTCCTAAGGAGCAAATGCTCTATTTATCACAATGGTTTCAGAACTACAAAATTCTAAAAAAAATCCTTTTCTCTAGTTAATGCTCCTTTTCAGTAGATTTATTCAAAGAGGTTGGATCTAAATATAGCCTATCAGGGAATGGGTTAATAGGCTGCTTTCTGGATCCAAATTGTTTGCAATGGTGATTACAGATTTACCATTGGCAGCAAAATATTTAATTGATCTGTCATAATTGAATAATTAACCCTTTACCCCATAAATATTCATGAAAGAAATAATAACATCCATGCATAAATGTTCATTAGGGAAAGGGTTAAGGCAGGTGGCAGGTTTGTTGGGGGCAGACAGTCTACTGTATCAGTTTGGATTTAGATATATTTCCGTGTCTTTTAATCAAACATTATATGGGCAATTACAAAATTTGTCATGACCGCACTTTTTAAATTTCATTTTGACCTTTGACAGCCTACTGATAAGTTGGTTATTAACCCTTTCCCTTATATAAACATGTTTTCACGCATCTGCAAACAGAGTAGACCCAGATCAGACGGCTCCTATAGGAGCCATCTGATCAGGGTCTGCTCTGCTTGCTAATGTAATTTGATTGGTCTGTTTCTTTACTTTCTAAAATGGCTACAATGTTCAACCTTCCATATTTGATTATAACATTTTTCAAGTTTATCCATGCATATTCAGTAGGTATTGAACTTTGAAATAAACATAGAACAAGGAAAAGGTTAAACTTTGCAAACAGGTTGGATGTAGACCAAATGGTGTGTGAAACAGTGTTTCAGTGGATTCTAAACTGTATGACATACTGATTGTACAATAGAGAAAAGATGGCAGAAAAATCTACGTAACCCTTTCCCTGTTCCATATTTAGTACAAATTTCAAAACTTACTGAATATTCATGGGAGAAAATGGTGGAACATTGTAGCCATTTTAGAAAGTAAAGAAACAGGTCCATTAGCAAACAGAGCAGACACTGATCAGACGGTTCCTATAGGAGCCGTCTGATCTGGGACTACTCTGTTTGCAAATGTGAGAAAAGGGTGTTTATATGAAGGAAAGGGTTAACAAACAGATGTTGACCACAATCATTCAGCAATCAGCAAGATAAAATTGTCTTGAAATTGGCTTGTCTGGGTTCACAATGACACTATAATCGTTGTATCAGGAAAGAAAAGCGTACAAAAAAATATATCCTTTACTTGATGGTCCTGCCTTTTTGAAGTCTATGTAAACAGAGTATACCCAGATCAGACAGATCCTGAAAGAGATGTCGCATTAGGGTCTGCTATGTATGTTTATATGAACAAGCCTTTCTAGCCTTTGCCAAAAGAGTAAACCCAGATCAAACGACTCCTGTAGGAGCCATCTGATAAGGGTCTGCTCTGTTTGCTCATGAAATAATACAGATATGATTGTACAGTTTTTGTCATGGCCAAAACATTCTTGTTTCCATGTACTATTATAACAAATAATCTAATTAATATTCATGATGTCATTATTTCTTACATAAATATTCATGGTGTAAAGGATTAATATTCTTAATGGGTGGAATCTTGCATGAACAGTTAAGTATAGGGTCAAGAAGCCAACTATTATTTCAGCTGGCAAAGAGTTAAGAACTTTGGCAGTGTAGCAGATTTGACAGTTTTAGTTAGAAGCAGCTGCAGCCATGTAGTTGGGTTCATTGATTCCGTTGTCCATTTCGATGATTGACCGCGTCAGGAACATAGTGACATCCTTATAGCAGACCCGGCAGACCCGTTCCTGTGTGTGGATCATCTGATGAGGCAGAGGGACAACGTCTTTACAACAGTTATGGCAGAATATTTTACCGCAATTCCTGAAAGTGACAAATTATACATTAATTTTAGTAAGTCAATAACAGACAGGAAAGTAGATCATCTCAGTGAAACAGGGCATTGCAACATTTGTACTCAGTCTTCATCCAGATCAACCATCACTTGGTAGGAGGCAACTGAATAGAATCTGCAATGTTAAAACTTCAATCCAGATAAGACTAACTTGATGTCTCACCTGGATTTAAACTGCTAGAGACTGTAAGTTCATATATAGAATTGTTGCTTTTTGTAACAAAAAATCCTGAGGAACAATTTCATTGCCTTTTTGTTCCTCCAGTTACAGAAAAGCAACAATATGTGTTTGTGAAACACTATCCCCCTGATATGACCTTTGACCTTGATGTATGACATTGACCTTATGAAGTCGCCCCTAAAAATGTTCGCACATGCATGCATAAAAAAGGACCCTGGATTAGATTGTGTAAAACTGCCGTGAAAGACCACTTAACCATTTACTCCATGAATATTCATATAAGAAATAATGACATCATGAATATTAATGTGATTATAATAGCACATGGACACATGAACTTTTGGCCATGGTAGAAACTGTAGAATCACATCTATATTATATCATAACTTCATAAGCAAACAGAACAGACCCTGATCAGACGACTCCTATAGGAGCCGTCTAATCTGGGTCTACTCTGTTTGCGAAAGGTGTAGAAAAACGTATTTATGGAGAAAAGGGTTAAATATAACTTACTGTTGTCTGCCACAGTTCTCCAGTGTCTACCATGGGAAAAAATTCCCCATTTCATAATGCCATAATAAAAATTCTGACAGCTAATTAATATTCATACAGTAATTATTTCTGACATGAATATTCTTCAAGTAATGGGATTACTATAGCCCCGCCTCTTCCCTTTTCCCCTCCAGTTAACCTTTTCCCCATTACTTCATGATGACATCATGAATATTAATTAGATGAATTTTTATATTGGCATGTGAACATGAGAAATTTTGGCCATGACAGAATCTGTAGAATCAGATCCATTTTATTTCATAAGCAAATACAGGAGACTCTCGATCAAATGCTCCTACATCTGATCTGGGTCTACTCTGTTTGCAAAGGCATTATAAGGTGTAATTATGGAGTAAAGGGTTAGAGAAAATGGAATGAATATGTTGTTCTCAGTCCGTACCTACAATGGTGTTTCCTATTCCACATAGTAAATTCTGTTTCGCATCCAGCACACTGAGTCACCAAATGATCTGGTACCCAGCGAGTGATGTTCACCTCTGGATCGTCCATCTGGTCCCAGCTTCCATCTGATGCTGCGTTGCTATAGTTACTATGTATTGAGTGCATGTCACAGTTGCCTGGTGAATCCTGCTGTGGATAAACAGGTAAGAATTATGGTAGTGAAAAAAAAAAAGAACATTATAGATTGAAATGTGATTGGAGACACATGGGAACTATAACCTTCATCAGTTACATTTTGAAACCACTGTGATAAATGAAGCATTTGCTACATCTACACCCCTTTGCAAACAGAGTAGATCAAGGGTCTATTCTGTTTGCGTATGACATGATACAGATCTGATTCTACAGTTTTTGTAAAAGCAAAACATTCCTTTGAAAATTTTAAATTGCTAATAAATATTCATTATTTCTTACATGAATATTAACCCTATACTCCATAAATACGCTTTTATACCACTTTGCAAACAGAGTAGACCCAGATCAGATGGCTCCATTAAGAGCCGTCTGCTCAGGGTCTGCTAATGAACAATAATAATCTAATTCTACACTTTCTGTCTCGAGTAAATATTTATGTGTTATTTCAAATATACAGCCAATTAACATGCATGATTTCATTACTTTTACATGAATATTCATGATGAAAAGGGTTAACTCTTTCCTCCATAAATACGCCTTTCTACGCCTCTGTAATAACCACTTCTTGAAACCATTGTGATAAATATATAGGAGCAAATGATCTATTTATCACAATGGTTTCAAACTACAGGATTTTAGAATTTTACTTTTCTCTAGTAAATGCTCCTTTTGGGTAGATTCATTCAAAGAGGTTGGGTCTAAAAATAGCCTATGGAGGTTAGGGTTAAACAGGTAAAGAGTTAATAGTGAAAATAAATTGAAGAAATGCAAACCACGATATTATAAAGCCAGGACACATTTGCACAATGACATCAACATATACTTGCCATTTTCAGGTCCAAATTACACACACCCTCTCCATTACAGGCTGATGCATGCTGGGCTAGTACATTGCGCAGGTTTGCCACTTCCTCCTTGAGAGCAGAGATATCTCGTTCGTACTTGGCCTGAATGTTCTCAATCTGCCGCTGTATTGGGTCCGTGAACTTTGTCAACCCATCGATATCCAGATGTTTACGCACTCCACTTTGCTGTCTTTGCACAGGAGTATCGATAGACTGCCAGGGAATAGAAAACAGAAACATAAGCAATAGCTGTTGTGATAAATATCTTAACCCTTTCCTCCATAAATACGCCTTTCTACGCCTCTGTAAAAATCACTTTATGAAACGATTGTGATAAATAGAGCATTTGCTCCTATAGGAGCAAATGCTCTATTTATCACAATCGTTTCAAACTACAAAATTCTAAACTTTTCCATTTCTCTAGTTAATGCTCCTTTTCGGTAGATTTATTCAACGTGGTTGAATCTAAAAATAGCCTATTAGGGAAGGGGTTAAGAATAACAATGGACTTGCTTCCTGCATTCTATGGGTTATATACCTTTTACCTAATAGAAACACCTGTAGTTTACTTCTGATCAGGGTCTGTTCCGTTTGTTTATGTAATAATATAGATCTGATTCTACAGTTTCTGCCATGGCAAAAACAATCCTGTGATTATATACCATTATAAAACATTCATGTTGTCATTATTTCTCAAATGAATATATTCATCAATAAAGGGTTAACTGTTTCCTTCATATGAAATTAACTGTTTCCTTTCATGCATTTGCAAATAGAGAAGACCCAGATTGACACCTGTAGGAGCCGTCTGATCAGGGTCTGCTCTGTTTGCTTATGAAATAATATAGGTATGATTCTACAGTTTCTACTATGGCCAAACATCTCTGACCATGTGCCATTATAAAATTTTTATTGACATTCATGATGTCATAATTTATTACATGCATTTTCATGGAGTAAAGGGTTATGCATAGTTATGAGTCTGTTACCTTGCCATCACTAGTAGCTGGTGTTGGTGGGCATGTTGAGTTCCTAGACAGGGGACTAACTGGTGTCTGGTAGAGGGGTGGGGTCAGCGACGTGCTTATACCCGTCCCTCGGTAGCCACCTGTATTAGCCCCATTGCACAGCCCTGTCTGAGTCAGTAAGCAGCGAAGCTTCAGACTGGCAGAGTCACCATTGAGCAACGCCTCGCGCGGATAGCCGTTGATTCCGTTATCAAGCACTCGAGAGTCTGTTAAATCACTTGTGCTTGTACTAATACTAGAAGTATGGTCTACTGTTTTCAATTTGTTAGAACTAAACTTTTTATCACAGAGCGACTGTAAGGAAGCCACCTTGTAAATAGGTCCATTGTTAGGAGATGGAGTAAGGGTATGGTTACTGTCACCATTCTGACACTCCTCCGTAACTGTGTCTGTGGAACTCTCTAGTGAAGGAGCACTTATTTCATTACCTAGTCTCTGCCTAAGTTTATTGGAAACAGTTTTATTTATAGTGTCAGTTTCAGCAACCCCATTCTGTTCACTGATACACACTTTAGACTTATCATCTTTACCTAGAGTCTCTCCATTACTGGAAACAGTATTATCAAGAATGTCACTATCCCCTAAACTGTCATCATTTTCAGAAATTGTTTCTATGGAATTATCTCCACTTTCTAGAGAGTCCTCCTGTAAGTTCAATCTATCATCTGCTGCCTCAGCTGAGTGGCCATTCATTTGATGAGTGCCACCACTGTTCTTTGAGTCTTCTTCACTTTCTTCACCACCGTCTACACCATTTTCGATGCCATTCATTTCTACACAATTTTCCTTTGCACCATCTACACCTTCATCTACTTCTTTATCACAGATTTCATGACCATTAGTGTCTCCATTTAACTGCCTATCTGTAGACCTACTTACAGATTCTTCTAGATCATTTTTTGGAGTTTTGTCCCCATTCATCTCTTTCTCCTCGGGACTGGAATCCTCTCTATCTAAACCATTTTCTACATGTTTTATTTCCTTCATATCAATATGACCATTTATATGTCCATTTCTTTCTTCAACTTTTTCATCTTTACATGGTGAACTCCAAACTCCATTGGACAAACTGATATCTCCATTCTCACTCAGGGAAACATTATTTTCTGAACTTTTTACTGACTCACTGGAACAACTAGTATCGCCAGACATGGCATCCTTAAGTAATTTCTGTGTTTGCTGTTCACAGTGATCTGTTGTGATGTTTGGATCACTTCTCCGGCGGCTGAGACTAGAATTCATTTCGTTCATGCACAACAGATTCTCGCATGAGCGTGTTTTTTGTAAACTAGAGCAGTCCACTCCTTCCAGAGTTGGGACTGTCAGTGTTGCTGTGTCTTCTGGTCCGGCAAATGAGGAATTGTTTGACAGATACAAAGACGCCCAGAGCCGCAAGTTCTGGACATTGGAAGCTGGGTACAGTACCTGCAAAAATAAACATAATTTTATATTCTTGGAATGACAAATCGTGTAAGTACAATCTAAAATATTTCATTTTTTTTATAATACAAGACTATTCAAGGGAACACATATGTCACCTATGTTCTGGCAGAAGTGTGACTAACCAGAACTATCATTAACAGTGATGAATACCCTGGCATGGAAGCCTTATCGCAAATCCATGGGATAATAATGCAGCACCAATTACCCATGAAACAAGTCCAAATGAGAAATATACTCAAAGATCAAGGGGAATTAATTCTGCAATGTCTGGTGGTAAATACATGAAAATTGTGTCTTGCACATCTGCTATTTGTGGTTATTATATATGGCAAGAATCAATTCAATAACTTGCAAATTGAAGGATAACTTCACGGCACCAACCATCCATGTTTCATGCCAAAATACCCAAAGTTCAAAAATAATATAGATCTGATTTTACAGTTTCTGTCATGATAAAAAATCTTTTGTTCATAGTGTCATTATAAAAATAATAATTGAGTTTATTAATATTCATGATATACAGTAGAACCCCTCCAATGTGACCACTTAATAAATAAACATGGGTGTCATTATAAGCAGGTGGATGCTTAATGCAGGGCAAAAGTAATGCAGAAAGCTCCTCTAGGAGCTTTCTGCATTACTTTTGTCCTGCATTAAGCTACCACCTGCATCTAGCACCCAGAATTATACCTCTTTTTGTTGGTCGCATTAGTGTGGTTTGACTGTATGTCATTTTTTCTTACATAAATATTCATGGAGTAAAGGTTTAATTTACACATGTCTATGCCACAATCCTACCTCATTTTCAACGGATGGAGCAAACAGATGATTGACCAATTTTTTGTCACTCAGTAGGTTCCATACAGAGGCTGTATGTGAGTCTATCTGCTGTCGAATGCGTTCCTCTGGCGTATTACACAGGAATGTTCCAAACAGGCACGAATATGTGTGATGCACCAACTTGATCTAGTGTGACAAAAATTGCATTGAAATATTTTGGCATAAAAATTTCTACGTACTATAACATTGAAATTCTTTGCAATATACTGTACAATAAAATGCTTCTTTAAAATGGTAGATACATCTATATTTAGTTGAATGACAAAGTTTCAAAACTACAAAACCATTAACCCTTTCCCTCATATAAACGCCTTTTCACGCATCTCATCCAGGTCCACATAAACAAAGAAGACACAGATCTGATGGCTCCTATAGGAACCATTTGATCAGGGTCTGCTCTGTTTGCTTATGAAATTACAAAAGATCTGACTACAGTATCTACCAATACCAAAACAAGCATGTGTACATATGGCATCATAAAATTCAGTTAACCCTTTTCCCCATAGGCTATTTTTAGATCCAAAATCTTTGAATAAATCTACTGAAAAGGAGCATTAACTAGAGAAAAGGCAATTTTTAGAATTTTGTGATTTGAAACCATTGTGATAAATAGAGCATTTGCTCCTATAGGAGCAAATGCTCTATTTATCACAATGGTTTCAACAGGTGACTTTTACAGGCGTAGAAAGGCGTATTTATGGAGGAAAGGGTTAATAAATATTGATGATATAATTATTCTAAACATGGATATTGAACAGGGAACGGGTTAATCCTTATTATGCTAAGTATGATATGACCTGCATGTGCAAACAGCTTGGGTCCGGATGAGATGCCGATTACAATATGTCTCATGATGATCTTGGCTATTTGCCACTAAGTTCATACTTTCTAACCCTTTCCCTGTTCTACGTTTATTCCAAATTTCAATACCTACAGAATATTAATGGCCAAAATAGTTATAATGAAATATGGAAGATGGACCATTGACCATTGTAGCCATTTTAGAAAGTAAAGAAACAGATCTATCAAATTCCATTACCAAACAGATCAGACCCTGATCAGACGGCTCCTATATGAATATTTATTAAGAAATAATGAACCTTTGAACATTATTTAACTGTATTTTTATAATGGCATTATGAACAAATGATTTTTTTTTACCTTGACATTAACTATAGAATTAAAATTATTTTATAAGCAAACAGAGTAGACCCAGACCAGACAGCTCCTATAGGAGCTGTCTGATCTGGGTCTACTCTGTTTACAAAGGCCTATTTATGGAGTAAAGGGTTAAAGAAATGTGTTACATGACAAACAGTGCAGACCTTGATAAAAGGACTCCCAGAGAGTACTCTAATTTGGGTCTACACAGTTTGCAAAAACATCAGTGACTCATTTCTCGCACTGAAAAGTGTTAATAGACTGAGATAGTTGTCACCTGCTCTCAATGTTTTTGAAATACAAAACTAGTGCATATCAAATGTGCCAACTGATTGAAGTCACCACCATAGAATGTGCAACATTGAATAAACTAACAGAATAAATCTACCGACAAGGAGCATTAACTAGAGATAAGGAAAATCTCAGAATTTTGTAACCATTGTGATAAATAGAGCATTTGCTCCTATAGGAGAAAATGCTCTATCTATCACAATGGTTTCAACAGGAGACTTTTTTAGAGGAGTCAAAAGGTGTCAATATGAGGGAATGGGTTAACCCAGGGGAAGAGATGAGGTGTATCTAAAAGCTCTTATAGCTTAGTAAAAAACCCATCTTGTCAGTACTTATTCCTTTCCCTCATATGAACGTGTTTTCACGCATTTGCAAACAGAGTAGACCCAGATCAGACGGCTCCTATAGGAGCTGTCTGATCTGGGTCTGCTCTGTTTGCTTATAGAACTTGAAATATCTGTTTCTGTAGCTTCTAAAATGGCTACAATGTTCCACCTTCTATATTTCATTATAACTGTTTTAACCAAGAATAATCAGAAGGTATTTAAATTTTGAGTAAACATACAGCAGGGAAAGGGTTATTAGAACCATTATGGAGATTCTAATGAACAAAAACAAGAAAAGGTTTGGTGAAGCACTATGGAAAATATTAAATCCTATACATGATAAATATGCCTTTCTATGCCTTTGCAAACAGAGTAGGCCCAGATCAGATGGCTCCTATAGGAGCCATCTGATCAGGGCCTGCTCTGTTTGCTTCTGATATAAAATAGATCTGATTCTACAGTTTCTGTCATGATTTCTTGCCTGAATATTCATGGAGAATAAGGGTAACCTATACTTCCTACTAAACTTCCTCTTATCTACATTTTCTGCAAAGGGGTGGTCAAGTGTACTTACCAGGTAGGCCTCATTGAACTCAAACTCACACGGGAACTGTTGTATGAGCTGGTAGATACACTCCAGCCACTGGAGGAAGACCGGACATCTCTCATTGGCATCATCCACCTGACCTCCATTGCCACAGCGGTCTGCAAACTTGTGGCCAAAGTGGAGCCACTCTCTTTCAACCAACACCTGGAAACCCTGTAGATTAAAACGAGAGACTGTTACTTAATCATTTCCACATTAAGTCTTCTGCTGTTCTGAACGTTAACCCTTTACTCCATTAATACACCTTTCTACACCTTTACAGATAGAGTAGGCCCAGACCAGACGACTCTTACAGGAACCGTCTGATCAGGGTCTGCTCTGTCTGTTTATGATATAATATAGATATGATTCTACAGTTTCTGCCATGGCCAAATATTCTGGTGTCCATTTGCTATTATTACAATTAAGTGGCCATAACAAGTATGTCCAATTCTGGCTCTTTATGATAGGTGGAAATTAAATGCAAGTTAAAAGTAATGCAGAAAGCTCCTATAGAAGCTTTCTGCATTAGTTTTACTCTGCTTTAAGCAACCACCTGGTTTTGAAGTCTCCTCTGTTCAGTCAATACATAGTTCCACTATGTATTCTTTTAACCATTTCCCCGTTTCATATTTATTCAAAATTTCTTCGCCTCATGAATATTCATGCACAGAGTCAATAAAATGGTATATGGAAAAGGGCTTTTTTTCACTGTTGTGAAAACTGCTAATCTGATCTATAAATTTCCATCATCAAACAGAGCAGACCCGGATCAGAATACTACGACAGGAGCTATCTGATCTGAGTCTACTCCGTTTGCAAATGCGTGAAAAGGCGTTTATCCCTTTCCCTCATATGTTTTCATGCATCTGCAAACAGAGTAGACCCAGATCAGACAGCTCCTATAGGAACCGTCTGATCAGGGTCTGCTCTGTTTGCTAATGGAATTTGATAGATCTGTTTTTATACTTTCTAAAATGGCTACAGTGTTCCACATCTCATTATAAATAATTTGTCCATGAATATTCAGTAGGTACTGAAATTTGTAACAAACATAGAAGAGGGAAAGGGTTATATGACGGAAGGGTTAACTATGGTCTACCAACAGTATGATCTACCTGGATTTAATATGTTCCTTGTGATATGCCTATATCTTTCCATTATGATCAATTGACAGATAAAAGCTATAATATAATTAGCCACATGTCTGTTAAAAAAATGACGTCATCCATTGACAAGGCTTATCAAACAAGTGATTAAATTGATTACAATGAATTAATCATCTCGCTTACCTGAACTGTTCTGTAGAATGGGTCAAGCAAAAGCTCAGCAAGGGAGACAATCTGGGGTGTTCTGTCCCAGCCATCTGAGCAGTGCACCAAGACTGGCCTCCCTTCTTTCTCATTGACATTCACCACAATTACAGCAGCCTTCAGCAAACTGGACACATTCTGCAGCCATTTAGTGGTTTCCAGACCTGACAGCCAGCTGTAATGGAAATATTAAACTTTTGATATTCAAATACCATTGCTTTATAATTAAACAAAAATCGAAGAAAATGAACTTTAAGAATTGTAGCAGATAATTTTTGCAAGTTACTTGGTGTTTAATGATCCCCCCTTTAACCCATTACCTCATAGGCAATTTTTAGAACCAACCTCTTTGAATAAATCTAACGAAAAGGAGCATTAACTAGAGAAAAGGATTTTTTTTTAGAGTTTTGTAATTTGAAACCATTGTGATAAATAGAGCATTTGCTCCTATAGGAGCAAATGCTCTATTTATCACAATGGTTTCAACAGGTGACTTTTACAGAGGCGTAGAAAGGTGTATTTATGGAGGAAAGGGTTAACTGAAAATATTTGTGTCATTTATTAGCTGAATGTATACAATGGTATATGAACACAGGATAGTTTGGCCATGGCAGAAACTGTAGAATAATAATCTATATAATTCAAAAGCAAACATAATATACCCTAAACAGATATGTAGGAGCCATCTGATATGGGTCTACCCTGTTTTCAAAGGTGTCAAAAGGTGTCTCTATTAAGCCTTTCCTTCAAATAAATACATTTGCAGACAGAGTAGACCCAGATCAAACAGCTCCTATAGGAGCCACCTGATCTGGGTCTGCTCTGTTCGCTTTTTACATGATATAGATCTGATTCTACAGTTTTTGTCAAAGCAAAAAAAACCTTGAAAGGTTTAAAATGATAAAACTTCATCTAATAAATATTCATGATGTCTTAATTTTCTTACATGAATACCGAACAGGGAAAGGGTTAAATAAAGGATTAAGCTATGATCAAAACTGACAATTTGAATTCTTGAAGCAGACATTGCCTGAAGTCCTTGAAAAGATATCAATCAGCCATGTACATTCTGCATCACACATTAATGACTCACTACCAATGTTTTATCAATAGCTGTACATGTCACAATAGGCCTTTGCACTATTAAACTGGCAAAATCTGTCAACTGCTTCAATTCCCAAGGCACGTTTTTCTTGTCAAAAACACTGGCATCGTGGAAAATACTTCCGATCTAAATGAGATCCAAAGTACCTAGGTTTCTCATCTGGATCCAATCTATTTGCAAATGCATAGTTTTATTATGAAAACTGTCACCAGCATGGTGAAAGTTAGATATATAGATAAACTGTAAACACAATGAGTCATAATACAACACGTTTACAAACAGTAAGAGGTCAAAATCCATGTAACCCTTCGCTCCTGCGTAATATCTTCAACCTTTCTCCTCATATAAATGCCTTTCCACCCATCTGCAAACAGAGTAGACCCCGATCAGATGGCTCCTATAGGAGCCATCTGATCAGCTGATCTGTTTGCTTATTGAATTTGATAATCTGTTTCTTTAGTTTCTAAAATGACTACAATGTTCCTTCTTCCATATTTCATTATAACTATTTTGTCCATGAATATTCTGTAGACATTGAAATTTAACATAGAACAGCGAAAGGGTTAAGGACATCCTAAAATTTGACTCTTTACCTGATAGAGACATATTTTGATGCCTTTGCTAATAGAGTAGACCCAGATCAAACAGCTCTTGTAGGAGATGTTTGATCAGAGTCTGCTCTGTTTCCTTTTAAACCAATAGTGATCTGAGTCCATGCTTATAAAGCTTTTTATTTGAGTCTGAGTTCGTTCTCAAGCTTTTGATTGGTCAGATTTGAGTTCTCAAGCTTTTGATTGGTCAGATTTGAGCCAAAGGCTCAAATCTGACCAAATCTGACCAATCAAAAACTTGAGAACGAACTCAAGACTCAAACTAAAAGTGTTATACATTTGTAAGCATGGACCCTGATTCTACAGTTTCTGCCATGATAAAAAAATCCTGAATTAAGATGTCATCTGTAGAAAAGTGTCCAATGGACACAGATGTTCCCTCCTTCAACTTTGTTACATTCCAGATGCAAAAAAAATGATGATTATTCAGGTTTGTATTTATTATGCATGCATATGAGGTAATGTATTACAAGTTTATTAATATTCTTACAAGATTTCCTGTGCAGCTTCATTCTAGTAGTAAAGATTTCAGATTTACATGTGGCACAAAATTTAAATCGCCAATTTCCACAATATCAAGACCTACAACTCCATTAATCTTCATTGAGTTTTGGATGAAAATACCTAAGTGAACATGTTTACATTTCCAAGTTTCATCATTTTAGCACTAATAGTTTCAGAGTTACATGCAACACAAACTTAATATTCCTTATTTTCTCAAAATCAAGGCCCATAACTCTGTCAATCTCAACCCTTGCCTCCATAAATATGCCTTTCAACGCCTCTGTAAAAGTCACCTTTTTAAATCATTGTGATAAATAGAGCATTTGCTCCATAGGAGCAAATGCTCTATTTATCACAATGGTTTAAAAACTACAAAGTTCTAAATCTTCCCTTTCTCTAGTTAATGCTCCTTTTCAGTAGATCAATTCAATGAGGTTGGATCTAAAAATAGCCTTTGAGGGAATGGGTTAAGTGCTGTTGGTGTAAAACATCCAGGTGCACAAACTCACACCCTCAATAATATGTACCATTCATGCAAGTAGAAATGCTGCTACAGTTATGCATGACACAAATTGATCAGGGTCTGCTCTATTTGCTTCTGAAATCAATATACCTCTGATACTACAGCTTCGCCATAGCATATCTTTCCCTTGGTCATGTCATTTTAACCCTTTAATCTATGAATATTCATTGTAACAATTATTATGTCATGAATATTTAAGATTTTTTTTAAAAAATGCCATACATTTGTATTAACACATGAAATTTTTACCAAAGAAATTATAGAATCAGATCTATATTATTTCATAAGCAAACAGAGCAGATCCTGATCAGATGGCTCCTATAGGAGCTGTCTGGTCTGGGTCTACTCTGTTTGCAAAGGCATAGAAAGGTGTATTTATGGAGTAAAGAATTAAACAATCAGCTAATTAATATGCATACAATAATTATTTCTGACGTGAACATCTGTGTGGTATAGAGTTAAGTAATCAAATAAACAATGAGACAATCACTGGCCAAGTTTAAAAAAACAAAACTTTTCTAATTTAGATTTCAAAGCAGACTTTCATTGGCTATATTTATTCCCTCTCAATTACCTCTAACTCTATTTTATCTTCAAGCTGTGACATAACGATTTCTACGCATATCATTAATTTACATGCACACAGTTATTTCTGAAAAACCTGTGAGCATGGCATAAGCCAGAAGAAAGAACAATCTTTGAAATCAACAGGTGTGTTCTCAAATACTAAAATTGTCATTTCTCCGCCAAGCCCTATGTTGTGACTACACTCTAGAATCGTCTCGAAGAGTCAATTCTAAAGAGTGGTCAAAACGTAAGTTTTGGTGAAGAAATAAAGGAATTCTTCTTGGAAATATTTTAATCTATGCATCTTATCTGGACCTCTGGTTTCAGTGTAGAGACCTCTGTCTACTGTCAATCACACAGTCTCACCTTGCCTGATCCGCCCCACTGCTGCACAGATGCCTCAGTGCTACGAAGCTCTTCCTTATCGCATGGATGTTGGCCAGATTCATGAACTGTATCTCACAACTTTGGTAATAGTCTGTAACAAGCATACCACAAAATATACATTTCTGTCTATTTCAGATTTATAAAATTGTCCCATTTAACAGTTTACCTCATACAAACACTTTTTTTCCATGCCTTTGCAAACAGAGTAGACCCAGATCGGACAGCTCCTATAGGCGCCATCTGATCAGGGTCTGCTCCGTTTGCTTATGAAATAATTATACATCTGACTCCATACCAAATCATTCTGTGTACATATGCCATTAAAAAAATAGCTAATAAATATTCCAGATGTCACTACACCTTACAATAACCCATTACCTCATAGGCTATTTTTAGATCCAACCACTTTGAATAACTCTACCGAAAAGGAGCATTAACTAGAGAAAAGGAAAATGTTAGAAATGTTTAGTTTGAAACCATTGTGATAAATAGAGCATTTGCTCCTATATGGGGCAAATGCTCTATTTATCACAATGGTTTCAATGGGTTATCTTTACAGAGGCGTAGAAAGGCATATTTATGGAGGAAAGGGTTAACCTTTTGAAAGGGTTAATCCTAAGTAACATTTAGCTGAAAAATTGTCATCTGTTTATATTCCTAGAGACTGTTATTCTAAAGAGTGGTCACAACATAGGCTTGCAGTATTTAATCCTTTCCTTTATATAAACGCTTTTTCACACATTTGCAAACAGAGTAGACCCAGATCAGATGCTTCCTAGAGGAGCCATCTGATCAAGGTCTGCTCTGTTTGCTTTTGACATAATATAGATGTGATTATAAAGTTTGTGCCCATGCAAACAAAATATTTGAAAACTTTACATTACATGTATTAAATTTCTGTTGATTCATGATGTCATTATTTCTTAAAATGAATATTGAACAAGGAAAGGGTTAAATTTGCCCTTTTATCACTAGCTCTGTACACATGATCCCAAGACTGGAACCTACCTATGCATTCCACACCTCCACCTTTGGCCCTGTTGGCGAGGGCTGCTGGGTACGACCGACAGTCTACAATCAACATCTTCTTTGGTTCTGGCACACTGTCCATGTCATTCTCAACTGTGGAAGAATCTGCAAGGAAAAATCAATAAATTACAAACATGATTCTTTATTCGGTAAACATTGCAAGAATTTTAACCCTTTCCCTGTTCTATGTTTATTCCAAATTTCAATATCTACTGAATATTCATGGACAAAATACTTCGAATGAAATATGGAAGGTGGAACATTGTACATGTACACATGTACATATTTTAGAAAGTAAAGAAACAGATCTATCAAATTCCATTAGCAAACAGAGCAGACCCTGATCAGACGGCTTCTATAGGAGTCGTCGTATCTGAGTCTACTCTGTTTGCAAATGCGTGAAAACACATTTACATGAGGGAAAGGGTTAAACTTGTACTTCATAGGTACCCTTTTGCAAACAGACTGAGAGTATATCAAGATGAGACAGCTCCTGTAGGAGATGTCTGATCAGGGTCTGCTTTTTATTTTTGCTATTAAAATGGAATAATATAGATCTGATTCTATAGTTTCAGCTATGGAAAACATCCCCTGTGTTCATTAAACTTCATGGCAAAAAATTCCCATGTTCATATGCCATTATAAAAATTCATCTAATTAATATACATGACGTCATTATATATCTATTCATTGGGTAAAGGATTTAAACAATTTCTGCCTAGTGTCACCTAAAAGGAGAAAGGCAAACAGTAAAGATGCAGATCAGAGAGCCCATGGAAGATCCATCTGATCAGGGTTTGCACCGTTTACTTCACAAATTGTTTTAAAACAGTCACAGTTTGGAACCAGATGAAAGACAACTCAGCGTCTCTTTAGGATCCAAACTGTCCAACACTTTGCGGGTATTTTTGAAGAAAATGCAAGAAATACTAAACTAATAATGAGAATCATATCCTTGAAAAGTTTACATCATAAAACTTCTGCTGATAAATATTAATGATGTAATTATTTCTTGAATCAAAAGGTCCAGATAAGATGTGTAAATTAAAACATTTTCAAGAATAACTTTTTTATTTCTCAACCAAACCCTATGCTGTGACCACTCTTTAGAATCATCTCGAACATAGTTAGAGTTTGGTAGAGAAATGACAGTTTTAGTATTTGAGTACACATCAGTTGCTCTGATGAATATTCATGGAGTAAATGGTTAAAGGGTAAAACAAACTGCAGTGCTTGGGTTTTCTTATTATGCATGTGATCAACCAATTCTGGCATGCAAAGATTAAGCCTTTCCTCCATAAATACGCCTTTCTATGCCTTTGTAAAAGTCACTTCTTGAAACCACTGTGATAAAAAGAGCATTTGCTCCATAGGAGCAAATGCTCTATTTATCACAATTGTTTCAATAGTACACAATTCTAACATTTTCCTTTTCTCTAGTAAATGCTCCTTTACGGTAGATTCATTCAAAGAGTGTGCGTCTAAAAATAGCCTATGGAGGAAAGGGTTAAGCAAGTCTACATCATATGATATATTGATTTGGTTCAGTCTGTTCAGCCTGTATCACACTTTATGATAGCTAAGTAACACAGCGTCTCATCAGGGTCAAACCTGTTTGACTCTGATTAATTTATTGAAAAAGAAAGAGGACAATAAATCACTTTAAGACTTGTAACAGACATCAATATTTTCAAACCGAAATTTATTTGGTGTTGAAAGGGAATTTGATGAAGCAGCATATCAAAATAGCTGTTGAAATAAATATTTACAATCTGTCATAAACATCTGCAGTCAGTATGTACGACTGCAACCAGATCAATGTTCAATCTTTCCGCATACCATAAAATCTACATAACCACCAGCAACCAGTGAGCCAATGAGAAACGTTTTAAAGAGCATCTGGGCCATAAATGTTTCTGATTCAGACTGTGCATTTGTGAAGAGGAAAAAAATATATCTGGCATTTGGATATAAAAGCAAACTGTAATTTGAGCCGAAAAAGGACAAGTGAAAGTGCAAAATGCAATAAAACTAATAATCCAAAATTTTAGTAAAGAAGATTTGGAAACACTTCATGCAGGTGGCTGACCCTTTCCCTAATATGAACACTTTTTCACACCTTTGCAAACAGCGTAGACCCAGATCAGATGGCTCCTGTAGGAGCTGTCTGATCAGAATCAGATGTTTGCTTCAATATAAAATTATATAGATCTGATCATACTGTTTTTGTCTAAGCCAACAATTCCTTTTTAATTCAATTTCTTATAAAAGTTAAGTTAATGAATATTCATGAAGTGATCAATTCATGCACAAATGTTCATTAAGGAAAGGGCTAACATTGTTTCAAGAATAGTTCCATTATTTCTCGACAAAACTCTATGTTGTGACCATTCTTAAAGGTGATCATAACATGGGCTTAAGTGGAAAAAAGACGATTTAACCCTTTCCTTCATATAAACATGTTTTCACGCATCTGCAAAAAGAGTAGACCCAGATCAGACTGCTCCTATAGGAGCGGTCTTATCAGGTTCTGCTCTGTTTGCTAATGGAATCTGATAGATCTCTTTCTTCAGTTTCTAAAATGGCTACAATGTTCCACATTCCATATTTCATTATAAGTATTTTGTTCACGAATACATTTTTTAACTTACCTTTTTTTTTTTTTTTAATCAGGTTTTACGTCGTTTTAACAGTATTTCAGTCCTATCACATTCATAAATATGCAGTAGGAATTGAAATTTGGGAATAAATATAGAACAGGGAAAGGGTTAAGTATTTAAAATATGCTCCTTCATCTTTGGCTTTGAAAAATGCAGTGAGCAATCTTGGGCTACACAGTTTAGAATGTCCCAAGTCTCTGAGAACTTTTTCCCTGCAATGTGGATTATTTATATTTAACCAGTTCTTTAGGAAGGAATGAAGAAGATAATATTTTCAGGCCCATTTTCTCAGATCTTACAACATGGCCGGTTCCCTGCCGACCTACCTTCTGAGCTGAGGTCTGAGCCACTGCTGTCCTCCCTCAGCTTTTGTTTGTTTCTGGTACCCGGGTTCAGGGCACAGGCTAATGGTATGGCACTGAGAAGATTTTCATCATCCTGGTTCCTCCAGCCAAACACACCAATCTCTGGCTGACTGGAGCGTACAAGCACTGCACCATTTCTGCAATTCCTGTAACAAAACAGTAGTCCCTAAGTTCGTACTGATTCTAATCCTTTACCTTGAATACTCATGGAAGAAATGATAACTTCAGGAATATTAACGCTTTCCCTCAAATAAATTCTTTTTCTTGCCTTTGCACACAGAGCAGACCCAGATCAGACAGATCCTGTAACAGCCGAGCAGTCTGATCGGGAGCTGTTCTGTTTGCTTATGAAGTTATAATAGATCTGACTCTACAGTTTCTACCAATACCAAATACTCCTTTGTGCATTCATGTATGACATTGTAAAAATTGAGCTAATATATATTCATGATGTCATTATTCCTTACATGAATATTCAATAGGGAAAGGGTCTAACTATATGGAAATTATACAGTTGGATCCTGACACTGCGAATTCAACCTTTCATCTGAATCTAGTTCGAAATTACCAAGAGAGTGCTGAATATTGCAAAACGGCCATGATGGCACTGACTATCAAGTCCAGTTCTACTTTTGGAGAAAAGATGTTGATTACATTGTTACAATGGCTTAACCCTGTTGAATATTCATGTAAGAAATATTAACATCACGAATATTTATAAGCTGAATTTTTATAATAGCATATTTACACAGGATATTTTGGTATTGGAAGAAACTGTAGAATCAGATTCAAACAGAGTAGACCCTGATCAGATGGCTCCAATCTGGGTATTCTCTGTTTGCAAAAGTGTTTATATGAAGGAAAGAGTTAATCCTTTGAAAGCGGGAAATGAACATACTTAAAGAAGCCTTCTAATCAGGGTCTGCACTGTTTGTCATTCAGCAGTGATAATGCAGTTTCTACCAAAGCCAATATATCTTGTTTTAAATCATATACCATTACAATAAAGAAGGCTTGTAAATATTCATGATGTCAGCATTTCTTACATGAATATTTATGAGGTAAAGGGTTAAAAAGAGACTTAATCCTTTACTCCATGAATACTCCTTTGCAAACAGAGGTAGACCCAGGACAGATCTAATCAGGGTCTGCTCTGTTTGCTTATGAAATAATATAGATATGATTCTACAGTTTCTGCCACAGCTAATAACTCATGTGTCCATGTGTTATTATAGCAAGTTAATCTAATTAATATTCATGACATCATTATTTTTCTTACATGAATATTCATGGAGGAAAGGGTTAATCCTTATTCCATGAATACAACTTTCTACGCCTTTGCAAACAGAGTAAACCCAGATCAGACAGTTCCTATAGGAGCTAACTGATCAGGGTCTGTTCTGTTTGCATATGGTTATCATATAGATCGATTTCAACAGTTTCTGTTTTAACCAAAACGTCATGTGTTCATATGCCATTGCAAAAAAATTAATATTCATGATGTCATAATTTCCAACGCAAATATTCATGGAGTAAAGGGTTAAATTTTAAGACTGTAACCCCTGTTTATCCTTGAGGAGGCATGTATTCCCTATGTTGTGTCTGGTAGCGATTCACAGACATGAGAGAAATCAATACACTAATCCCAGAGTGATGCAATTCTCCCAATTTATCGCCTACCTGCTGACAATGCTAATGAAAAAATGCACTGGTTTCCTTGACAGTAAAACCATTCAACAGTCGAAAGTCTTAAATCGGGCTCTATTTGACCTATACAGTGTAACATTTCTGTGTAATCTAAAGCATACATTTATCCATCTAAAATCTGGTATCCAGTCAGAGCTACATGTACATGTAAAAGTGCATATCCAAATATTAAAATTGTCATTTCTCAACCAAACCCTATACCATGACCACTCTTTGCAACAATTCTAAAGAGTGGTCACAGTATAGGGTTCAGTAGAGAAATAAAGGAGCTATTCTTGAAATTTACCTATCTTATCTGGACCTCTGTCCTGTATCCCGTTTGATTACATGTTACAGACCTACTTCTTTGTTGTTTGTAAAGACATTACATTTACTTATCTTATACTTTCAATACAAGAATTAATTGATATTCATAATGAGAAGATTATTATTGAACGAAAATTCACCAAGTAAATGATTAACCCTTTCCCTGGTCAATATTCCTGTAAGAAATAATGGTATGATGATTATTTATATGCTTTTTATCCACTTTATAACAGAGCTACAGATTACGATGCATACCCAATAACTAAAATCGTCATTTCTCCACCAAACCTTATATTGTGACCACTCTTTAGAATCGTCTCTTCGAGACGATTCTAAAGAGTGGTCACAATATAGGGTTTGGTGGAGATATAAAGAAGTTCTTCTTGAAACTGATTTAATTTACGCATCTTATCTGGAGCTCTGTTTATAATGGCTTATGAACATAGAATTGTTTGGTACTGGTAGAGACTGTAGAGTCGGATAATTTCAGAAGTAGAGTAGACCCTGATCATAAAGCTCCTACAGGAGCCGTCTGATCTGGGTCTACTCTGTTTGAAAAGGCTTGAAAAAGCAATATAATTATTTCTTACATGAATATTCAAAAGGGAAAGTGTTTAAAGATGCCAATTGGACTTGTTCAGTTGGTGGTGCAGAAAGGAGATAAAACTTTTAGTAAATATGATAATCTTGAATATGTTATCATAAAATGTACAGTGTATCTACATCCTATTGCTAATAAATCTTTCATCATACCCTCATAAGTCATCCTCACAATCACAGGTACATGTATCCATATTCTATTCAGGTCAAGATAAGATGGGTAAACTTAAACATTTTAACTTAAAGTAGTTAGGGGTTCAACTGAGCACAATCATCCACCTACCTCCACACAACGGACGGAAAGCGGTGCAAAGCCCGAAAGCCCGCAACTTTACTCAGATTTTCATCTTTCACTGTCTTGGGCACGATATGTTCTGGTGGGTAGGAGGTACAAAGGCTGCAAAAACACATACAGAACACATGTCATCAGTATCAACAGTATCTGCATCCTAAATAATTATATTCAACCAGTTCCTTCATATAAATGCTTTGTCACACATTTGCAAACAGAGTAAACTTAGATCAAATGGCTCCTGTAGGAGATGTCTGATCAGGGTCTGTTCTGTTTGCTTATGGCATGGTATAGATATAATATAACAGTTTTTGTCAAAAGGAGAATTTTTATTTTGGTCTTGATAAAAACTAGTCAGATCTATCATTTCATAAGCAAACAGATCAGACCCTGATCAGACGGCTCCTACGGGAGCCATCTGATCAGGGCCTGATCTGTTTGCATAGGTTAAAAAAGCGTTAATATGAGAAAAAGGGTTAAATACAGGATTTGAACTCCGGCACTTGCCAGTGTATATCCTGATCAGTTCCTCTACATGATTAGGGTCTGTTTGGTTCGTATATGGACTTATATAGATCAGATTCAACAGTTTCTGTCGAGTCCAAAACCTCTCTTGATCATACTGTCCACTCTTGGTGTGGCAAATGGCTTGATATGAATTATTCGTTGTAACAAAGGTTTAGTTAAGTCGCAACTTTTCTTCCTATTTATTCTCTATAAATATAAGTTTTTAAAATGAGTTCAAACTGTTTGTTACTGTGATTGTTTCTTGAGACTAAAACGACGACAACAAGCAGTAGTTAACCCTTTCCCTCGTATAAACGTGTTTTCACGCATTTGCAAACAGAGAAGACCCAGATCAGACGGCTCCTAGAGGAGCCGTCTGATCAGGGTCTGCTCTGTTTGCTGATAGAATTTGATAAATCTGTTTCTTTACTTTCTAATAGGCTACAATGTTCCACCTTCCATATTTCATATAACTTTTTTTGTCTATCGAAATTAGAATAAACATAGAACAGGGAAAGGGTTAAGAGTTAAAGACCTGGAATAAGAATTCTTATCCATGACCGCTGCAGTGAGGCTTTACTGTATTCAGGACTGACTTCATCGAAAGACCTTTTCACACCTTTGAAAACAGAGTAGACCCAGATCAGACCCTAATCTGTTTGCAAAGGCGTTAAAATGCATATATCTGGAGTAAAGGCTTACTCAATACTCATGGATCTTGATAAGAACTGACCTGAAGCTTTTGTTGATTTCTGTATATCTCCAGGCACTACTCAAGTCAAACTTAAGCCGTTCCACCTCCTTGGTAAAGTTGTAACAGCAAGGCTTGCCTGAAAAACACAACAATTGAAATCAGTCACTGTACTTGACATCAGTCATAGCAGTGGCACTTTGGGAACCACAATTGATCTCCACCTCAGTCTGTTAGAATGATGGAACATCATGCAGTTCTGATAGTCTAAAGGAAATAACCATTTGAAACCTTTTCCCTGTTGAATATTCATGAAATAAATAATGACATAATGAATATTTATGAGCTGATTTGTTATACATTTCAGAACATTTCAAAGTCACACAACTCTGGTAAAACTGGTCGTAGCAACATTTCCCTTCTTAACGTACACCTTCACATCAACATTGTTCATCTGTGAAAGTTTCAATTTAATCCTCCTATTAGTGTATGAGTAGTTGGACACACAAGATTTGTGGGATGTAAGTACCAATGTTCGTACATACAGGGGGCATAAAGTCATCATGAGTTTCCGTAGGACCAGGACCAGAGACAGTCACAGGGTAAGGCAAAAGCCTGTAACCCAGCCTTCTTACTAAAAAGGATCAAAGTTAAGCAACAGATTATATAAGACAAATGTTTATTACAGTCAGTATATCTTGTATGGGGAATGTCACACAAAATGGAAACTACTTGTAATGCAATTTACCACAGCTTCTAAAACGAAACAAGAAGTAATCTATTTATACCGAAAGTAAATATTGCATCAGACAGTCTGACACAAACTGACAGTGGGACGAAGTACAGCTGCTATTATCAGCCAGTGATATATAGTAAAACCCCTCTAAACCAGACGTTGAAATTAGTATAAATATCGGTCTTTGAGACAGGAGCTTCCTGCATGACTTTCACCTTGCATTAAGCAGTCACCTGCCTAAAAGTACCTAAATTCTTCTTTACTAGAATTCGGGTTCAGAGGGGTCTTACTGTATAACGAACTTTCCCTAAATATTTAGCCAAACAGTGTAAATCCCAATCGAACTGTTGCTGATTAAGCATTTGATCACATTCTACACTATTTGTTATGCTATTAGCTTCACTTAAATTTATGAAAACAGTGCAGAATTGACTTATTCAACTTCAAAAACAGTGAAATTAAGAGGAAAACGTGTTCTAATATTTATGATAAATATGGTATTCGCCGGTGACTGTCCTCTGCTTCACCATAGAAACGTTCCTTACAATTATTACAACAGAATTGTGATTTGATATCTGAGTTTCAAACTATGTAAATCAATTTTCACATAATTATTGTGTTTCTTCATCTCTGATTTAACCCTTAACTCCATAAATACGCCTTTCTACACCTTTGCAAACAGAGCAGACCCAGATCAGATGGCTCCTGTAGGAGCCGTCTGATCAGGGTCTGCTCTGTTTGCTTATGATATAATATAGATATGATTCTACAAGTTCTCTCATGGTGAATAATTCCTGTGGCAATGTGCTATTATAACAAATTAATCTAATTAATATTCATGCCATCATTAATTCTTACATGAATATTCATGGAAGAAAAGTTATTTACAAAAACTTGTTTAGTTATCAGTAAGTTGTTTGGCAGATGTTACAATTACATATCACCTCTTAACCAAGCTATGTGCCAATTTGCAGGAACTTTGCAAACAGGCTGGATCTATATGAGATGCAATGTTACATGACATCTCATCAGAATCATAGTAATTTGATAATCCGATCATTCTTTTCTTTACAACAAAAATGGAAATAAACTAAAAATCATGCTGACATCCCCCCTCAAAAGGACAGCTATCATTATAGGTCAAGGAAAACAACATCAAAACTGGGTCAACATCCAGACAACTGGGAATAGGTCACATATGCATAATTCTTTGCACGCTAGCAGCAAATCTGTGATACAGTGAAAATCCCTCTAATTCAAGTAAGCATCAACACTGGTAAGACAGATGGCAGCTTAATGCAGAGTGAAAAGTCATGCAGAAAGCTCCCATAGGAGGTTTCTGCATGACTTTCATCCTGCATTAAGCAGCCACCTACCAAAACAAGATCTCAATTCATTTTTAGTAAAATTTCTGGTTTAGAGGGGGTTTAATGTATAGAAATCTGGCAATACAATTTATGCGACTGCCATAGCCAAACATTAAGCTAATAAATATTCATGATGTTATTTATGTCTTACCTGAGTATTCATCAGGTAAGGATAAGAACTATCGGTAATTTAATGCCCCACAGTTAATATTTTTTATCAAGAAATGTTTGAAGCAAAGACATGATGTACACATGTATTATGTAATCATGTCTATTCACTCTAAATTTGCCTGAACCATTAAGAGTCTCTTGACTGAACCATTAACCCCTTAAGTGCAACAAACCGAGCATGTAAGAATTTGTAAACAGTGTAGACCCAGATCCAAGGGCTCCTGATGGAGCCCTTTGATCAGGATCTGCACTGTTTCTGATAAATATCATCTTCCACCATGGTAACTTTTTTAATTAATATTCAGAAGGGGAGGAGCCAGTTTTAATTATTCAGTAGGTTAAGGGTTAAACCACTAGACTAATGCTAAGTGCTATAAGCCTTTGGGAGTATTGTCATCTGCTGCAATTCCTAAATACATCAGTTAAACCCATTCCCTCCTCGACTAATTTTTAGAAACAATCTCTTTGAATAAATCTACTGACTGAAAAAGAGCATTTACTAGAAAAAAAATTTTTTTAGAGTTGTATACGTGAAACCATTGTGATAAATAGAGCATTTGCTCCATAGGAGCAAATGCTCTATTTATCACAATGGTTTCAAAAAATGACTTTTACAGAGGCGTCAGTAGGAGGGAATGGGCTAATTATGGATAAAACCACCCAGACAGCGGAAACACTGAACATACCACATCTTCCTTAATTGAAAATTTCTGTAAAATTAACATTTTTTGGCTAATTTGTCAAAATTGAACAATGTGTACAATGCACCTCGCCTACCCTTTCCTTCATATAAATGCTGTTTTCACACCTTTGCAAACAGATTAGAACCAGATCAGATGGCTCCTGTAGGAGCTGTCTGATCTGGGTTTGCTTACTTATTAACCCATTCCCTCATAGGCTATTTTTAGATACAACCTCTTTGAATAAATCTACCGAAAAGGAGCATTAACTAGAGAAAAAGATTTATTTTTAGAATTTTGTAGTTTGAAACCATGTGGTAAATAGAGCATTTGCTCCTATAGGTGCAAATGCTCTATTTATCACAATGGTTTCACAAAGTGACTTTTACAGAGTCATCAAAAGTTGTCAATATGAGGGAATGGGTTATATTATAATAGATCTGACTCTACTGTTTCTACCAATACCATTATTTCCTGGTATTTATTAGCTGAATCTGTAGCTCTGTGGAAGCAAGTAAAACTTGGCCCTGTATCAGAGTTAGAGCAGACATTCATTTTTACAGCAAGAAAAGGGTTAATAGCTGAACTAATAACTGGACCTAACCCTTTCCTCCATGAATATTCATGTAAGATTAGAAATAATGACATCATGAATATTAACTAGATTAATTTGTTATAATAGCACGTTGACACAGAGATTTTTGACCATGGCAGAAAGTATAGAATCATATCTATATTATATCACAAGCAAACTTATAGGGGCCGTCTGATCTGGGTCTACTCTGTTTGCAAAGGTGTAGAAAGGCGTATTTATTGAGTAAAGGGTTAAACACTAAATTTTCAAATGGACTGTTCCAAAATTCAAATAGGTGAAGTTTACAGTGAATATTCAGGGTTCTTTTTATAGAAAATTGTAGCAAAACAAACATTGCAGACCCTGAGGAGAGGTCTCCTATGGGAGCCCTCTCATATAGGTCTTCACTGTTTACAAAGGACATCAGTGACTTGATTCCCTTTACAGCATAGAAGTGCATTTTGACACCTTTGTAAACAGAATATACCCAGATCAGACAGATCCTGTAGGTGCAGACTGATCTGTTATGGAATAATATAGATCTGATTCTAAATTTCTGACATGGCCAAAACTTGCTATGTTTGACATTGATTATATTTATGTAAAGAAATTAAAAGAAAACATCACTATGAAACCCAAAGCAGACTATAAGCTTTATTCGCCACAGATAGGGACAAATAATCCATCATTATCAATGCTATTA
This sequence comes from Azorinus chamasolen, assembly GCA_963576725.1. Lineage (NCBI taxonomy): Eukaryota > Metazoa > Mollusca > Bivalvia > Cardiida > Solecurtidae > Azorinus > Azorinus chamasolen. The sequence goes on along the minus strand of OY755240.1, from coordinate 63,879,000 downwards.
TTTTACCTAAGCATAGCTTCTGGCAGCTGTCTGAGACGGGATCAGACCCGGGACCACGGTCTTGACACCAGGCATAGAAGGGAAAGGCAAACACACCCTCCACCTTCTGACATGGCATGGTCTTGGTCAACAGGCGCTTGTACCAATCCTGGCATGTCTCATTCGTAGAGAAGGCACATCTGCAAAACACAGAAGAAACAGAAGTTAGCTTATCCATAAAACTTGTCATTTACAGAATTCAACCCTTTTCCTCATATAAACGCATTTCACACATTTGCAAACAGAGTAGACTCCTGTATGAGCTGTCTGATCAGGGTCTGCTCTGTTTGCTTATTACATGATATACAATGTAGATCTGATTTTTCATGGCAAAAAATTCCCTTGAAAAATTTACATTATAAATATTCTGCTAATAAGTATTCATGATGTCATTATTTCTTAAATGAATATTGAACAGGGAAAGGGTTAATAGATATATTGTTAAATCCAAATGTGTTGATCCTTAGGTAAACCCTATCTTGTTTGTACTCAGAGGTCCAGATAAGGTGTACAAATTAAAACATTTTCAAGAATAACTTCTTCATTTCTCCATCAAACCCTATGTTGTGACCACTCTTTAGAATCGTCTCGAAGAGACGATTCTAAAGAGTGGTCACAACATTGGGTTTGGTGGAGAAATAACGATCTTAGTATTTGAGTACGCACTTTTATCTGTAGTTCTGTGTACTCATTATGATCTTCTCCATGAAGTGAATCTAATGAGTACAAACAAATAGGAGTTTTGTACGTAAAAATTAACTAGTTACCATACCTACATTAAATATTTGGCCACCAAATCCCCACTTTTTTTGTATAGCTGAATAATCCAACTTTTTGACCATTTTCAATTTTCTTTCAAAACATAGACTGTTAAACAGTTTGGATTTTGATGAGAGGTTGTCTCCAGGTCATGAAACATTTGATGGTTAACCCTTTCCTCCATAGGCTATTTTTTAGATCCAACCACTTTGAATAAATCTACTGAAAAGGCGCATTAACTAGAATAAAGATTTTTTTTAGAATTTTGTAGTTTGAAACCATTGTGATAAATAGAGCATTTGCTCCTATAGGAGCAAATGCTCTATTTATCACAATGGTTTCATGAAGTGACTTTTACAGAGGTGTAGAAAGGCGTATTTATGGAGGAAAGAGTTAACCTTTTACTCCATAAAATTAATATGCCTTTTAACGCCTTTTCAAACAGAGCAGACACAGATCAGACGACTCCTATAGGAGCTGTCTGATTAGGGTCTGTTCTATTAGCTTATTGCACAATATTGATGTCATTCTACATTTTCTACCATGACCAAAAGGCTTTTTCTTAGGGTTAAGAACATTGAACTGTTCACGGCTAGTCATCCATTGTATAGTTTTCCCACAGTGGTTTGACTGGGAAAGCCTTGTCAACCATTATCATTCACTTGTTAATTACTACATTTTGTAGTCAGTTCACACAGTCCTCTTGCGCAATTACTACTTGTATGACATGAAAAACCTGATATTCTTAAAAAAAGACAAAAAACATCTTCTTCTTTCTCAGTTAAAACAACCTAAAATTCTAAAGGGGAAAAAATCCTTTTCAGATACATGTAACTGGGTTATACACTGTAGACAGTGCCTTATTAAGTTATTAATGCTAAATGAATACTGAATATTCAAAGCGGAATGGCCCTATCTGTGTGTAATTAGAGTCCATTCAGAATTATAGGTAAAAACTTGCTACAGGACTTTGAATGATGAACAGTGCAGACCTTCTATAACCACGTCTTGAAACCATTGTGATAAATAGAGCATTTGCTCCAATACATGTAGGAGCAAATGCTCTATTTATCACAATGGTTTAAAACTACAAAATTCTAAACATTTCCTTTTTCTCTAGTTAATGCTCCTTTTTGGTAGATTTATTCAAAGAGGTTGGGTCTAAAAATAGCCTATGGAGGAATGGGTTTGATGATACAAAGCATTTGCTCATTAAACCTTACAGTATGGGAATAGAGTATGTTGCCCTTTGATCTGGATCAGCGCTGTTTGTCAGACAAATCATTTTCTTCAATGATACAACATTTTGTTTTTATTAACCCTTTCCTTCATATGAACACATTTTTTAGCATAATTTGCAAACGGAGTAGACCCAGATCAGATCAAGGTCTACTCTGTTGGCTAATGGAATTTGAAAGATGGGTTTCTTTACTTTCTAAACTGGCTACAATGTTCCATCTTCCATATTTCATTATAACTGTTTTGTCCATGAATATTCAGTAAGTATTGAAATTTGGAAAACACATAGAACAGGGAAAGGGTTTATATTGTTTTAATCATTTAGCAGATTAAGGGCTGACAAGAATGTCCTGTCTGCCTACACATAATCAGCAACCTAAACCTTGTCTAGCTAATTGTGACAAGGCTTGCATGTACAAAGAACTTAGATCAAGGTCAACAGTTTCTGAAATGTTTCGTAACCCATTCCCTCATAGCATATTTTTAGATCCAACCTCTTTGAATAAATCTACCGAAAAGGAGTATCTACTAAAAAGGAAAATTCTAGAATTGTGTAGATTGGACGAGTGAATTTTTGTCCCCTGCTGTCCATTCAGTTTAAAAGGGTTTTGCAAATTTGCGAGAGGGTTTTGAATGGCAAAAGTGTAGACCCTGATAAAACGGTTTCCCTTAGGAGCTCTCTGAGCTACTCTGTGTGCACATGTATGTCAATACACTCGTTTTCTATATTCAGAATTAAGCAAATCCGAGATGCAGGAGCCCTCTCATCAGGGCCTGTACTGTTTGTCATGTTAAATGTCGACATTGAACTTTATTAAACATTAGGCCACCTAGTCTCTACCAGTTTATAATGCTGAAAATGTCAATTTGACATCGTTTTGCAAACTTTAAATGAAACTGTTGGAGTAGCAAATCGTGTAGACCATGATCAAACCAGTCTTTCAAAAGCAGCAGTGTCATTGGGGTCTGTACTAAATGCCCCAGTTTGTCAGTACATTTAACCCTTTACTCCATAGGCTATTTTTAGACCAAACCTCTTTGGATTAATCTACTGAAAAGGAGCGTTAACAGAGAAAAAGAAATTTTAGAATTTTGTAGTTTTGAAACCATTGTGATAAATAGAGCATTTGCTCCATAGGAGCAAATGCTCTATTTATCACAATGGTTTCTAGATGTGACTACTACAGAGACGTAGAAAGACGTATTTATGGAGGAAAGGGTTGAAGCAATTATGGTAATTTTTAAACTATAATAATATACAAATGTACATAAATGGGCAATTTCATGAAACAGTTATGATCCAGCGTTACTAAGTGTGTCATCATTAGGATCTAATGTTTCAAACTCTTTACCTAATATAAACACCTTTTCACACCTTTGCAAAAACAGTAGACCCAGATCAGACAGTTCCCACAGGAGGCCGTCTGATCAGGATCTGCTCTGTTTGCTAATGCCATAATATAGATCTGATTCTACACTCCAGGTCATCATCCAAACAATCCTGTTTTCATATACCATTATAAGTTTTCAGCAAATAAATATTCATGATTTCATTTCTTACATAATATTGATTAAGGAAAGGGTTAAAAGATTGCTGTTACAAACAATACCCTTACCCGGGCTGAAGATGAAGGCAGTATATCCCAAGCCATAGTTAAAAGAGTGTACATTATGTAAAGTTGAACTTTGATATCTCGAACTTGGATAACTCGAACTTCTGGATAACTCAAAGTGAAAGTTCGGTCCTTCCAAAATTTACAAAACAAAATAGTTCTAAAATATATCACTGCACATATCTAGAAACACATGTGACAGCTTAATGCAGGTCGAAAGTAATGCTGAAAGCTCCTACATATACAGGAGCTTTCAGCATTACTTTAGACCTGCATTAAGCTAAGAACTAGATCAGATGCAAACCTATGTTATCTTATAGTAATTTGTATGGTCCCTAGAAGTTCAAGATATCAAAGTTCAACCGCATTTCAAATATTAAAATTGTCATTTTGCCATCAAAGTCTATGTTGTGACCACTGTTTAGAACTTCCTCAAGACAATTCTACAAAGTGGTCACAACTTAAAGAGTTTGAAGGAGAACTAAAGGAGCTATTCTTGAAGGAACATGTTACCTGCCGAAAGTGGTGTGACGCAAAAAGCGTGACAGAAAGACAATACAGATGATGGACAGGTGATCCCAAAATGTCATCGTGCACAAGCAGGTGACATAAAACTGATAGTTAATCTATGCTTTTGATATCAGATGCAAAACTTCTTTTTTCTCCATCAAACCCCATGTTTTTGTGATTACTAAACCCTTTACTCCATGAATATTCATGTAAGTAATAATAACACCATGAATATTGATTAGCAGAACTTTTATAATGGCTTATGTACACAGTATGTTTTGGTATTGGAATAAACCCTAGAGTCAGATCTATTATAAGTTCATACACAAACAGAGCAGACCCTGATCAGACAGCTCCTATAGTGCAAAGGCACAGAAAGGCGTATTTATGGAGTAAATTTGAATTGTCTCTTTGATATGGACTTTTATGAGTGGTCACAACATAGAATTTCATAGAGAAACAAAGAAAATATTGCTGGAATTGAGTGTTTAGCTTACCTAATTAACCTTAAACTTTAGATAAAGTTGGGCAAATAGTGTAGACCCAGATCCTGGAGGAGCAGTTAGATCAGGGTCTTCACTATTTGCTACAATGTCAGTCTAATTCAAAGATATCAAAATGGTGCCAATTTAACCCTTTCCTTCATATAAATGCCTTTTCACACCTTTTCCAAATAGGGTAGACCCTGATCAGACGGCTCTGATAGGAGCCATCTGATCTGGGTCTGCTCTGTTTACTTTTCAATGATATTGATTTGATTGTACTGTTTTAGTCAAACCAAAGAATTTTCATGAAAAGTTAACACTATACCAATTCAGCTAATAGCATGATATTCATGATGTCATTATTTCTTACATGAATACTGAACAGGGAAAGGGTTAACCCTTTAAACTTCTCCAGCTTTACAATCCCATTGAGAGGGGAGATTTGGTGGCCGCAAGTTTAGAGTAATTAGTGTACCCACTTATCTGGAGTCCAGCGATTGCCTTGATGTAACGGGAAGATGTCTCCTATACAATCATGAACTTATTGATTTTTTTTCTTCATGATTGAAGTCAACCTGATCTTTCAGACGCTAAGTTCCAGATCAGATTATTTGTATCTCACTTCCATGTATATGATATATACATGAATATACAGCCTCTCATCAGGATCCCAATTGTCTACAAAGTTTATCACATATTTCCTTCCACTGTATATAAAGTGACAGTCAATTGACTTGTAACTGCACAGTCAGGGGTTTGTCTTCAGGTCAAGTGGTCATTTGAGGAGACAGGCACAAGTAATAAGATGTGATGGCTAGTTATATGATACAGCTTTAGAGAGAGAGATCTTATTTCATGTTGTCTCACATAATTGAACTGAAGATGACACAGAAAGTTCCATCTAATAGATAACCCTTTCCTTGTTCAATATTCATGTCAGAAATGATGACATCATGAATATATATTAGCTGATGGCTCCGGCAGAAACTGTATTGTCAGATCTATATCATAAGCAAACAGAGCAGATCCTGATCAGATGGCTCTGTTGGCAAAAGAGTGAAAACATGTTTATATGAAGGAAAGGGTTAAAGCCTTTAAATTTATACCAAATACAGCACAGGGGGCCATTTCGTGGGTCTACATGGTCTAAAAAGTCAAAAAAATTGATTGGGTCGATTTAGTGTTATATTATATACAAGGGGTCTAACTACCCATTCGCAGATTTCACGACCGATTCGAAATAACGCCCGGTTTTGGGCTATCAAGATAAAAGACCCACTAATGTTTGGTACGAACGTGAAGCTGGGACCTTGTACTTTTCAAATAATATAACTTTTGATACATTCCGACTAAGCCGTAGCCAGTGCCGACGTGAAATTCCAACAATTTTTTTGACCTTTTAGACCATGTAGACCCACGAAATGGCCCCCTGTGAAACACAGTAGAGCCAACAAGTTTAACCCTTTACTCCATGAATATTCATGTAAGAAATAATAATATCATGAATATTAATTAGATAAATCTTTACAATGGCATATTATATTAGCGCATGAAATTTTTACCAAAGCAGAAACTGTAAAATCAGATCCGTACACAGATGGTTTGTATAGAACGGCTCCTATATGAGCCATCTGATCTCGGTCTATTCTGTTTGCAAAAACATAGAAAGGCAAATTTATAGAGTAAAGGGTTAGCCTGACACCTTTGAAACAGAGAAGGCCCAGATCAGAGTAGGCTCCTGCAGGCAACATCTGATCTGGGTCTGTTCCGTTTGCTTATTGAATAATAGGTATGTTTCTACAGTTTCTGGCATAGCAAAAAATACATGTGTCCATGTGCAAGACAAATTTGTCTACCAGTAATAAATATTGATGATGTTATTATTTCTTGCATGAATATGCATATAAGAAAGAATTAACTTTGCAAAGATATAAATTAGTTTCAACCAGCATGTGGCTGTCAAGTTCAGAAGAAAAAATGCAAAACCAGAGCACTGTAAGCAGATGGCCCAACACTCATGAATCTGTCAAAGGGCCGTAACTCTTGATTACCAAAAAGCCACATTTCAAAGGGCTATAATTCTTTAAATATGCATGAATAAAGAGTAATGACCTTTCGTTAGACTGTAACCATTGTGTTAGTGAACAAGTGTGTGAAGTAAAACTGTCATAGTGGCATTATGAAGCATTTTTGGTCATGGCAGAATCTGTAGAATTAGTTCTTTCTCATTTTGATAAGGTTTAAATTTACACATCTTATCAGTTCTGGACCTCTGTAGCATAGTAAAGGTTACAACAAGAGGGCCATGATGGCCCTGATATCGCTCACCAGTCACCAGACAATCAAAGGAGAAGATTTTCAAAGTTTACACTATGTTTCTATAGAAAACTGGCCATCCCTCGGGTGGTGCCAATTTTGACCACAGGGGCATAATTTCTATAAATTTTGTAGAAAAACTGAAGTTGATGCTATGTGCCAAATATGAAAGCTGAGAATCTTCCAGATTCAGGAGAAGATTTTCAAAGTTTTCACTATATGTTTCTACAGATGAAGCTATCTGCCAAAGATGAAAGCTGAGAATCCTCTAGATTCAGAGGAGAAGATTTTTAAAGATTCAAATTGTTGACTGACGACGCACACCTCATGACACATGCCGACGGACATCAGGCAATCACAAATGCTCACCCTGAGCACTTTGTGCTCTGGTGAGCTAAATACACCCTACAACGGATCACTGTATGCCACTGTTAAATTTCTGTGTTACTTACAACGTTAGTGTGCAATCAATCAATCACATGAAATACTTCATCATCCTTAATTGGTTTGGTATCAATTTACTTCTACTCTATCAAACCTTTCAGAGTGTAGGTGGTACCTTAATTATCTTAAATATTTCGCCTGACAAACCTATGCAAATAGTGTAAATCAAAATCAAACTGCTACTGAAGGAGCAGTTTTGGTCAAGGTCTTCACTACTAGCTACTCTATTAATTTCATTTCAAAACAATAAATTCACTTATTTAGCTTAACCCTTTACCAGTTAAATATTCATCTAAGAAAGAATGACACCATTAATATTTATTGGCTGAATTTTTATAATGGCATACATTTATGTATGCAGGTCTCTTTGATATTGGTTGAAACTTGTAGAGAGATCTATTATAATTTTACAAGCAAACATAGGAGAGTGGAGACCCTGATCAGACGGCTCCTACAGGAGTCATCAGATTCTGATCTGAATCTACTCTGTTTGTAAAAAGTGTTAGTATGAAGGAAAGGGTTAGCAAACAGGGGAAAGGGGAGAATCAGTATCCTAATATTTAGAATAATTACAACTGCATTTCAATACTAATAATAACCCTTTCCCTGTTGAACATTTATGTATGAATTGAAAACTTCATGAATATTCATTAACTTAATTTTACAAGGTAGACATTAAAAGGGAAGTGTTGGCTTAGACACACACTGTATGATTAGATCTATATAGTTCATAAGCAAACAGAGCAGACCCTGATCAGACAGTTCCTGCAAGAGTCGTCTGATCTGGGTCTACTCTGTTGGCAATGGTGTTAAAAGGCGTATTAATGGATTAAAGGGTTAAAATGCTAAACTTTAAACAAAAAGAATTCCATTTTAGAATATTCAGATGAATAAATGCTGTTCAAATATTTCAAAGAAAACAAATATTGAAATATTCATTACCATGACTAATTTAAAGATAGCAATTTGCCGTTAACCCTTTCCATCTGACAAAAGCTATCTCACACCATTGCATACACAGTGGACCCAGATCAGACAACTCTCATAGGAGCCATCTGATCAAGGACTGCTGTATTTACTTATAAAATTATAAAAGACCTCAGGCTTTTTTCTGGTATCTGCATGGGTTCATTATGGACATATTCCCAATGCAAAATAGGTAACATTTTCCCCGTATTTGGGGAAAAATTCCAAATAGAGACCAAATTTTGATTTTAAAGGTTTGAAAAAATGCAAATGCAAGCTAAAATGGGACCGAAAATGCTTTCCGAATCATTTATTTTTTTGTGCAAAAAATATCCCAATGCATTATTTAAATGCCTTTTTCCGTAAATTGCCAGAAAAAGGCCTAGACCTGACTCTACTGTTTCTATCAGTACCAAAAAAATCCATGCCATCATAAAAAATTCAGCTAATACATATTCAAGATGTCATTATTTCTTGCATGATTATATAAAAGGGTAAGTGTTAATCTGGATCTCAGTTGAGTTATAGCTATAAAACCTACCTGACAACAGATGCATCTTTACAGAATACATGGATATGGAATATGTCCATCTCCACTCTCTCAATCAATCCTAGTGGAACGTTGACAAAGGACTCCTTGTTACGAATCAACAATCGAAAGTTTGATAGCGCCACAATGCCATCTTCTGTTCGTCCAAGGAACTCTGCGCTCTCACCACTGAGCAGCGGAAATGGCACACGTAGGTTATCATCCTCAGAGACGAGCATTTTCTTGGGGAACACATCAGATCGTCTCACATGCTCCAGACTCGTTGGTTCTTGTTCCACACCTGTCTGTAAAATGAAAACAACGAGTTAGTAACAAACAAGTTACAGTGCTCCCTCACCTACAACGACACCCTTTGGGATACGAAGATTGTATGTGTTGTTCAGAGGGAGTTGTTATAGGGAGGGACAATCAAACATAATTAGCTTGTTTGCAGATCCCCAGATAAGGTTATTTCGAGAACTAAAACCGTTATGTCTCTATCAAACCCTATGTTGTGACCACTCTTTAGAATTGTCACAAAGTGACGATTCTAAAGAGTGGTCACAACATAGGGTTTGATGGAGGCATAAAGAAAATACGATCGAAAAAAGTTGTTTCTGGAGCCTTGTTAATTCGGAAACAGTGACATGCGTTGTTGTAAGGAGGTAATCATTATTGGGAGGGCCGTTGTAGGGAGGGAGCACTGTAGTAACAAAAGAGGCAAGAGTGTTTATGCCCGATTATCGCCAACATAAATTTGACCCGTAATTTGACCTTTGACTGATATATTACCTTGGCCTTAATAAGTCACCCCTAAAAATGTTCGCCTCTGTAAGTTGCACATGCATGTAAAGTTTGAAGTATGTATGTCAACTATGTGCAATGGCTACAAAATTATTACTAACGTTAAAGTTGTCCACAAGTCAACCAACAGACAAACAGACCAACAGACAGGTCAAAAACAAAATCCCCCCCCCCCCCAAAAAAAAAACCCACAAAGGGCAATGACTCCCAAAAAACTGAAGAGAGAGTTATGGACCTTGTGCACTGCACTTGTGGTTTGAAGTCAATAGCTTTTATAAGTTTGAAAGTTATGATCCGGACAAGCCGGACAGACGGATGGACGAACAGACGTGGTGACTCCAGTATACCCCAAAAAAAACTTCGTTTGCGGGGGTTTAATGAATATTCATGAGGTAAAGGGTTGAAAAATCCATGGTCAGTTTCAATTATTTTGGCTCCTGGTAAGAGGCAGTATATAATAATTCTCATATTTTTAGCTCAATCCAGCCTGTGTGCACAGGTTATCACTAACTCAACCTGGCACGTAAAGATGTAACAAGAAAAACATGAGGACTAAACCATGTTTGGCTGACTTAACAAATGTCGCTGACAAGGAACTCAGCATTACGATCAAAGTAAAACAGACTGATACTACGCAATACTAACCTTTCCAATGCTGTAGGCAAATTGATGAAATTTGCCCACACTTTGGATTAAAATGAGATGCCAGACTACTGGAAGCAAATTATTTTACAAAATGTGATTGCAAAATTGCTGGAGAAGAGAATACTATGCGACCGTTTTTATATGAAATTGTTGGGGATGATATTGGATTGCTAGTTGTTACATGCATGTACAGTATTAAAAACCCGCTAAACTGAGGAGCTTTCTGCATGACTTTCAACCTGCCTTGAAAGATCTAAATTGTTCAAAATAAAATTTTTGGTTTAGATGGGTTTGACTATACATGTATGGTGCTACATTATTTGTCATTTGTCACACTAACCCTTTACTTCATGAATATTCATGCAAGAAAAAATGACATCCTGAATATCAATTTGATTAATTTGTATAACTGTAGAATCAGATCTATATTATTTCATTATAAGCAAACAGAGCAGACGCCTCCTTGGTCTACTCTGTTGGCGAGGGCGTAGGCAGGAATATGGAATATGGAATAAAGAGTTACAGGGATTTTTTCTTCAATTCTCAGTTATATAATTCGTACCTTTTCTTTTCAGCAAAAGAAACAAATTGTCCAATAGCAGAGCTGTATATAAGATGAACATTTAGAAAATCCAATTTTTTTTATATATTTCTTCACCAAACCCGATTTTGCTGCAACCCGTTAGAATCAGCTCTCCAAGATGAGTCTAATGAATTGCAGCAAGAGAGGGTTTGCCTGATCTATAGGTCAATATGCATATATGTACATCTGTTTAATAGTTTATGTTTTGAAAAGCAAAGTTACTCAACATCTGGATCATGATTACTAACATTTAAGGTCATCCCAAATTCTCCCATAATGGCTAAAGGCCTTGGGTCATTTGTAACACTGAATGGAATAGTCTATCATGGATTAACTCTTTCCCTCAAAGTGACGCAATTGCAAACAAAGTAGACCTAGATCAGACAGCTCCTGCAGGAGCTGCCTGATCAGGGTCTGCCCTGTTTGCTTATGAATTCTACAGCTTCGGCAATGGTCAAAAATTCCTTTGTTCAAGAAGCCATTATAAAATACTATCCATACATTCATTATTTCTCACATTAACCCTTTCCCTGTTCTATGTTTATTTCAAATTCCCATACCTATTGAATATTCATGAGCAAGGTAGTTATAATGAAATTTGGAAGTTGGAACAATGTAGCCATTTTAGAAAGTAAGGAAACAGATCTTTCAAATTTCATCAGCAAACAGAGCAGACCCTGATCAGACGGCTCCTCTAGGAGCCGTCTGATCTGGGTCTACTCTGTTTGCAAATGCGTGAAAACACGTTTATATGAGGGAAAGGGTTAATATTCATGAGGGAACGGGTTAACAAAATAGCCTGTATAAAAGGCTAAACTTTGGTGAAGGATTTGTGAATGGCAAACAATGCCGACCCAGACCAAAGGGTTCCTCTATGGAACCTTTGATTTCAGTCATTACTTCCACTTAAACTTGTTTACCACGTTCAACAATCAACAGGTTTAACCCGTTACTTGTTCAATATTCATGTAAAAAATAATGACATCATGAATATTTATTAGCTGAATTTTCATAATGGCATTTATACACAGGATGTTTTGGCTCAGGCAGAAACTGTAGAATCAGATCTATATTATACCAAAAGCAAACAGAGCAGACCCTGATCAGGTGGCTCCTATAGCAGCAGTCTGATCTGGGTCTACTCTGTTTGCAAATGCGTGAAAAGTCGTTTATAAGAAGGAAAGGGTTAAAGCACAAATATCTAGGATTCCCACCATTGAAACACTGTTACAGCCCCTGTTAAATTACGTAAAACAACCCTGCATTCAAAGAGAATGTCACCTTTGAGTGAGAAAGCGACAAGTGTCATTAACCCTTTAGCTGCGGGGAGACAAGAATACTAGCATTTGCTAGAACCAGATCAGAGGGCTCCAAAAGAATTTTACATCCCAGCAAATTTTGTTGCATATACAGTACAGACCTCGCGGAACTTTCGAAATCCGCGCATCACCGCGATTTCACTGATCGCGGGAGAGAGACAGCTGTCCGCGATAGCCAATAAATCTTGGTGAATAACGAAAATCATCGGGTACTCCCATCGCGTTTTATTCCGTGACGGGCCCGTGGTGAGTTTGATAAGCCAATGATGATGGGTCGTCGCGATTTCACTTACCTGAGTTTTCAAGGGGATGTATCCTCGGAGGTCTTTGAATCGTTGCCCTAACGTTTCGATCGCATATGTATTCATAAAAAAATACAAGAATAAAAAAGAAATCACTTGTTAATAATAAGGACTGTACCCGTTCTCCTTAAAGAAATCACTTGTTAATAATAAGGACTGTACCCGTTCTCCTTATTTTTTATGTATGCAATGCTTTTGTGTAAAAATCCAAATAAACCACGTGACGTACTTCAGTGTGGTCATTTCGTCCCCAAACCTATTCGATATTTGTATATTTCGCAACACCAAAGTTTGAATAGTATATAAAGTATAATTATCAACATAAATGATTTCAATGTTGATATTTTCGTCTTATATCAGCAGTAATTCGCTTGGTGTCCATCTGTAATATCGGGAATTAAATGGTAATAAGACAGCTTCCTTTAACCCTTTCCCTGTTCTGTATTTAGGCCAATTTTCAGTACCTATTGAATATTCATTAACAAAATAGTTTTAGAAAAAATATTGATGGTGGAACATTGTAGACATTTTAGAAAGCATGGAAACAGATCTATCAAATTTTATTAGCAAACAGAGTAGACCCTGATCAGACAGCTACTCTATGAGTCATCTGATCTGGGTCTACTCTGTTTGCAAATGCGTGAAAACATGTTTGTATGAGGGAAAGGGTTAATTGTATGTACAATGAAAACTGGATCGATCGTCCGATTTACAGAAGTGTCCGGTTTTTTTGTTTCGAAATTTTGCCGAGAAAGACAGCAAAATGAAAAAAGGAAACAAAACAAAACAAAATGAATTGCACCAATATTCTACTGACTGTTTGTGTTGCGTACGTATTCCTCAATTCCCATACACGAGTGTGTTTGTGTAAGTCACGTCCATTATCACATTCGCATTTATAAACGTGTTGCCTAACTTTTAACTGTGTTACTAATAAGGTGTGGCATTTTCTCGCCAGGGTTTGACCCTTAATCTGCTGGTCGCAAGCGTCGTGCCATGATGTAGGCTATGTAAACAAATTGGATCCTGATGAAAAGCAGAGAATTTGGAGACTGATCAATATGGATCCAAGATGTATGACACTCAGTCAACATTTCTAAAAGAAATAGATCTGCGAATTATTAAAATTTTAATAAAGAAGCAGACTTCACATGTGCAAACTTTCGTAACAGGCAAAGGGTAACAGGGTGTTGCAAATTTTAACTCGAGGTCACTCCCTTATCGTCCCAAGTGAGGATGTGGTTCCACATCCAAACAGCTTTTGTTGGCAATCATTCACCAGGATTAAGGGAAATACGGACAATATTTCAAAATCTATGAGCTGATATTTTTTGTGTGTATGTGTCAGCATCATACAGGTTAAGAAATAAAATGGATTCTTTAATTGTTGTTGATTTAATAACAAAAGTGGTACGTCGTAATTTGTTCCAAGAGTAGTGCAGGTAAGGATTGATGTAGCTTCTTTCATTAATGTTATTTGTTTTCACAGTTTTCCAGTCGGTCCCTTTTTCATTATATGGTCAAGATTTCATACCTAGCCAAACCGTTAATCCCTACTATTAATAACAATAAACGTCACTTGGAAAAAGGAATTTAACCCTTTACTCCATGAATATTCATGTAAGAAATGATTTTATCACGTATATCAGTTGAATATTTTTTATACAATCACATGCACACGGGGAATAATGACAAAGGAGGAAAGTAAAGAATCAGATATATATAAACATGTAGATGTTATTCCATAAGCAAACAGAGCAGACCCTGAAAAGACGACTCATGTAGGAGCCGACTGGTCTGTTATCTGTTATCTGTGATCCAAAACTATTTTTTCCGAAATAAGAACAACATACAATGACAATAATGTATAAATTGACACAGCTCCCGTCAGTATTTTTATTCCCCGTAGATGTACTTTTTTTGTGTAATTTTTAAGGCACTGTTCGTCCATTTGTGATTCTGTCCGTTAGTGATTCCGTCCTTAACAGTTGGTCAGGTTCAAGTGAAGTTTTATTACCCTCATATTTATATATAAAAAACCCCCGTCTTTTCACGTACATTGTATTTGCAAACAGAGTAGACCCGTATCAGACGGCTCCTGTAATAAGGTTTAATTCTGATACTTCGACTCTACTGGGCCCATTATAAAGAATAAAATATCTCATCTGGATCTAATCTGTTTGTAAATGCATAAAAATGTTCTAGAAGAGATCCTTCGAAAGCAAAACCAGTAATACAAATTTGAATAGAGAAAAATGCAGACTCAGTTTTATCACAAATCACGTCAGCAGACTAATGGTTTATCATGAGACGATCTGGACAGGGTTGATTCTACATAAAAAACAACTGCTGATGATAATTGTATGAATCACATAAACACATCGTAAAGCAGTAAATCAGATCCAATGTATCGTGTAATCCAGATTCCATTTCCACTGAGGACACCCCTGAAAACAAAGGGAGAAAGAATGTCAACATAGGAAATTCATACACGTGAACTCATGATTCTTAAAGAAATTTAAATTTATTTCGCTATTAAATATGATATTAGCTCTATCCTTGATAAACATGTTCGCTTTATAAGGGTTAGTTCTGCACATTGCACCATCTACGATAATTTGCCAGGTCAGCAAAAATTTACCAACATAAATAAAACAGCTACCGGTACTTATTGAAACTGTCCGCGATTTTTACAGTATGTATACTTACCCGTCTTACCTGTATCAATCGAGGAATCCACTAGATCTAGTTTTCACAACCGATATTATACAATTAATAAAAAAGAGTTGCAAGTTATAAAATGTGTACTGTTGGTTACTAGTTCACAGCGTCTGTCGCTATGCATTCGGATGGTTTTCACTGTATCGTCGAAAAAACTGAATTGGTGTCGTGTGCAAAATAATGCATAAAAACAACATAGTGTGGCAAATACAACTGAATTCAAGTAAACACGTTATTTTTTACACAGAAACATAATTCTTTTCAAATAGTTTAACAATTAAGACATGGTAACTCCAGTATTCTTCCCAACTGACAGACTAACACTCTACCTGTAAATCGTGATGGCCCATTGTGTTTACGATAAGGCGTGATGGCCCCAATCTCCGAAAACAACTCCATGGGGGTCACAGACTAACCGCGATAAATAACTCGATAGTACAGTGGTCATGATGGGGAATCACGAACACATCTTGATAATTTACCACGAAAAATAAAAAATGCCCATCATGGTATCGCGGGTTTCGAAAGTTCCGCGAGGTCTGTACTGTATACCAGTAGATATGATTACAATATAATAGACATTATGTCTTTGCTAATTCTTTGTTAATGAAAGGAAACAATATTTTTGTTTGGCCAGCACCAGTGACTGTGACTTAAGACAAACCCTTCATGCATTTTAATGCAAGCTACAGTCCATACAAATTCACCTGACGTTGACCTTTATGCATGAATAAATTAAAGTGAGATGATGCAATATAAATCAATAATCGCCAGCGACGGGTGACAAAATAAAATGCACGAAAGACACACTCTTCTCGCTATCGTCTTACCACGTGCCATATCGTACGATTTTGAAGTGTCCCGAAGCTATATTTAGAAATGCAGTGAAGTGTGAAATTATAATAGAGGTCACTAACATCAGGTGAATTTGTCTGGACTATAATCTGTATACATGAAGCAAGTTAGTTTCCTAACTAACAGTAACCTTGACCTCAGAACTCACCCCAGATTATATGTCTTCAATAGTCCATGCAAACTATCAGTACAGTAGAACCAGTCTTAAGTGGTCATAAAAAAAGTCTAATTATGAGTCTGAAAGGCAGTAAGTAGCTTAATGCAAGTCAAAAGTAATGCAGAAAGCTCCTATAGGAGTTTGCTGCATTACTTTTGCCCTGCATTAAGCAACCACCTGCTTTTTAAGACTCATACAGTCATGTATGCTCAATAAATGAATGGCTTTGTTTGTGAAAAAAGATTTACTAAATGACCTTGACTTTGACTTAATTCATAATGCACTGGGTATAGGTTTGGACACTATTCAAGCTATTTTACACTAACTTAGTCACACTATGTCTTCCTAATTAAAGTTACATGTTTTGGGTTTGACCAGAGACACCTGCAGATGCACTTGATGTAAGTTATTGAGGGGAAACCACAAGTTTAAGTTATTGGGGGGGAAACCACAAGTTTATCGAGGGTACATTGTAAACTACAAGTTTAAACTATTGTGGGGAAACCATTAATTTGTTATTGAGGGGAAACCCACAAGTTTCGGTTATTGTGCCACAGTGGGAAAACCAGCCCTCTGGAATGACTTTTTGCCAATTTGGTAAACAAGTTTCAACTACAGGAGTTCTGCATTTCTCTCAACAAATCAGAGAGCAGACAGAATCCTGATGAGAAACTCAAATACACAGCTTCTGATCTGAATGAAAACTTTGCAAAGGTTAGTGTAACCGTTACTACATTTGCAAGTGGACAACTCTTTGAACACTAAAAGGAGTTACATGTACCAGCAACAACGATTCTCAATTATTTTCTTCTATTTCTCTTAGCTTATGAATATTCAAGTTAAGGAATAAATGACATCATGAATATTTATTAGCTGAATTTTTACAATGACAAACAAACACGGATTTTTTGGCCATGGCAGAAAATGAAGAATCGTATCCATATTATATCTTAAGCACACAGAGCAGACCCTGATCAGACAGCTCCTATATGAACCGCCTGATCTGGATCTACTCTATTTGCAACGGTGAAGAAAGGCGTATTTATGGAGTAAAGGGTCAAGAACAAGTTTAAAGGTCAATGTAAGAAATGTTTGCATTATAATGTTTGATGTACAAACAATTGCTTACCCTTCTCTAGCTACAAATACATTTTGCAACCTCAAATAACTTTTAACTGCATTTTTAAAGGTTTCAAAATTCAACTTGGCCAAGAATTGAACAGCTTGGAACCTGAGCAGATGTCAAGTTATGTGTCTGATCTGGATCCACGGTATTAAAAAAATGTCAGTCATGTCATGATTAGCAAACGACCGGTTAAAGCAGAAAATTGACTGAATGGTAGAGAGCAACCAACGGACAAAGGTTCATTGACCCCGCAAAGCCTCTCCACTCCGGTCTTAGTGTAATTGGATGTTTAACCCTCTATATAAACCTCGTTTTCACGTATTTGCAAACAGAGTAGACCCAGATAGGAGCCGTCTGATCAGGGTCTGCTCTGTTTGCTTATGAAATTATAAATAGATATGGCTTTATAGTTTCTACCAAAACCAAATATTCATGTGTTCATATGCCATTATGGAAATTAGGCTAATAAATCTTCATGATGTCATTATTTCTTACATCAATACTGAACAGGGAAAGGGAGGGTTAGCCTTTTCATTTCTTGTAGACTCGGTATGAGTCTTAGTGAGAGGATCTAACTTGCTAGAACACTTCTACAATGAAAAACAGTACAGACCATGGTAATACAGTGTTTTCAATTATCGGTTAACTCAATCCAAACAACACAAACCTACTAAGGACTTCACATTCAAAGGATTAATCCTTTATCGAATGATCATTCATGTAAAAATTAAATAATGACTATAAATATTCATTAGCTGAAGTTTTATGATGGCATTAAGAATAAGGGAATGTTTGGCTTTAATTTGGCAAATCTAAATTATTTCACAAGCAAACATAACAGACTTTGATCAGACAGCTCCTACAGGAGTTGCCAGATCTGGATCTAGTCCATTTTCAAATGCACAAGAATGTGTCTCTATCATGTAGAGACCTACATGTAACCCATTTCCACCAGAGGCTATTTTCAGATCCAACCTATTTGAATGAATCTACCGAAAAGGAGCATTAACTAGAGAAAAGGAACATTTTAGAACTTTGTTGTTCTGAAACCATTGTGATAAATAGAGCATTTGCTCCTTAGGAGCAATTATTGCTCTATTTATCACAATGGTTTCAAAAAGTGATTTTTACCAAAGCGTAGAAAGGCGTAGGTTAAATAGAACACCAATACAAAATTTCTCATGCCACGTCAAATGCACTAGACTATTAACCCTTAACATGCTGAAAAAATCTCTGCCGAAACTCGGATCTGTTGCATGTGTTTGATAAAAAGCTTGGATCCATCATCATCCTGATGTGATGCTGAGTTACATGGAGTCTAATCTGGATCCAACCTGCTTGCAATTGCACTTAGCCTGAAAAGGGTTAACCCTTATCGTACAAGTGTGACTTGTTCTTTGCAAATAGTTTGGATCCAATTGAGTGTAACTCGGCATCTCATTGGAAGTATCAAAATTACAGCAGAGTCTGACCCCCTGTAGGAGTCGTCTGATCTGGGTCTACTCTGGTTTGCAAATGCGTGAAAATGCGTTTATATAAAGGAAAGGGTTAAGTCTTGATCCTTGAAATTCATTCTGCAAATATTCATGAAAACCATGGGCACTGAACCATTTAAAGCAAATCAATTCAACTGTGTTCATAAAATGCCAAAGACTCGTAATTTCAAATTCAAATTTAAAAGACCGTTCAAAGTCGATTGATCACAGACCATTGGCTACACGTTCATGGTGACAGTTTACGACTAAATGAACTGTAAACGCGTCATAATACTTAAAATCAATACCCATTAACCCTGTACAAGCCAGCTCAGCAAATGCACAATAATCTAGGCAAACAGTTTTTGTCTAAAAGCCCAGTCAGTGTCAGATGGTTTTGATCCTGATGAAACTCTAAATTACTCACTTTTAAATAGTCTTAACCCTTTCCTCCATAGGCTATTTTTAGATCCATCCACTTTGAATAAATCTACCGAAAAGGAGCACTAACTAGAGAAGAGTAAAATTTTTGTAGAATTTTGAAGTTTGAAACCATTGTGATAAATACAGCATTTGCTCCTATAGGAGCAAATGCTCTATTTATCACAATGGTTTCATAAAGTATAGGAGCAAATGCTCTATTTATCACAATGGTTTCATAAAGTGACTTTTACAGAGGCATAGAAAGGTGTATTTATGGAGGCAAGGGTTAAGTGACCATCAAACGGGTCTAATTATTGGTCTGTGAGGCAGGTGGTAGCTTAATGTCGGTCATAAGTACATGTAATGCAAAAAAACTCTTCTAGGAGCCAACTGTAATACTTTTGTCCTGCATTAAGGAACCAACTGCTCTCAAAGACTCCTATGTTCAATAACCCTTTCCCTGTTCTATGTTTATTTAAAATTTCCATACCTATTGAATATTCATGAACAAAGAAGTCATAATGAAATATGGAAGGTGGTACATTCTAGCCATTTAAGAGAGTAAGAAAACAGATCTTTCAATTTCCATCAGCAAACAGAGCAGACCCTGATCAGATGGCTCCTGAAGGAGCCGTCTGATCTGGGTCTACTCTGTTTGCAATTGCATGAAAACACGTTTATCTGAGGGAAAGGGTTAAATGAATGGCGGCATAAGACAGGTTCTACTATATTCCAAAAGCTGAAGAGTGGACATGTCTAACTTTACACAGCTAGAATTCAGCAGTTGGGAGGACGGAGAGGGGGTGGGGGTGGGGGTGGGGGAGGCTTGTAGCTCTAGTGCTTACTTTATCTCTTTACTTCATGAACATTCAATGTAAAAAATAATGATATGAATATATTAACCCTTTCCCGGTTGAATATTTATGTAAGAAATAATGACATCATGAATATTTATTAGCTGAAATTTTATACTGACATAATTATGTACACATGACTTTTTTGGTATTGGTAGAAACTGTAGTACATGTAAGATCTATCATAATTTCATAAGCAAACAGAGCAGACTGTGATCAGACGGTTCCTACAGGAGTTTCAATTCTCAATACAGTGCTCCCTCCGTACAACGGCCCTCTCAATAATGATTCCCTCCTTACAACAACGTATGTCGCTGTTTCCAAATAAAACAAGGCTCCAGACACAACTTTTTTCCATCGTATTTTCTTTATGCCTGCATCAAACCCTATGTCGTGACCACTCTAAAGAGTGGTCACAACATAGGGTTTGATTGAGGCATATGTAACGGTTTTAATTCTCGAAATACACCTTATCTGGGGATCTACAAACAAGCTAATTATGTTTGATTTTGCCTCCCTATAACAACTCCCTCTGAACAACACATACAATCTTCGTATCCCAAAGGGTGTCGTTGTAGAGAGGGAGCACTGCATTATCTTTTCTTCTATTTCTCTACAACAAACCACTTAACCTTTTACTCCATAACTACGCCTTTCTATGTAGACCTATAGAAGATCAGGGTCTGCTCTGTTTGCTTAAGGAATAATATAGATCTGATTCTAGGGTCTCTGCTTTGGCAAACATTTCATGTGTAAATATACATGTACTATTTTCAGAATTAACTTAATTAATATTGATGATGTCATTATTTCTTTCATGAATATTCATGGAAAAAAGCAGTTTCATCTGGATCCAAATTGTTTACATAGGTTATCACGAAGCTGCCACTAACATGCAAAGAGTAAATATCACATTCATGTAGGTACGACCTTAAAGCATTCACCTCATACTATGCGCTGTAATATGTTATTGATCAAAGACAAATACAATTTGTGCTTTACAAATGTTATGCTATTTTAGTCCTCCATGGCAGACAGCGCCAAAAAGGGATTGGCTGAAGGCACAACCTGCTGAAAAGTCTGCTCACTGAGACACTAAGACACTTGACAAGGACATTCTCGTAACTGGTGTGAGCCAGCATTTCACATCAATATCAATGGAAGTAGTGCATGGCCGAGATAATATATGATTTTCACAGATTCATTTGAAATGTACATGTACAAAAATTAACCCCATATACAAACAGCAGCCATCGGAAATGGATCTGCTCTGCTTGCTTATGAAATAACACAGATATGATTGTACAGTTTCTGCTATGGACAAAACATTGTGTGTTCATGTGACATCATTAACCCTTTCCCTGTTCTATGTTAATTTCAAATTTCAATAGATACTGAATATTCATGGACAAAAATGTTATAATAAAATATGGAAGGTGGAACATTGTAGCCATTTCAGAAAGTAAAGACACAGATCTTTCAAATTCCATTAGCATACAGAGTAGACCCTGATCAGATGGCTCCTCTAGGAGCCGTCTGATCTGGGTCTACTCTGTTTGCAAATGCGTGAAAACATGTTTATATGAGGGAAACTAGAGCTCAATTCATGTGTGGGAGCATTATGAGCCCGAAGTATGTGCTGTCATAACATGCACAATGTTATATGGGAGGGGGCTCATGTTATCAAGCCTACAATGTGGTTTGAGTTGACGGTCACCGTGACCTTGACCTTTTACCGACTGACCTCAAAATCAACAGGGGTCATCTACTGTCCATGACCAACCTCCCTATTAAGTATGAAGACACCATACCTAAT
The DNA here is from genome assembly GCA_963576725.1 of Azorinus chamasolen. Taxonomy (NCBI): domain Eukaryota; kingdom Metazoa; phylum Mollusca; class Bivalvia; order Cardiida; family Solecurtidae; genus Azorinus; species Azorinus chamasolen. Next base: position 63,857,020 of record OY755240.1, on the reverse strand, counting down.
AATTATAAAGTTATTGAGCAGACATGTTGGGTTTTTTTAAGGTAAATGTGACCTTGACCATTGACCGACTGAACTCAAAATCAATAGAGGTCATCTACTGGCCATGACCAACCTTCCTACTAAGTATGAAGACAGCACACATAATAGTTATCAAGTTATTGAGCTGACAATATTTTTTAGTTGAAGGTCACTGTGACCTTGACCTTTGACTGACTGACCTTGAAATCATTAGGGGTCATCTACTATCCGTGACCAACCTCCGTACTAAGTATGAAGACAGCAAGCCTAATACTTATTAAGTTATTGAGCGGACATGTTTTTTTTAAGGTCACTGTGACCTTGACCGTTGACCAACTGGCCTCAAAATAAATAGGGTTCATCTACTGGCCATGACCAACCTTCTTACTTAGTATGAAGACAGCACTCCTATATTATTTATCAAGTTATTGAACAGACAAGCTTTTTCAGTTGAAGGTCACTGTGACCTTGACCTTTGACCAACTGACCTCAAAATCAATAGGGATCATCTACTAGCCATGATCGTCCTTCCTAATAAGTATGAAGACAGCACACCTAATAGTTATCAATTATTGAGCGGACAATATTTTTGAGTTTAAGGTCACTGTGACCTTGACCTTTGACTGACTGACCTCAAAACAATAGGGGTCATCTACTAGCCATGACTAACCTTCTTATTAAGTATGAATATGGCACACCTAATAGTTATCAAGTTATTGTGCGGACAAGATTTTTTTAGTTGAAGGTCACTGTGACCTTGACCGTTGACCGACTGACCTCAGAATCAATAGGGATCATCTACTAGCCATGACAAACCTTCCTTGTAACATGAATATTCATGGAGTAAAGGGTTAAAAAACAAAGGGTTAAAGGGTATAATTCTTTAAATATGTATGACTAAGTAATGTTTTTAGATTGTAGATATTGATAGAGCGAGTGTGCAATGTTTGATAAGGATACCTAGAGCTACTATGTGGGAAACTTACAAAACTACAAATTAAAAAAAAATCATTTTCCCTAGTAAATGCTCCTTTTTGGTGGATCTATTCAAAGAGGTTTGGAATAGGTTAACAGTTTTTGCAAGACAACTGGCATTACCCCCAAGATGATAACAATGACAAAAACACCAAGACTATGACAATACCACAAACTTTTCTTCGAAAAACAGCAAAAACTGAATTTTATCTAGACAGCAATTTTTGCAAACTACAAGTCTCAAGTGGCCGGAAGGTTTGCCATATACATAATCTATCCTGTATACCGGTATATCATAATTCAGCTTAACCCTTTCAACCCGGAACACACATATACTGTTATTTGCAAACACTGTAGACCCAGATCAGAGGGCTCCAAGAGGAGCATTCTGATGAGGGTCCACACTGCTTGTCATTCAAAATCCTCATGCAAATTTTACCCTTTCATATTGTATGGACTCTAACAATACACAATGATGGACTATTCCACTCTGAAACTTAAGGTTTAACGGTTCAAAAACTTTAACCCTTTCCCTGTCCTGTGTTTATTCCAAATTTTGATACCTACTGAATATTCATCGACAAAATAGTATAACGAAATATAAAAGGTGGAACATTGTAGCCATGTTAGAAAGTAAAGAAACAGACCTTTCAAATTCAATTGGCAAACAGAGCAGACCCTGATCAGCCGTCTGATCTGGGTCTACTCTGTTTGCAAATGCGCGAAAGCACGTTTATACATGTACGGTAAATATGAGGGAAAGGGTTAAGCAAACAGCACAACCGGCTGTAGAGATATGTATTATGCAGTGTGCTTTAACATAATTCATATTTGCAAAACCACTTAAATACCTGATCCTAAAATCTGGGTCGAAAAATTTATGCTTGTGTGCACAAGAATTTCAAGGGCAGCTTAGCCATTGTCAAGCTGGAAAGCGATCCCGCACAAAAGTTTGAGCTATTTTTTTTTATAACTTTCAGGCTATTTTCAGGGGCAGGCAAATTTCTTTATGAAATTCTATGGAGAAAATATATCTACATCAATGGTCAGTTTGTATGTCAGAGTATCAAATAGTATGTATTTTATTATGTCGTGAAAATTTGCAAAGTTTTTTTTTAAATGACGCCTTTAGGCTATATAACCCTTATCCTGTCCAAAAAAAACCACATCCTGTCTGCTAAAACTCTGACATGCTGTATTTTTTTCACTTATCTCTGATTCCTTAACCCTTACAGTCAGTGCAGGACACGAGTAACTAATGTCCTTTGCAAACAGTGTAGACCCAGATGAGAGGGCTCCTAGAGGAACCCTCTCATCAGGGTCTGTACTGTTTGTCATGTTACGCTTTTCTTTAGAAAAAATCCCTAAATATTCATTGTAAGCTTGACCTATTTGAATTTTTCATAATAAATACACTTTTCTATGCTTCTGAAAACAGAGTAGACCCAGATCAGATCATATTCAATGATCAATATGATCAGGGTCTGCTCTATATGCTTATAAAATAGATATGACCCTATAGTTTTTTTCCATAGCCAAAATGTCTTTTGTTTATATGCAACAATGACTGGTACTACTAGTACTAATTTGTAAGCACTCTTAACCCTTTCCTCCATAATTACTTCTTTCTACGCCTCTGTAAAAGTCACCTGTTGAAACCATTGTGATAAATATTTATCAAAATGGTTTCAAAATACAAAATTCTAAAAATTTCCTTTTCTCTAGTTAATGCTCCTTTTCGGTAGATTTATTCAGAGGTTGGATCTAAAAATGGCCTATGAGGGAAAGGGTTAAAAGCCAATTTACATTCCACACGTAAGTACAACAGTATACATCCGACCTGTCTGGACCTTTTCAATATGAACCATCATTATCACATTCTCATTCTAGCTATTATATACTGATCCTGATGAAGATGACAGATCATGTACATTTACCCTAAAGGTCAATGACCCTGGCTGACCCTTGCCTGGTGTATCTATTATTTTCTAAGCAAACTTCAGCACTGCCTAACCCATTCCCCCATAGGCTATTTTTAGATCCAACCTCTTCGAATGAATCTACCGAAAAGGAGCATTTACAAGAAAGAAGTAAAATTTTAGAATTTTGTAGTTTGAAACCATTGTGATAAATAGGGCATATGCTCCTACAGGAGCAAATGCTGTCTTTATCACAGTGGTTTCAAGAAGTGGTTATTACAGAGACGTAGAAAGGCGTATTTATGGAGGACAGAGTTCAATCTTTCAGGCTTTTTCTGGCATCTGAACAGGTCTTTAGAAGGACTCATTCCCAACGTAAAATAGGTAACATTTTGCCCCAGTTTTGGGAAAAATATCCCAAGAGACCAAATTTTTATTAAAATGCATTTTTAAAAGAAAAAGGCAAAATAAGTTTAAAGCTTTCCAAAACATAGGAGCTTTCAGCATTACTTCAGCTGTGAACTTGAGATATTGGTCAGATAATAAATCAGATGAATCAAACCTCTGTTATCTCGAACCAATTTGTATGGTCCCTTGAAGTTCGAGTTACAGTGAAACCCCGCTAATGCGACCACTTAATAAACAGCCACTGATGTCGTCTAAAGCAGGTGGTTGCTTAATGCAGGACGAAAGTTATGCAGAAAGCTCCTAGAGGAGCTTTCTGCATAACTTTCGTCCTGCATTAAGCTACCACCTGCCTCTGCCACTCAGAATTATGCCCCTTTTTGGTGGTCGCATTAGCGGGGTTTTACTGTATCAGAGTTCAACTGTATTTCATAAACTAATAGAGCAAGACCTTGATTAGACGGCTTCTACAGCAGCCATCTGATCTGGGTCTACTCTGTTTGCAAAAGTATAAAAAGGTGCAAATATGGAGTAAAGGGTTAAAGGAAATTCACACAGAGCATTTATAAGTGACTGATGGTCTCATTATCTGTATGTACTCCTAAGTGACATTTGCTACTGGGTGTTCAGGGTCAGTGACCTTTCCAGTCTGTTGCTTTCTTTGCCTTTCAGGGAAGATGGTATGTACCGTGGTATGTACTGGTAATTGATTTTTTTGTCAGTTATTTGTAGTGGTTTGTAAAAAACCAACACTATGACACTGAATTACTCTAATTACCCTATGTATCAGCAGGGGGGTGGAAATTTCATTTTTTTCTACTTGTCCTCGGACTAGTGAAATAAAAAAAACTTGGTTGTCCACAGCATAATTCAACTTGTCCCAATTTATGCATCTTTTTCAGTAACTTGAGGAGTTTCCATGATGTAGACTAGTGGTAGAGTGCAGGACCTACTGTCTGAGACGCACACATCTGATTTTTTCTGAGGCCAAAAATATACTACTATGTACAGATTACAAACTATGACCTACAGATAAGAGGTCCTGTACTCTATTACTACATGCAAAATATACAAACTTAAATTGAAACTTTCAGTATTTATTGAAAATTCAAAGTGAAACTATTTCTCAAGGTTCTAAAGAGTACCCACACCAAAGGTGTTGGTAAATTTGGTTGAGAACAAAATTCATGTCTTCCAAGTCGGGCACAGTGAAATTAAAAATCTGAGTAATAAGTGTATCATGCCTTTCAACACATTTGCCTTTCTACATTACTGATGTAGTATCGGCGACTAGGGGGTATAAACGGCAGACATGACAAAATACGGTTTGACTTTCGTCTTCTTCTCGTAACCATTTGAAATCAGCAAACCAGTGTTGCAGCAACTTGTTTTTATCATAGGTATTGTCCCTTTCATTCTTTGTTTTTCGCTTTTTGCCCTTGTCATCGGCTTCTTTGGGCTTTGAACCGTCTTTTCTAACAAGAAACGTGTCCATCGTCTGCTTAAACTGTCAATTTTGTAATATGTTTACAGTGGAAACGGACATGACATACTTTTTAGGATTGGGCTAAAAAACGGACAACATCTTAGTCTGAATGGTCTCAACATAATACGGACCTTGTTACTAAAGACTTCGCTCGCGTGTTTAAATTTTGGATAATTAAAATAAGCTCTTATTTATTATTTCAGAGTGAGTTTAACTGTTACGAGAAATTTGGCATGCTTTGATCAAGTTTAGAAATAAATTTTGAAATACCCGTAGTTTTGTAGTGCCGCAACTGTTATTCTGAATCCGTTATTCGGCAGCTTATTTATTGAACCCATTTCTTTTATCCACTGGTACCGGGACGCTGGTAACCGATTGTTACAGCGAATGAAATGACGAATGTTTGTTGTTGCTGATAACCATACCAGTAGAGTAAATGGTAAATAAACGTTAGAATTTGCGGATTATCTCAATTTCTTTGGATTTTTAAGCGCTTTTTGGTCAGATTTGAAGGCATATCTAAGTTTCCAAGATAATAATATCCCGAATCTTTACTTGTCCGCGGACAATTGAACTGCAAAAACCAATTTGTCCGGGGCCCCAAATGTACGAGACGGACGAGTCGGACATGGGATTTCCGCACCCCTGATCAGGACATCAAAATTAATGTCCTCTCTGTGTGGATTTGTTAAGCTGAATAACACTTTCCCTGTTCAATATTCACAGGTCCAGATAAGATGTCTATCATGTGTAAATTAAAACAATTTGAAGAATAACTTCTTTATTTCTCCATCAAACCCTATCATGTGACACTCTCTTTGAGACGATTCTAAAAAGTGGTCCCAGTATAGGGTTTGATGGAGAAATGACGATTTTAGTATTTGGGTACGCACCTTTATCGGTAGCTCTGATATTCATGTAAGAAATAATGCCAAAATGAAGGTTTTATGATAGCTGAGTACACAGGATATTTCAAGTGTTAGCAACAATAGTGTGAGATCTATTGTAATTTCATGAGCAAACAGAGCAGACACTGATCAGTAAAGACTAAAAACAGATCTGATACAATTTTCTGTTCTGGAAAACAACAAAGTTATGTTGATTCAATCCAATAGTCTCTTGCTTTAACCCTTTCCTCCATAAATACGCCTTTCAGAGGGAGAGAGACAGAGAGAGAAAAACCTATAGGAGCCGTCTGATCAGGGTCTGCTCTGTTTGCTTATGATATAATATAGATATGATTCTACAGTTTCTGCCATCGCCAAAAATGCATGTGTCTATTTGCTATTGTAGCAAATTAATTATTATTCATGACATCATTATTTCTTACACAAATATTCATGTAGGAAAGGGTTATTCCTTTCCGTCATAAAATTGCCTTTTAATCGTTGCAAATAGAGTAGACCCAGATCAGACAGTTTCTGAAGGAATTACAAAGATCTGATCCTAGCTGCATCGCTTTTGTCCATGCCAACAATTCCCATGAAAATGTACACTATAAAAATTAAGTTAATGAATATTCATGAAAAAATCATTTCATGCACAATTGTTCATTAGGGAAAGAAATTAACTTACCATGTTGTCATGCATGACCTTGCAAATGGTTCAAGCCACCAAAATTCTCTTTCCCCAGCTACTCTTCTGATTCAGCAAATTTCGCTGGAACTGTATTCACTAGATAACAGCTAATTTCTTTCGCTTACAGAAGCACTGAACAGCTAAAACTTTGTTAGCGTCTCTTTGGAGCTGGGTAGCCATTTTGTTATGTCATTTTATCTTCTCATGAAGCAAGAAATCCTTTTAAATCAGTGTAAGAAAGACTGGAGAATAAGGATGTTCCACAAATTGCCTGATATGTTTAAATCAACAACAAAAATCAGTTTCCACCAATCCAATTCTGTACCGACAACTTTCTCGCCTAACTTTAAATCACTAAAAACAGTCTCTCATTCAGCAGCCCTCGTTGACAACTATGACACTTGTAAATATATCACAAAAATGTTTGCAAATTCTGACAAGTAATCGTTAAATCAGGAAATCCGGAAAATCCAAGATAATAGTCTTTCTAAGATAATTCACTTCCTGGGTGACTTTATCACGTCACACGATCCATTGTGTGTCTTCCCACTGGGTTCCCCTTACAAGGGTAAAAGGAATTACTTACTCTAATCAATGCCTCACTAGGACTTGTAATATCCGAAATTATTCTAGCCAAATGTTTAAAAGTGTGGTTATTCTATTAATTCTGAAGTTATATACCAGTCAGTAACTGTGTTACCATTCACAAAATGAGGATAATCGGTGACCTTGAGAAAGACTGAGATCTTCATTGACAATTCAGCATATGCTGCAGCCTTCAGTCAGATAAAACTGTTATTCCATATCTGTTGCTCGAGTCTACCATCTACAATGATCACTGCAACCTCTTGCCTAATCCTGAAAAATACAATAGAGCAAAGGTTGAAAGTAAAGTAAGATGCAATGTACAGCCCATATCACTGGGAAGTTCTCAGACATCGGCAAAGAGTGAAACTCATTGAACATTCTACAATATTTGTCATTCACTACATGTTTTATAATGGGACTATGAACAAAAGCATTTTTATCGTGACAGAAACTGTAGAATCAGATCTATTACACCAAAAGCAAAACAGAGCAGACCCTGATCAGACGGCTCCTCTGGGTCCGCACTGTTTGCAAAGGCATATAAAAGCATATTTATGAAGTAAAGGGTTAACTCTTCCGGCTATTTTGGAAAAATATAATTATGCCCTAATAAACGTCTCCCTTTTGGAAAATGTAAACTACCCCCAGGGTGTTTATTAGGAATTTTACGGTATACATACACATTGTATAATGTATTTTATTGACAGACAGCCTACATTCCTTAGGTCTCAGTGTTGTCAGCCTTATGCGTACATGATATACATGTACAATGTACATGTATCCAATAGTGAATATATATGATCCTATACTCAACTGCAGCCTTTGATGAAAATCAATAATGACATGTTGACAATCAAAAGCTATTATCAAAAGGAAGGATGAACAACCGGTTTTCCAAGTTTCATTCCTTCAGTTCTGTGCATGATAGAGGCAAACTTGTGATAACCTATATGCAAACAGTTTAAATCCTTCTAACGCATTTCCTGGTATCAATTTTATTCAGTATTCACATGAAGGTGATCAAAGGATCCATCCATAGCCCGCTCCCTGTTCTATGTTTATTCCAAATTTCAATACCTACTGAATATTCATGGACAAACTAGTTTATAATGAAATAAAGGAAGGTAGAACACTGTAGCCATTTTAGAAAGTAAAGAAACTGAGCATTCAAATTCCATTAGCAAACAGAGCAGAGCCTGATCAGACGGCTCCAATAGGAACCGTCTTATCTGGGTCTACTCTGTTTGCGAATGTGTGAAAACGTGTTTACATGAAAGAAAAGGTTAAATTAATATTTTTTTTATTAGAAATTTACAGTACAACCTGTCTATACTAAAGCAACCATATAATCAATATAAATATGGATGTCGGTAAGAGAAGGTAGGTCTGATCCTAGACTTTCTGCCATGGCACAATAAATATACTATAAAGTCAGTTATTATATCATACTCAGGTGTCATTATTTCTTACATAAATATTAATGTTTAACCCTTTCCCTGTTCTGTATTTAGGCCAAATTTCAACACCTACTGAATATTCATTAACAAAATAGTTATTAAGAAATCTGGAAGGTGGAACATTGTAGACATTTTAGAAAGCAAAGAAACAGTTCTATCAAATTCTATTGGCAAACAGAGTAGACGCTGATCAGACGGCTCCTCTAGGAGCCGTCTGATCTGGGTATACTCTGTTTGCAAATGCATGAAAACACGTTTATATGAGGGAAAGGGTTAACATTTATTCAAGATAATATTACCTTATTAATTTATTAATATTCATGGTCAATCAATACAGTAGAACATGGAAAAGGTTTTTTTTCACTAAGGTGGAAACTGTAAAATTCCACAAGGAAACAGAGCAGACCCTAATCAGATGGCTCCTACAGGAGCCATCTGATCTTGGTCTACTATGTTTGCAAATGCATAAAAGAGTATTTAAATAAGGGAAAGGGTTTAAACGTTTTTGAACCTCATCAGACAAACACCAAATTACTCTATTTCCAATCTGGATCCAAGCTATAAAGTCAGTGAAGTCACTATGATCAATGTTTGCTTATTGTCCAAAGTGTGAATCCTTCCTATGCTGATAAAGTATCATCTGTATAAATTGTGGTCAGTGCTACAGATCTTAAAGGTTGTTTTCCTTCAATTTCTTTTCAAATTTTGATCTGAGTGTGAGTTTGGATCCTGTTGCTCCCAGTCTCTGTTTGCACAGGTTATAACAAATTTAACATGTACCTGAAAGGCTGATGAATATTCATGTTAGAAATACATGTAATTACAACATGAATTTTATCAGTCCTTAATATATATAAATGCATTTTCATGCATTTGCTTTTGGAATAATATACATGTGTCTGATTATATAGTTTCTATCAATACCAAAAGTTCCAGCGTACATAAATTATGCCATTGTAAAACTTCTGCTTATGAATATTCATGATATCATTATTCTTATGAATATGCAACAGGTAAAGGGTTTAATTAGCAGTATAAGAATGCAGGACCTTATCCCTTTCCATGTTCTATGCTTATATCAAATTTCAATACCTACTGAATATCCATTAACAAAATAGTTATAAAGAAATGTGGAAGGTGGAACATTGTAGACATTATAGAAAGCAAAGAAACAGATCTTTCACATTCTATTAGCAAACAGAGTAGACCCTGATCAGACAGCTCCTCTAGGAGCCGTCTGATCTGGGTCTACTCTGTTTGCAAATGCGTGAAAACATGTTTATATGAGGGAAAGGGTTATAGTGGAAACTGTAGAATCATACATTTCTACATACATTTCCATAGGCAAACACAGTCCCTGATCAAACTGCATCTTACAGTCAAAATTCCAATCTGGATCTACTCTGTTTTCAAAGGCAGAAAAAGGTGTCACTATCAAGTAAAGCGTTGACACAATCCCATAGGTTACAAAACATTTCTCCATTTTAACCCTTTAAAATGCTGAATATTGAAAGTGGAATGGTCTATCATTATTTAATTACAGAGTCCATTCAATACAAAAGGGTATACATGTAATTTGAAAAAGGAGTCTGAATGACAAACAGTGCATATCCTGATCAGAGAGATCCTAGAGGAGCCTTTTGAACTAATGGTCTACACTGTACACTTGTTTTCAGCATTCAACGGTTTATCCACAGAACTGTACAAAACCAATCCTATATTCAAGATATCACTTTTGTAACATTTATCTCTTTGCATACTACATGTATGTACAGAAAACCCCCTCTAAATGGGAATTCTAGAAGAGAAGAATTAAGCTACTTTTTAGACAGGTGGCTGCTTATTGCAGGGTGAAAGTCAGGAAAAACTCAGGTGAAACTCTCTCCCTGCATTAAGCAGCCACCTGTCTCCAAGACTAATATCTACCTGTATTTACTACGGTAAATTGAACATCTAGTTTATTGGGGTTTTTACTGTAAATACATGTAGTTTGCAAAGAACAGTCATCTGCAAGGTAACCCTTTACTCTATGAATATCCATGTAAGAAATAATCATAAATGACATCATGAATATTAATTAGATTATTTTTTATGACATATGGAAATAGGAACAGCTGGCCTTTGCAAAAAAACTGTAGTTATGGAATAGCTGGCCTTTATAGCTACTGTAGTTATATCATAACTGATTGCAAACAGAGCAGAACCTAATCTGACGGCTTCTACAGGAGCTGTCTGATCTGGGTCTACCCTATGTGCAAAAGGTGTAGAAAGGCATACAGTATTCATAGAGTAATGGATTAATTTTCGTCCTTTACTCTTCCATTCCAATATATACAGTGTCAACCCAGTGTTGAAAGGGTCAGCACTGTTTGTCATTCAAAATCCTCATGCAAATTATATAAAGCCCTTTTATTCTGTTTGAACTCTAAAATTTTAACCCTTTCCCTGTTCAATATTCATATTAGAAACAAGGGCATGTTGTATTGCTATGCAAGACATGAGTCCCCCACCGGACTGAAAAAAAACCCTCCGCTCTCCCCACCCCACCCACCCATGGTGTGGTTGACCATGGTATATACATGACCACCTAAATGGTATTAGTACCTACTTTCATACATTAAATCAGTAAATAAAAAGTTATTGTCCCGACAAGAAAATATGAAAAGGGGAGTAACTCCAAAAATATTGATGCTAGAGTTATTGCCCTTGTGCATGACACTACACTTCATCATGCTTGTTCCATATGAGAAGTTTCAAATCAATTGAACCAGTAAAAAATATAGATGCTAGAGTTATGGCCCTTGTGCATGACATTACCCCTCATCATGCTTGTTCCATATGTGAAATTTCAAATCAATTGAACCAGTAGATAAAGAGTTATTGTCCGGACAAAAAATATGAAAAAGGGGAATAACTTCAAAATTATTGATGCTAGAGTTATGGCCCCTGTGCATGACACTACTCCTGATCATGCTTCTTCAATGTGTGAAGTTATAATGAATTTGGCCTAACTTTGTAGGAGATATGGCCCGGACACAAAGCGTGACAGACAGACTGACAAGAAAATATGAAAAAGGGGAAGAACTCCAAAACTATCGATGCTAGAGTTATGACCCTTGTGTATGACACTACCCCTCATCATGATTGTTCCATATGTGAAGTTTCAAATCAATTGAACCAGTAGATAAAGAGTTATTGTCCGGACAAAAAAATATGTAAAAGGGGAATAACTCCAAAAATATTGATGCTAGCGTTATGGCCCTTGTGCATGACACTAGCCCTCATCATGCTCCTTCAATGTTTGAAGTTATAATGAATTTGGCCTAACTTTGTAGGAGATATGGCCCGGACACGAAGCGTGACAGACGGACTGATAAGAAAATATGAAAAAGGGGAATAACTCCAAAAATATTGATGCTAGAGTTATGGCCCTTGTGTATGACACTACCCCTCATCATGATTGTTCCATATGTGAAGTTTCAAATCAATTGAACCAGTAGATAAAGAGTTATTGTCCGGACAAAAAAATATGAAAAAGGGGAATAACTCCAAAAATATTGATGCTAGAATTATGGCCCTTGTGCATGACACTAGCCCTCATCATGCTTCTTCAATGTGTGAAGTTATAATGAATTTGGCATAACTTTGTAGGAGATATGGCCCGGACACGAAGCGTGACAGACGGACGGACGGATGACGGACGGACAGACGGACAGACGGACGGACATACTAACAAATGGGTAGTTGTGTGACTTTTTCCTTTGATCTTTTCTTGTGGGACTAGTCCCACAAGAAAAACTATTTTTGGCTCTAACTTTGGAAAAGAATGATCTGGAAGCTAACCCTAACCCTAACCCTATGTCCCACAACTGGCCAGGTTAATGTCACAAGAAATGGCCAGGTTACTGTCACAAGAGATGGCCAGGTTAATGATTTTACTTGTGGGACTAGTTAGAAAAAGTCACACAACTACCCATTGGTGAGTGCGGACGGACGGACGGACGGACGGAATCGAGCAAACCTATAGTCCCCCAACCGGTAACCGGTGGGGGACTAATAATTACATCATGAATATTAATGAGCCAAACTATTTTAAAGCATTATTAACAAAGGAAGTTTTCACTGTGACACAGAGTGTAGAATTAGATCTATATAACTCCCAATTAAATTTTATAAGCAAACCGAGCAGACCCTGATCAGACGGATCCTATAGGAGCCGTCTGATCTGGGTCTACTCTGTTTGCAAATGCGTGAAAAAGGTATTTATAATTATATGAAGGAAAGGGTTAACAATGACAAACCATTCCCCTTTAAAAATTCACCATTCAAAAGGCTAATACAATGCATAGATCTACATGGGGTGAGTGAAAGAGTTTCATTCAATGGCAAAAATACAAAACATACTGATAAGAAATTCTCATTTGTTATTCATGATTTGATTCCGGATTGGTCATATGCAACAACTCTACAACAGACCAAAAATCTGCCAATCTGCAGGTACACCAGTAGGTTTATCTTACTGTATGACACAGTTAACCCTTTCCGTCATGTAAATGCTTGATGTCGCCTTTGCAAACTGAGAAGACCCAGATCAGATGACTTCTATAAGATTTCGAGAAAAAAGAGATTTTGATTGATCAGTATAGTGTACGCACCTTATCAGATTCTAGTCCTGAATAACCCCTCCCTTTCAAAGAAAAGCCTTTTCAAGCATTTGCAAACGGGGTAAACCCAGATCAGACGGCTCCTATTCTGTGTTTGTAAAATGCTATGTCTATAATAGATACACGTCATGTATATATTATTGTAAATTCCATAATACACAAAAATCTACACCTTTGCAAACGGAGAAGACCCAGATCAGACAAATCCTGTAGGAGACATCTGATCAGGGTCTGCTCTGTTTGCTTATGAAATGATATAGAATTACATGTATCTTGTTTTCCACATGTAAATCACACAATTAGTTTGACACTGCTACCTGTGTCACAGAATAAACCCTGAAAGACAATAGTGGAATTCTGAATATTTACATTATATCCCATTTAGGATGTCAGTTTATACTTTTTACACTATTAATACCCCTTTCTACGTCTACAGTCCAACCTGCTGTATGCGGCCACTCTAGGACCCTCCCAATGAAAAACACTATATATTACACCTGGTATAAGCGGTCACCTGCCTAACGCGGCCAGCGGCCACTCTATTTCATCCCAAATGGCCAATACACACTGGTGTAAGCGGCCAGGTGTTCTACAAATGTAAAGCGTGTAAACACTTTTCATGGCTATCGATCGGCAACGTAAGACATTTTGTCACATTTGAATGCATACAACTAACAGTCATGACCCATTTGGACCCTTTATCAGAGTTTCTTTTGTTTGTTTACAAAGCGCGTCGGTTGTTCATGCCATATTAATTGGGGATTTACCTTCTACTCGGAATTCCCAAAATGTAATCACGCGTGAACTAGCTGGTTCCCGACTTCCGCTTTATGAGTTAGATAATCGCGGACAGAATATTCGGGACACCAGTCGTGTCAAACATGGCTACACCGTTAGAAGTTACACCCTGAAGCCAAATTCGAATAACACTGGCACGTGTATTACTCAAATAAAAGAACTGACACTTATAAATAAGGGACAAAAGGTTGAAGAACGACAAACAAGGCAATTAATTCGATAATGACTTGCAATTATTACGGACACTTTAGGTCAGAACGGTCTTTATAAATATCGATTAGTACTGCTGTACACATATAATGCATGTCTGTCATAATTACTCGAAAGTATGCTTGGTAACATGCACCTGGTTTAGGCGGTCACCTGCTGTAAGCGGCCAAAGTGGCCACTTCCCTAGACTGCCCGCTTACAGCAGGTTTGACTGTATTGATACAGAGTATTCAGTCAGATGGCTCTTACTGCAGCCATCTGGTATGGGTCTGCTCTATTTACAAAGGCCTTAAAAGGTGTTTCAATCAGTTAAAAGTTTAAATGTACATGTATCACTTAACCCTTACAATGCGGGAAACGAGTCACTAATTAATGTCATTTGCAGTGTAGACCCAGATGATATTTAGGAGCCCTCTCATCAGGGGCTGCACAATTTGTAATGTTAAACTTTTCTTTTGAAAAATCCCAAACTGTTCACCGTAAGCTTGGGGGTATCCATGGCCGAGTGCTTATGGTCTTCAACTGATAATCGCTTAGCCCCTCGAATCCCGGTCTGGACATTTAGATACATGTTTCAAGTGAGGAAGCCTTCCAGCTGGCTTGCCGCAGGTCGGTGGTTCTACCCGGATGTTCTTCTGTACACGAAACAATGCAATTTGTTCCGTGCACAGAGGAACCTCTGGGGTCTTCCTCCACCTGTAATTTAAGCTACAAGTAGACGTCGCAATATGACTGAAATACTGTTAAAGCGACGTAAAACCCGATAAAAACCAAACCGTAACCTAGACCTGTTTGAATTTTGGATTAGTCCAGTTTAAAATTCAACTTATTCCATTCTAGTCAAAATCACAATTCTATGGCTTTGACATCCGAGTACTCTTCATCTACTTTGGATAAAAACAAATCCTGCAGGAAAGTATTCAAAAATTCTCCCCAAAGCTAGCTGAGAGTTTCACAGCCTCAAGGTAATAAAGTTGTCATTTCAATGCATTTTGAAACTGAAAATAGCAATTATTGCATGGCAGAAAAAATAAGTACCTTCTGGGACTAATTAAACAAGGGCATGTTGTATTGCTATGCAAGACATGAGTCCCCCACCGGACTGAAAAAAACCTCCACTCTCCCAACCCCACCCACCCATGGTGTGGTTGACCATGGTATATACATGACCACCTGAATGGTATTAATACCTACTTTCATACATTGAATCAGTAAATAAAAAGTTATTGTCCCGACAAGAAACTATGAAAAAGGGGAGTAACTCCAAAAATATTGATGCTAGAGTTATTGCCCTTGTGCATGACACTACTTCTCATCACGCTTGTTCCATATGAGAAGTTTCAAATCAATTGAACCAGTACATAAAGAGTTATTAACTGGACAAGAAAATATGAAAAGGGGAATAACTCCAACAATATAGATGCTAGAGTTATGGCCCTTGTGCATGACACTACCCCTCATCATGATTGTTCCATATGTGAAGTTTCAAATCAATTGAACCAGTAGATAAAGAGTTATTGTCCGGACAAAAAAATATGTAAAAGGGGAATAACTCCAAAAATATTGGTGCTAGAATTATGGCCCTTGTGCATGACACTACTCCTGATCATGCTTCCTCAATGTGTGAATTTATAATGAATTTGGCCTAACTTTGTAGGAGAAATTGCCCGGACACGAAGTGTGACAGACGGACTGACAAGAAAATATGAAAAAGGGGAATAACTCCAAAAATATTGATGCTAGAGTTATGGCCCTTGTGTATGACACTACCCCTCATCATGATTGTTCCATATGTGAAGTTTCAAATCAATTGAACCAGTAGATAAAGAGTTATTGTCCGGACAAAAAAATATGTAAAAGGGGAATAACTCCAAAAATATTGGTGCTAGAGTTATGACCCTTGTGAATGACACTAGCCCTCATCATGCTTCTTCAATGTGTGAAGTTATAATGAATTTGGCATAACATTGTAGGAGATATGGCCCGGACAAAAAGCGTGACAGACGGACAGACGGACAGACGGACGGACAGACGGACGGACAGACGGACAGACGGACGGACAGACGGACAGACGGACAGACAGACGGAATCGAGCAAACCTATAGTCCCCCAACCGGTAACCGGTGGGGGACTAAAAACTAAAACATGTACAGTCTTCCTCAGTTCTCTTTCCCCCCATGCACAGTAAGAGCTTTTGCTGGCTAAAACAGATGTCTGCTGGACTTTCTAAAGTAATTTATCTTCCCTTTTTTACCATTACAGTATCCAACTGTGTTGCTTATGAGATCAGAGCTCAATACATAGAGGCACAATTAATGTAGGAAGCTTATGTTGAGCTACCACCTGCTTTAACCCATTACCTCATAGGCTATTTTTAAATACAACCACTTTGAATAAATCTACCGAAAAGGAGCATTAACTAGAGAAAAGGAAAAAGGAGCAAATCATGCTCTATTTATCACAATAGTTTCACAAAGTGACTTCTACAGAGTCTTGAACAGTCGTCAATATGAGGGAAAGGGTAAACCCTTTACTTAATGAATATTTGTGTATGAAATTATGACATATTGAATATTTATTAGAAGAATTTGATCTTAGGAAATGTTTGCCAAGGCAGAAACTGTAGAATTTCATAGCAAACATTTAGTAGACAGCTCCTATACATGAGCTGTCTGTTTTTGGTCTCCTCTTTTTGTAAAGGCGTTAAAAGGCATTTTTATGGAATAATGAGTTAAGACCAAATGTAGGGCTTCTCTTTGACCGTTACAGTAACAATGATTTGTGAGTTAAGACCAAATGTAGGGCTTCTCTTTGACCGTTACAGTAACAATGATTTGTGAGTTAAGACCAAATGTAGGGCTTCTCTTTGACCGTTACAGTAACAATGATTTGTGAGTTAAGACCAAATGTAGGGCTTCTCTTTGACCGTTACAGTAACAATGATTTGTGAGTTAAGACCAAATGTAGGGCTTCTCTTTGACCGTTACAGTAACAATGATTTGTGAGTTAAGACCAAATGTAGGGCTTCTCTTTGACCGTTACAGTAACAATGATTTGTGAGTTAAGACCAAATGTAGGGCTTCTCTTTGACCGTTACAGTAACAATGATTTGTGAGTTAAGACCAAATGTAGGGCTTCTCTTTGACCGTTACAGTAACAATGATTTGTGAGTTAAGACCAAATGTAGGGCTTCTCTTTGACCGTTACAGTAACAATGATTTGTGAGTTAAGACCAAATGTAGGGCTTCTCTTTGACCGTTACAGTAACAATGATTTGTGAGTTAAGACCAAATGTAGGGCTTCTCTTTGACCGTTACAGTAACAATGATTTGTGAGTTAAGACCAAATGTAGGGCTTCTCTTTGACCGTTACAGTAACAATGATTTGTGAGTTAAGACCAAATGTAGGGCTTCTCTTTGACCGTTACAGTAACAATGATTTGTGAGTTAAGACCAAATGCAGGGTTTCTCTTTGACCGTTACAGTAACAATGATTTGTGAGTTAAGACCAAATGTAGGGCTTCTCTTTGACCGTTACAGTAAAAATGATTTGTGAGTTAAGACCAAATGTAGGGCTTCTCTTTGACCGTTACAGTAACAATGATTTGTGAGTTAAGACCAAATGTAGGGCTTCTCTTTGACCGTTACAGTAACAATGATTTGTGAGTTAAGACCAAATGCAGGGTTTCTCTTTGACCGTTACAGTAACAATGATTTGTGAGTTAAGACCAAATGTAGGGCTTCTCTTTGACCGTTACAGTAACAATGATTTGTGAGTTAAGACCAAATGTAGGGCTTCTCTTTGACCGTTACAGTAACAATGATTTGTGAGTGAAGACCAAATGTAGGGCTTCTCTTTGACCGTTACAGTAACAATGATTTGTGAGTTAAGACCAAATGTAGGGCTTCTCTTTGACCGTTACAGAACAATGATTTGTGAGTGAAGACCAAATGTAGGGCTTCTCTTTGACCGTTACAGTAACAATGATTTGTGAGTTAAGACCAAATGTAGGGCTTCTCTTTGACTGTTACAGTAACAATGATTTGTGAGTTAAGACCAAATGTAGGGCTTCTCTTTGACCGTTACAGTAACAATGATTTGTGAGTTAAGACCAAATGTAGGGCTTCTCTTTGACTGTTACAGTAACAATGATTTGTGAGTTAAGACCAAATGTAGGGCTTCTCTTTGACTGTTACAGTAACAATGATTTGTGAGTTAAGACCAAATGTAGGGCTTCTCTTTGACCGTTACAGTAACAATGATTTGTGAGTTAAGACCAAATGTAGGGCTTCTCTTTGACCGTTACAGTAACAATGATTTGTGAGTTAAGACCAAATGTAGGGCTTCTCTTTGACTGTTACAGTAACAATGATTTGTGAGTTAAGACCAAATGTAGGGCTTCTCTTTGACCGTTACAGTAACAACGATTTGAAAAAGTGCTAATTCATTACAGCTGAGCTACACATACAGATGCGTACCCAAATACTAAAATTGTCATTTCTCCACCGAATTAAACCCTATACTGTGACCACTCTTTAGAATCGTCTCGAAGAGACCATTCTAAAGAGTGGCCACAGTATAGGTTTAGGTGGAGAAATAAAGAAGTTATTCTTGAAAATGTTTCAATTTACACATCTTTTCTGGAGCTCGGCATGACATACAAATTATTCACTTTTTTGCATATAACTGTGCATAAGTATTAACTTCATAACCGATAAAGATTTCTCAGTTTATTATTCCTTATCGTAGAAAAATTAAATTTAACATAAAGAAAAACAAATATTTTCACAATATTTATTTATCTTAACCATTACAATCAATGTCTATTCAATATTCATGTAAAAAACAATTACATCATGAATATTTATTAGTTATACATTGTAAATACTTTTAAAGAAAACTTTTTGCCTTGACAAATACCAACCAGACCCTATAGGATCTGTCTGATCAGGGTCTGCTTGGTTTTCTTATGGACGTAATCCTGATTGTGCCCTTTCTGCCATGACCTACATATCCTGTGCTTACAAGGCATTTTAAAAATTCAGCTTATTAACTCTTTACTCTATAAATACGCCTTTCTATGCCTTTGCAAACAGAGTAGACCCAGACCAGATGACTCCTATCTATGAGCTGTCTGATCAGGGTCTGTTCTGTTTGCTCATGATATAATATAGATATGATTCTGAAGTTTCTCTCAGGAGCAAGTATTCCTGTGTCCCTATACATGTGCTATTATAACAATGTAATTTATATTCATGATGTCATTTCTTACATGAATATTCATAGAGTAAAGGGTTAACCCATTCCCTCATATTGACGCCTCGGTAAAAGTCACTTCTTGAAATTGTGATAAATAAAGCATTAAAATTTTGCTCTATAGCAGCAAATGTTATATTTATCACAATGGTTTCAAAACTACACAATTCTAATAAATTTCCTTTTCTCTTGTTAATGCTTTTTTCCCCAGCAGATTTATTAAAAAAGGTTGGGTCTAAAAATAGCCCATGAGGTAATGGGTTAATATTCAGGATATAATTATTTCTAACATGAAGTTCATCACCAGTTAAGGTGTTATATTAATTATAAATATAATACATGTATCATTAATACAAAACACCAACAGCATTGTCTGATATGGAATTACACTAATCATAACAAAAATATTTACTTCAGCTCAGCTCCCAGTCTGAAATCTCAAAACTTGTTGACCAGACAAATTTGCCTTTCCTGTCTCGTAAAATCCGCCCACTTTTCTGCCGACAATTTAAAAACCCAAGACAAACCAAGTTCAAGGCCCCAATGTCACTATAGATAACGTTTCAACAATAACTACTTCTGCCAGGTAAACGTTGTCACACATGGAAAAAAAAAAACAACACCAAAATATCCATAAATTTCTAACTTCCCCCCAAAATATGCTGAAAACTAAAACTTTGATATGGCAACAAACAACATGGTAGTAAATGATTTTGGTCAAATCTGAATTTAAAGATTTTATTCCAACATGACACTGCATACTACGGGTGAAAACCTGAATGGGGTGTACAGGTAAATCTGGATAGGTGCCAGCCCAGGTATATCCTGATTATAGCATGTTTAGTAACTGTCATCTGCAAAACCTGGTGTCCTTGTGAATTCTTAACCCTTTCCCTGTTCTATATACATGTATTATTTATTTTCCAAATTTCAATACCTATTCAATATTCACGGACTAAATAGTCATAATGAAATATGGAAGTTGGGACAATGTTTAATGAATCAGATCTATCAAATTCCATTTGCAAACAGAGCAGACCCTGATCAGATGGGTCCTATAGGAGCAGTCTGATCTGGGTCTACTCTGTTTGCAAATGCATGAATAGGCATTAATATGAAAGAAAAGGTTAACAAAGAGCACACTCTGATCAGACATCTCCTAAAGGCATTAAAGATGTACATGTTTCTATGGGGTATAAAGTGAATTTCAAAACTACGAAGTCTGACTGGGAACCTACAAAACAAAATTCTTGGTATTTTTTCTGAATCAAATAAATATTATTAACTTGTTTAACTCTTTACACACCTTTGCAAACAGCGTAGATTCAGATCAGATGGTGCCTATAACAGCCATCTGACCAGGATCTGCTCTGTTTGCTTATTACATAATATATATACAGTAAAACCTCTCTATAACAACCACTAAATTGTGTTAATTAGTTTGTATTTAGGGCAGGTGTCTGCTTAAAGCAAGGCGAAAGTAAAACAGAACGCTCCTATAGGAGCGTTCTGTTTTACTTTCACCTTGCTTTAAGCAGTCACCTGCCTTTAACACAAAATATTTGATGTAATTTTGTGGTCGTTATAGAGAGGTTTTACTGTATACATGTATAGATCTAAATCTACAATTTTTGTCGAAGCAAAACATTCCTATAACAAGAGGGCCAAGATGGCCCTTAATCGCTCACCTGATTACCATAGATTTAAGATTTTTGCTGGGTAGCCCATGGTTAGGGTCAATATTGACCTTAGGGGCAATATATGAACAATGTTGATAGTGGATCATGAGCAGTGAATCATGAGCAGTGGTTCTGCAGAACAAGAGTTTCAAAAATTTAGTCTATTGATTTGATCAAGACAATGATTCTGACCAATGAAGATTGGGCTAAAATGTGCCCTCTAAAGTATTTTTTCAAAGACTTAACCTAGTGACCTACTTTTTATTCCCACCCAACCCATGATCACACTCAACCTTGATATCACCAAGACAAACACTCTGAGAAAGTTTGAGGAAGACTGGGCTAAAAATGTGGCCACTGGAGTGTAAACTAGATTTCTCCAAGATATGACCCAGTGACCTACTTTTTGACCTCACATAACCCACTTTCAAACTTGTCCAAGATTTTATAAGGACAATCATTCTGACCAATTTTCATGAAGATTTGGCTATAAATGTAACCTCTAGGGTGTTCACAAGGTTTTCCTACTATTTAACCTAGTGACCTAGTTTTTAACCCCTCATAACCCACTTTCAAACTCGTCCAAGATTTTATCAAGACAATCATTATGACTAAGTTTCATGAAGATTGGACAAAAAATGTGACCACTGGAGTGTTCACAAGGTTTTTCTACTATTTGACCTAGTGACCTAGTTTTTAATTTCACTTGACCCACTTTCAAACTCATCCAAGATTTTATCAAGACATTCATTCTGACCAAGTTTCATGAAGATTGGACTAAAATTGTGACCACTAGAGTGTTCACAAGGTTTTTCTACTGTTTGACCTAGTGACCTAGTTTTTAACTCCACTTGACCCACTTTCAAACTCGTCCAAGATTTTATCAAGACATTCATTCTGACCAAGTTTCATGAAGATTGGACTAAAATTGTGACCACTAGAGTGTTCACAAGGTTTTTCTACTGTTTGACCTAGTGACCTAGTTTTTTACCCCACATGACCCACTTTTCAAACTTCTCCGAGATTTTATCAAGACAATCATTCTGACCAAGTTTCATGAAAATTGGGCTAAAAATGTGACCTGTAGAGGGTTCACAAGGTTTTCCTACTATTTGACCTAGTGACCTAGTTTTTAACCCAACTTGACCCACTTTCGAACTTGTCCGAGATTTCATCATGACATTCATTCTGACCAAGTTTCATGAAGATTGGACAACAATTGTGACCACTAGAGTGTTCACAAGCAAATTGTTGACGACGGACGACGGACGCCGGACATTCAAGTATCCCAAAAGCTCATCCTGAGCTTTGCTCAGGTGAGCTAAAAATTCAGCTAATATACATGATGTCATAATATTCTTAAAGTATATCCATGATGTCATAATATTCTTAACCCTTTACTCCATAATGATAAATACATGTACACCTTTCTACACCTTTGCAAACAGAGTAGACTAAGATCAGACAGCTCATGCAGGAGTGGTCTGATCAGGGTCTGCTCTGTTTGCTTATGACAAAATATAGATACAATTCTACAGTTTCTACTACAGTATGGCCAAATCTTCCTGTGTCCATATGCCATTACATGTATAAATATTAATCTAATTAATATTCATGATGTCATTATTTCTTACATGAATATTCATGGAGTAAAAGGTTCAATGAATATTTCTCACTCCAATGAATATTCAACAGAGAAAGGGTTAACTCTTTACAATCTACCTGTGCAAATTTAGCAAATGTATGACAATTACTTAGCATGCAAAGAAACGCTAGCCACTACTTTCGGAAACTCAAATACATTGTAAATTTTTCAAAACTTGTGGCCTGCTTAAATTCTCAAAATAATTTCTTTCCCATTTTTTGTTTCAACAGAGTATCAAACCAGAGTATCAAATAGTTTGGATACTAATAAGAAACCAAGTAAAATGCACATCTTGTTAAGATTAACGGATTGCAAAGGAACAGTAAAACCTCTCTATAACGGCCACTAAATTACATCAAATATTTTGTGTTGAAGGCAGGTGGCTGCTTAAAGCAAGGTGAAAGTAAAACAGAACTTTCACCTTGCTTTAAGCAGCCACCTGCCCTAAATACCAATTAATTTACACAATTTAGTGGCCGTTATAGAGAGGTTTTACTGTAATCGCCAGTTTAAATTATATTATTTAGCAGATTAAGGGTTGTGGTACACGCACATTACAGATTTTACCTTATTGACAAGAATAGCTCTTTCTAAATAACTTTTTTTTATCCGGGTTTCTAGTATTGACATAAGACCTGCAAAGCTGAATTTTACCTTCACCGCTATACAATAGATAATTTATAACTCAAGGTTAAAACTCTGGGCAAAAAAAAAGTGCCATGTCAGCAGGTAATCAAAAACGTAGACAAATCTGTAGTGTATACTGTGACAAGGAAAGCTGAACGACCCCCTACAATGACTCTGGCGTTTATTCAGATCTAACTTGCCTTTCAAAACAAGTGTCCAAGAAATCAAGATCAGCAGTCCCTGGTTTTCTTCGTTTCAAAGACAGCATACAATGTACATCCTTACCACGTGAATATTAACCCTTTCCTCCATAGGCTAGTTTTAGACCCAACCTCTTTGTACGAATCTACCAAAAAGGAGCATTAACTAGAGAAAAGGAAATTTTTTAGAATTTTGTAGTTTGAAACCATTGTGATAAATAGAGCATTTGCTCCTATAGGAGCAAATGCTCTATTTATCACAATGGTTTCAAGAAGTGGTTATTACAGAGGCATAGAAAGGCGTATTTATGGAGGAAAGGGTTAAAGTAAGTAATAATGACACCATGAATATCAATTAACTCAATTTTTTTAATGCCACATGAACACAGAATGTTTCGGTCATGGTAGAAACTGCAGATTCATATCAATATTATCATCTGATGTGGGTCTACTCTGTTTGCAAAGGCACCAAAAAGTATCTCTATCAGGTGAAGTCTTGAACAAATTCAACATAGAAGGAGTATGCTTTGACTAACATTGAACAACCATTTCTTGTAGCTAGCTGATATTATTTTAGTAAACTAAATTTGATCTGTTTTTGTGTAAACTATTTCACCTTCTGAAGGGGTGTAACTTTTTGATCAATGTTTAACCATTTCCCTGTTCTATGTTTATTCCCCATTTCAGTACCTACTGAATATTCATGGACAAAATAGTTATAATGAAATATAGAAGGTGGAACATTGTAGCCATTTTTGAAAGTAAAGAAACAGAACTACATGTATCAATGTCCATTAGCAAACAGAGCAGACCCTGATCAGACAGCTCCTACAGGAGCTGTCTGATCTGGGTCTACTCTGTTTGCAAGTGTGTGAAAAAACGTTTATATGAGGGAAAGCGTTCATACAGGTGTGTTGCATAAATACTGAATCTCTATTATATTATTTGCCTACATAAATCTTTACTTCATAATTCGTTGTTGAAGAAAAAATAACTACATGTACTTAGCTGGATTTTGATAATCGCATTATATGAAACAGGGAATGTTTGGCCATGACAGAAGCTGATCTGTATTACATGTATTTTAAAGGCAAACAGGGCAGATCCTTATCCGAAAGCTTATACAGAAGGGTTAACACTTTTCCTTGTATCAACCCCTTTTCAAACCTTTGCCAATAGAGTAGACCCAGATAAGAAGACTCCTGTAGGAGCAGTCTAATAAGGGTCTGCTCTGTTTGCTTATGAAATTAGAAGATACAGTTTTGACAAATACCCCAAAATCCTGCCATATGATATTATACATGAAAATAGAGAAATTCAGCTGATAAATATTAATGTCATTATTTCTAACATGAATATTAAACACAGTCACAGGGTTAAATGGGTTAGGCATTATCAATTACCTGTAATAAGTCACATACATGTACATGTACACTGCTCCAAGCAAACATTATTATTATCCTCCCAATTTGACCTGAGACTCATGCATATTCTGGTTATTATCGTCAGTAATCTTCGGATAAATTTCCGAAGGTATAAGAATGCGCTATAAGAATACAATCCTCGTGGAACATGATTATTACCTGCTTTTGGTTTGCTATTTTTTGTCACAGAGTATTACAAACAATCCCGATAAACACGACGAAAATTAATCGAGTCTCAGGTCAAATTGGAAGGATAATACTGTACCTTGTAAACAATACACAGACCAGTTACCTTGTTTATTCAAACTGATAAACTTGTATTACCCCAATTATTTTTAATTTTCAGACAGAAAAACTTAGCCAAATACTGCTCCTGAAGGAAAGGCTTGATCAGCATCTACACTGTTTGTTACCCTAAATGTAACCCTATATCAGTTTCAATTAACCCTTTTCTCCATAAATACACCTTTCTACACCTTTGCAAACAGAGTAGACCCAGATCTGATGGCTCCTGTGGGAGCTGTCTGATCAGGGTCTGCTCTGTTTGCTAATGATATAGTATAGAAGATATTGTTCTACAGTTTCTACCATGGGCAAAAGATCCTGGGTCCATGTGTTATTAAAACAGTTAACATCCTGTGTCCATGTATTATTAACCCGTTCCTCCGAAGGCTAGTTTTAGACCCAACCTCTTTGAATGAACCTACCCAAAAGGAGCATTTACTAGAGAAAAGTAAAAGTTTAGAATTTTGTAGTTTGAAACCATTGTGATCAATAGAGCATTTGCTCCTATAGGAGCAAATGCTCTATTTATCACAATGGTTTCATTTATCACAATAGTTTCATTAAGTGACTTTTACAGAGGCGTAGAAAGGCGTATTTATGGAGGAAAGGGTTAAAACAGTTAAACATCCATGTTATTATTTCTTACATAAATATCCATAGAGAACATGTAAATGGTTATTAACCATTTCCTTCTAATAAACACTTTTTTATGCCTAAGCATGTCAAAAGCAAACAGATCTATCAAAGTCCATTAGCAAACAGGAGCCATCTGATCTTGGTCTACTCTGTTTGCAAATATGTGAAAATATGTTTGTATGAGGGAAAGGGTTAAGCCAATATAAACCTTCAGCTAATAAATATTCATGATGTTCTTATTTCTTACATGAATATTCAACAGGGAAAGGATGAATGTTAATAAAATGGTACCAATTCAGTGTATTCCGCTTAACAAACTGGTGGAAAAGGAAGGTGGTATGTCCCACTATACATATACAGTCTAACTTCATTATCTCAAAGTCAGAAGGACTAAGAATTATACTTCGAAATACCCGAGGTTTGAGATCCAAATTGGAAAACCAAACCAACATTTTAAGTTGCCAGAAAGCCATTTTTATGTGGATGTTGTATGTTTGACATGTATATAGGTTACCGTACGAAACGCCTGATCGTAACAATCTCTCTTAGACCAACTACATGTAGGGGCAAAATTGGTTTATTTTTTATATTCTAATAAGGAAAAATAAAACTTATGCTACACATGTACACTAAATATTATAAATCATTATTAAAAGTGCTTTATACACTATTCTTTCCAACAGCCGATCTGGACATCCTCTCGTGTTTTATACCGGGTCCTTCTCCAGCTTGCTTGATTGGGTTATCTGCTGACTGCAATTTGAACATTTCTTGTGCTAAACTGAACATGGAATTTTAGAACGGTATATGACAGGTAAAAATGGGGGAAACTAGTTTACTGTCATCTGCAATTAGTGTTGATTCAGATCAGAGGGGCAGGGCTCCTGGAAGAGGCCTCTTATGAGGGTCTGCACTATTCGGCATGCAGAATCCACTAACAAAAAAATATTTAGGACTTTTATACCGTTAAACTTAAACACTGATGGGCTATTCCATTCTGATAATTTAACGTTGAAAGGGTTAATCAACCTATGACTGTTTAGAACTCTATCTACAAATAGTCTGTCCAAATGATTGAACAACTCCAATTTTGAGCATGTTCTTTGAAAAATAAACTTTAGATTCAATACTAAATGACAGGGGTGTGATCATGGCGTAATAGGTAAGTTGTCAAAAGTTTTGATAGAAAACAGTCGAGAATTACTTATTCCTATACTCCAAGAATATTCACGTAAGAAATAATGACACCAGTGACCTGATCATGAATATTAATCAAACCTGTTGTTATAATGATTTTGGCCATGGCAGAAAATACAGAATCATATCTAATCTATATCATATCATAAGTAAACAGAGCAGACCCTGATCAGACGTCAGACGACTCCTAAAGGAGCTGTCTAAGGCGTAGAAAGGTGTATAATGGAGTAGAGATTAAACAGCATTACAAAGAAATGGAATAGGGAGATTTTTTTTTAAAACCGTTAAGGGTAAACAGAGCTACATGTACAGATATAGGTTTGTACCAAAATACTAAAATCGTCATTACCCCACCAAACCCTATACTGTGACCACATCTTAGTATCATCTCTTCAAGACGATTCTAAAGAGTGGCTACAGTATGGGGTTTGGTGGAGAAATAAAATAAAGGAGTTATTTTTGAAAATGTTCTAATTTATGCATCTTATCTGGACCAGCAGGTTACCGGTTAATATGACTGGTACCAGTACACAAGTTCAAATCAAATAATACATCTCATTAGCGATCACAATACCATGAATTCATTAAGTCTCTATCTATTCAAATATCACAGCTTATAAAGGCATGAGGTGATATCTTCGCACTTAAAAACCTGCAAGAACATGGGAACTTGGACAGAAGCCATACTGTTATATATATCAATTGACATGATGTAACCAATAATTTAGCCCTTTCCATCATATATATGCACTTTCACACCTTTGCAAACAGAGTAGAAAACAGATCCAATAGCAGGGCTTTTTCTCTCTTAATAGGGACTCTTAATAGGGAAGGGGCCTTAGCCTGCTGATTTTGGGAAGAATTATCGCTAAAATTACTGATTTGGGAAACAAAAAAGCTGGTGTAAGTTTGGATTTTTGGGAAAACTGCATGATTTTAAAGAAATTTTCAATAGGGAAGGGGTTTTTACAGGCCTCTGTTATAGAAGGTGAAAACCCCCTGAAAAGTTCTAATAGGAGAACCTTGACCAGGGTCTACTCTGTTAGACAATTACTGATTGGATACCCCCGGTGCCCCACCCGGTCCCCTGACTTTTTTAAATGTTGACATCAACCAAGATCCATGAATACAAGTACATTTGTTTCACTGACATTTACCTAGAATACAGATATCCATATGAAGCGGAAATGTTAAGTACTGTATTTTAAGAACTCTATCATTTCTTTAAAAAGCCCTGTACTGTGATTACAACATGTATAGGATTTGATAGAGAAATGACTATTTTTTGTATTCGAAATAAATGAACAGTTGTTTATTTATGGCTCTGCTAGAACCTAGATGCCAGTGTGTACTGTGGCGAGTCCTAGTGTAGAGTAGACAAATCCACACAAGAAAAGGGAGATGGTTAAAAAAAGCACGGAGTCTGGTTCTGGCATTCAACATACAGTGCTCCCTCCCTACAACGACCCTCTCAATAACGATTCCCTCCTTACAACAACGCATGTCACTGTTTCCGAAACAACAAGGCTCCAGAAACACCTTTTTTCCATCGTATTTTCTTAATGCCTCCATCAAACCCTATGTTGTGACCACTCTTTAGAATCATCACTTTGTGACGATTCTAAAGAGTGGTCACAACATAGGGTTTGATGGAGGCATAACGGTGTTTAGTTCTCGAAATACACCTTATCTGGGGATCTGCAAACAAGTTAATTATGTTTGATTTCCCTCCCTATAACAACTCCCTCTGAACAACACATACAATCTTCGTATCCCAAAGGGTGTCGTTGTAGAGAGGGAACACTGTACCATCTAATAATGATTGAGACATGTGAAACATTATATTGAAGTATATTCAAGCAAAACTGGATCTAGGAATTATCACAAAGGTGATGGAATATCCCCACACAGCAACCTTGATTGCAAATCCAAGTACCGGTACCCATGTTTCAAGCCAGAATTACCAAAGAAAAGTCAACAGACCGACCCACCAACAAACAAACCGCCAAGGTGACTCCTATATAGCACCCCCCACCCCCCCAAAAAAAAATAATTTGCTTGTGGTTTTTTTTATAATAAAGTCATGGCAGGACAAAATCAGAAAGAGTGAGTTTGAAAGACTGATGCACATACACCATTGCATCAACTTTTTAAGTCAGTGGGTTTGAGCGATCATGCTTGTGAGGTTTAATTTACTGTACACTAAAAACCGTTTTAAGAGAGACAAGAGGATGCCAGTATCAGCAACAGCTCATTATATATATAATTACAGTGATCAGAGCTGTAGAGAAGAGGTGTACTGACATATAAAACTCTCTTATTTTTCAACTTTACCTTATCTTGTTGCCTTGGTATTTAATGTTAGAATCCCATTGGAGACAAGCCACTGTTTTGTTTATGGTGCATAATGAGCGTGATTCTGGTTGAAAATGCATGTGACACAATCACTCGCAGTCCAGTAACGGACCCCTGTAAAAGAATGTCCTGATCGCCGTAGCCCCCTACTCGAGCAACATGTAATTCACTCTGGACACAGAATATGACAATCAGAGCTACAGATAAAGGTGCATACCCAAATACTAAAATCACCATTTCTCCACCAAACCCAATAATGTGACCACTCTTTAGAATTCTCTTATAAAGGAGTTATTCTTGAAAATGTTTAAGTTTATACATATCTGGACCTCTGTGTCAATACATGCATATCCAGCATTAATTATGGAATTATTTGGCACATTGCTAAGTTATTTGTGTCACAAACTGTGACCACTGTAAATCTTTATTTGTTGACCACATGTTTTATCAGCTGATCATGAAATTATTTCATAACGCACAATAAACAAAAAACACGAGTAACCAATGTAGATTAAGTTTTGCAATGATGCTATAACCATACAAAAATATGGCCGATTCTGTACAGACATTGCAAATCACTGAGTTCGTTTTCAAGCTATAATTTGTGAAACACTTCTAATCTAAATGGCAATTTTGCAAGTGCTCGTCATGTAAACGATGACAAAACAAATCGAAAGTCAAGATATGTGTGGCAAAATTTATAACATTCCAAGAATGCCACGCAAACTGCATGGCGTCCTTTAGCAACCTGGTGTATTCATTATTACATTTATCTTACCATGTATACACCTTTTCATCCCTCGAATGATATAAATTAGTCTTTTCTCCACAGACCACCGTCAATCCCAGACAAAATGGCGGATATTGTCAACATATCATATGACGTCATACGGAGGTGTTGTCATTTTGATAGGTCAAGGCCGTATTCAAGCGAGTGAATTTCTAGTGCGTTAGGCACAATGCTAATGTGGTTACTTCCCTTGAAAAAACGTGAAACTACCAAAAACTACCCAGTACTAAAAATATCTTTAGAAATTGCTTTCTCTTTAATTAGTTCCTTTGGGGGAACTTGATGTACCTCACAAACCATTTTTTAACTAAATGATATGAAAAGAAATCCCACTGCAGGCTTCAAATCAGACAAAATGTATTTTCACAGCGTGTAGTTAGTCCAAATAATTTGACACCACGCAAGCTTATTTTTCATTCAAATTATCCCGTTATCATTCTTCATTTTGTTTTTTTATCATTCATATTCATATTTATTTTTCGCTTCTGGCGTATTTCGCAGGAATGATAAAAATTAAAAAAATTATAAAAAATACACAATGAAGTAAATATTCCAAAATAGGGAATTAATATAATACATAAATACTTAAACTCTTTGATTTTATGGCTGAATGCATGTAACAAAAATGTGACGTGTATTTTGACATGATAATCTTTGACAAAGGCCCTTAGTGGTCGAAATATTAGATCAGAGCAGTTTAAGTATTTATGTAATAAAAAATAGAAAAAAAAACCCAGATAGAATCTATAAAAGAATAAAAATGTGATGAAGAACGATAATTATGTTATATTTTGAAATACAGAAGTTTTATATTGTAGAACTAAGCGTGTAGTCAACAGCTGGAATTTACTGCCAAACTCATGTGTCGACTGTGAATCAATAAATGCATTCAAAAGTGATCTCAATGTTGAGTGGAAAAATAAATCCGGGAAGTTCAGTGCAGACTACCGGAAGTTCTCCTTTTTCCCCACGCACTATCAAGGACTGGAACTCTCTGCCCCCAGATATAGCACAATCTGAAACACTAGCCGAATTCAAGACTAGTGTAGCTGCAATCATGTAGATGCAAACGAGTGTATATAGTTTTAAATCAATATTATAAATACAAATTTGTCTGAATTTTGTGACGTATCGCATTCAATGGCAAAATAATCAAATAGTTGATGGTGGCCATTACCAGGAAGAAGAAGAAGAAGACTACATTACGCAAAGAGCTCACACCCAAAGAACAATATATAATTCGTCAAGTCGCCAAAACAGACCAGTACAAGCATGCTTACACAGCGGTCTTCAACCCAAGTATAGAACCCCAGTTGGTTAAATAGGTTTAGATCAATGTTTAGATCTAGAATGTAGTAGGCCTAGATTCTAGATCTAGATCTTCTTTATAGATTATAAAACATATGATCTAATTATCTAGACTATCTGTACACGTAGATTTGTGTTACATTTTTATTTGTTTTTTATTATTACTATTTTGAGAGGGGGAGCGCTGAAACTTGTCATGAGAATCAACATAAATAAATAGGTGGACATGGTTAGAAAAAAATCTATGAACACGGCTTAAATTTACATCAGTCAAAATATCATTGACGTTACATCGGTGACGTAGCCTACAATTTGACGCTTAGCAACGCTCTGGCGACGTCGGTTGCACGATGTAGCAATGTATCTACCTCTCTAACAGGTTTGTTGCATTTCGCATTTATCCAAGTTTATTTCCAGAGGTAAACTTAAAAGCTTGACCGCCACCCTCTATAACCTCTGTCTTACTATGCATGAAGATTCATTTTCAACATTAAAGCCAAATGCATGAAAAAAGTACATAAATATACTTTTCAGAATGCTTTTCACTGACGAACTGTTTGCCACCTCTTATGGAATTTCGGAAACAGAAATATAGCAGAACTTGTCTTAACCCTTTCCCTCATATAAACGCCTTTTTACACATTTGCAAACAGAGTATACCCAGATCAGACGGCTCCTATACCTATAGGAGCCGTCTGATCAGGGTCTGTTCTGTTTGCTAATGGAATTTGATAGATATGTTTCTTAACTTTCTAAAATAGCTACAATGTTCCACCTTCCATATTTCATTATAACTATTTTGTACAGGGTTATTCAGTAGGTATTGAGGTTTGGAATAAATATAGAATATGGAAAGGGTTAAGCGACCATCAAACGTATGTCTAATTATAGGCAGACGGTAGTTTAATGCAGGTTAAGAGTAATGCAGAAAGCTTCTATAGGAGCGTCCTGCATTGCTTTTGACATGCACTAAGCAACACATCTTCATAAATGAATGGACAGGTTCTGCTGTATAGATACATCAGCGAGAGATCATGCAAACACTGTTTCTTCCGTAAAGTGCCCATAGAGTTAGTAACACCTTGCATCATTTGATACCGATTAGATATTTATTTCACCTGCTTGTTCGAGAACTGTGTTCGGTAATTAACCCTTTCCCTGTTGCATATTCAGAAATAACTAACAACATCATGAATATTAAATAGATTATTTTTTACAATGGTTGATATATGAACACAGGACATTTTGGCTCAGATAGAATCTGTAGAATCAGATCTGTATAATGTCATAAGCAAACAGAGCAGACCCTGATCAGACGGCTGGAGCCGTCTGATCTGGATCTACTCTGTTTGCAAATGCGTAAAAACGCGTTTAGATGAAGGAAATGGTTAACAATTTACTTCATGGATTTTCATGCAAGAAATAATGATTTTTATGAATATTAACACTTACCATGATACGCTCGACTAACCCACATTTGCAAACAGCTTGGATCGAGATTGAGAACAAAAAAATAGCCAGGCATTGGCTCGGAACTCCAACTTCTTTCAGTATTCAGTGTATACGTGTTTGATTTCTCCTAGGATCATAGGGCAGACTGATCTAACATTTCCTTCGTATAACCACATGTTCACACATTTGCAAACAGAGTAGACCCATATCAGATGGCTCCTAGAGGAGCCGTCTGATCAGGGTCTGCTCTGTTTGCTTATGAAATAAAATATATATAACTCTACAGATTCTGCTAATGACAATATTTCACGAGTACATAAAAAATATGCCAATATAAAAAAAATAGCTAATAAATATTCATGATGTCATTACATGTATTTCTTTACCGAATACTAAACAAGGAAAGGGGTAAAAGAAACATTCGGCAAATCATACAATGTTTACAAAGTGTTTGTCACTTTCAATATTCTGCATTTGAATTAAAACGTAGATATTTGATGTAAATACGAGGTGCAACATTTCTATATTTAGTTTCTCTCTGCTTTATCTACATATTGAATGGGGAAAAAAGAAAATCACTAAGCCTACCTTGTCTCAGTACGTCAACTGTTTTCAGTATTCAGTGCACAGGTGCTGATTAACCATTTGCCTCATATAATCCAGTGTTGGCACCATTGCAAACAGAGAAGACCCAGAGAAGTTTCTGTCTCAGCCAAAACATTTCACGTTAATGTATGCCCATGAATATTCATACAATAATACATTTTACATAAATATTCATGGGAAAATTGCTTAAAAAGTATCCAGGAACTGACCACAATAATTTACCACACCCTTTACCTCAAAGATACGCTTTCTAACGCCTTTGCAAACAGAGTAGACCTAGATCAGACGGCTTCTATTGGGACTGTCTTATTAGGGGTTGCTATGTTTGCTTGTAAAATTATATACATGTAGATACTATTCTATAGTTTCTGCATTGATACGAATCATCCATTGTTCACTATACTATTATGAAAGTACAGTTGAACATCTATACCTCGAACTTCAAGGGACTATACAAATCAGTTCGAGATAACAGAGGTTCGAGTTATCCGCTGTCTAATCTGAACACTATTTCGAGTTTACAGCTTAATACAGGTCTAAAGTCATGCTGAAATCTCCTGTAGGAGCTTTCAGCATTACTTTATATCTGTATTAAGCTGTTACATGTGTTTCTAGATATCTGTAGCACTCTCGTAGCATTTTCTTTTCCAGAACTTAGTAATCCCGTCTTCGCCAGCCCACCTGATGGCTCCTTCTCTGATGCTACCTGTTATACATTCTCATGGGAAACCAACACGCTAACACGAGGAGAAAAGTCTTGTCTTCCGCTAGTGAAAAGGGTAAGATTTACATTTGCCATTCATTGGATGACTTCGGGATGGCAACTGCACGCGGTTGTGATCTACGTCAGACGCAGAGTAACTCAGAATTCAAACTAATTTGTCAATTACAAGTAAAATTCACTGCCAAAATCACTTCACGTCATTGCTTCGTTGTATTGTATCGAAGATCGTAGTTCGCGGCTGCTGGACATTCAGGATTTATGGAATTTAAACGGAGTAGAGCTGAAACAATATAACAAAACCCGTATTGCAATAAATTGTCACACAGTTAGACCTTGATTATCCGGACACACAAATAGCCATCATTATCGATCTTTAACCCATTACCCCATAGGCTATTTTTAGATCCAACCACTTTGAATAAATCAACCGAAAAGAAGCATTAACTAGAGAAAAGGACATTTTGTTTAGAATTTTATAGTTTGAAACCATTGTGATAAACAGAGCATTTGCTCCTATAGGAGCAAATGCTCTTTTTATCACAATGGTTTCAAGAAGTGACTATTACAGAGATGTAGAAATGCGTATTTATGGAGGAAAGGGTTAAGGCAAGTGACAGCTTAATGCAGGACGGAAATCGTTCAGAAAGCTCCCCTGGGAGTGTCCGACCTTTCGTCATGTATTAAGCAGCCACACGTCTAAAACGTTCTCAACTGTCTAAAAGTTCTCACATGCCTTAAAAGTTCTCACATGCCTTAAAAATGCTCACATGCCTAAAAGGTTCTCACATGCCTAAAGGTTCTCACATGCCTACACTGTTCTCACATGCATAAAAGTTCTCAAATGGCTAAACGTTCTCACATGCCTAAAATGTTCTCACATGTCTAAACGTTCTCACATGACTAAAAGTTATCGCATGATTAAAGTTCTCACATGCCTAAAAGTCCTCACATGCCTAAAGTTCTCACATGCCTAAAACTCTCACATGACTTAAAAGTTCTCACATGCCTAAAAGTTCTCAAATGACAAAAGTTCTCTCATGCCTAACCTAAACGTTCTCACATGCCTAAAAACTCCCACATGCCTAAACGTTCTCATATGCCTAAAAGTTCTCACATACCTAAACGTTCTCACACGCCTAAAAGTTCTCACATGACTAAAAATTCTCAAATGCCTAAACGTTCTCAAATACCTAAACGTTCTCACATGCCTACAAGTTCTCACATGCCTAAAGTTCTCACATGCCTAAAGTTCTCACGTGACTAAAAGTTCTCACATGCCTAAACGTTCTCACATGCCCAACCTAAAAGTTCT
The DNA here is from genome assembly GCA_963576725.1 of Azorinus chamasolen. Classification (NCBI taxonomy): domain Eukaryota; kingdom Metazoa; phylum Mollusca; class Bivalvia; order Cardiida; family Solecurtidae; genus Azorinus; species Azorinus chamasolen. The sequence continues at coordinate 63,821,426 of OY755240.1, read as the reverse complement.
CACATGACTAAACGTTCGGATTAGCGAGGCGTTACTGTATTTTCAATATTTAGGGAAATGATTCTCGAGAAGCTAGACTTGAGATGAGTAGAACTATGTCCTGTTTATGACAAATGCATATGAAACAAAACGTATGAGACAATGCAAACATGTCTAATAAATTGAATTTCGGTAACCCAGTAACGGATATTGCTGTTTCCAGAACGATTCCCCGTTAACTAATTTACGTCATTAATATTTATAAAATAATTCATTACATCATGCATATTCATTAAGTAAATTCTTATAATGGCCGACGAATGAGAGATTTGATTTGCCATTTCAGAGAAGTAAACAGAGAAGACCTTTATCAGACATCTCCTACAGGAGCTGTGTGGTCTGGGACTACACTGTTTGCAGAAGCGCTAAAAGGCGATTCCATGACGTGTTTGTTGTTAACACCTTTCGCTTTCAAGCATTATCGTCTGTAAAATATGTCGTCTACTTAAAAAAGTCTTCCTTATTAAAAAAAAAAAGAACATAATGCCAGAATCAAACAGCTCAGGTCCTGTTTAGACACCAAGTTCCCCGGCGTCTCATCTGGATCAAAACTGTTCTGCACCATTCATAAAATCATCCAAATCACACAAATCCAGAGACAGAATATACGTTTTGAGATGCATTGGATAGACTATAAAATGCCAGTGTTTTCCAGATATAAGTCGTTTTATAGCTCGGAAAATTTGACCTGGACCATAACCCATATGCAGAATACATAATGAGAGATATGACGCTGTATAAATAAAACTCCGCCGCTATATCGTGAAGTATTCTCGCTGAAATTACGGGAGAGCGATCTAACCCGTGCATATGTAAACTGTGTCCATGCACAGTTACTTACCGGGTCAAGTACTGAGGATATACACGTGCAATGCCGATGACAAAAATAGAAATTTTACGAATTTTGATTTATACAAATTAAATAGGTTAGGGTCCAGGTCAAACCCGAACTATACCCAGGGTAGCCACCACTTGTTATAGATAGATGTGGAACCTGGCCAGGATCTACACTGTTTGTTAAATTGGACAATAAAACACCGTACATATATGCTAATACGCGCCAAACAGACCCTGGCCAGAGGTAAGCGCTAGTCCATATCTACACTGGTTTTCAAAACACTGATTTTCTAATTTTCGCTGGGTTACCCTTATGTTGCTAAGCGTGACCCGAGTATCATTTGCAAACAGATTGGGTCCAGATGTGACGTCAGATAACATTAGTACAGTAAAACTTCGATTATTCGAACACTAAAATACGTATTATTATCGATCTTTAAGACAGGCGGCAGCTTAATGCATGGTGAAAGTCATGCAGAAAGCTCCTCTAGGAGCTTTCTGCATGACTTTCATCATGCATTAAGCAGCCACCTGCCTAAAAGGGTATAAATTCGTTTATAAAGAAAATTCGAATAATCGAGATTTTACTGTACATGTATATGTATACTTATAACAGAGGTCCAGATAAGATGCGTAAATTAAACTTTTTTCAAGAATAACTTCTTTATTTCTCCACCAAAACCAATGATGTGACCACTCTTTAGAATCGTCTCGAAGAGGGTTTGGTGGAGAAAAGACGATTTTAGTATTTGAGTATGAACCTTTATCTGTTGCTCTGCTAATATATTTATGTAATAGATACAGTACGAGTCTTACTACCAAAGTGTCTTCTTACAATCGTTATCAGGGCAGTTAGTTCGCATGACCGAAGACGTGTCCGAGGCACCTTCAGCAAAAACTGTCCTGATAACGGTTGTAAGAAGACACTTTGGTAGTAAGATGAGTACATGTATCTTACTTGTACGACAGTACGTTGTAGACTTTTAATTTTGATTAAAAATGAATAAAAATGAATATTTCACAAATGAGTACAAAATGTTTTCCCCTTGGTTCACCCAATTCAAATCCTAGGTAGATAGGTTTTAACCACAATAATCACGTGCGTACAAAAGTGTCCACTTACAACCGTTATCAGGACACTTTTTCAATAGCTTTGCTGGGGGTCTGTCGTACAAACGAATCCTCAGTCCACATTTACTCCATTTCACACATTCCTTATCATTTGATCTGTTTGTTCCTATTTTTTCACAGCATCAGGTGTAGATCTAGAAGACGCGATAGACCAAGAACAGAAGTCCCTGCAGCTTGTTGAGACTGGTGGCGAACCCAAAACAGACGATGACGTACGTAATTTTGCCAGAACCTGACATATTTTGTGAATATTTCTGAAACTTAGACAAGTATATGAATTATTGATGTAGTACATTAAAACTTCGCTGAAGCAACCACCGAAACGAAGAAAAGATGCATTTTTTCATGAAGTAGCTTAATTATTTAGGACGACGAAGTCGGTAGCTACAGCGGACAACATTGGTGATATGTTAATAATACATATTCAACATACATGTATATTGTACCCCGGAAGACCGGTGACCTCCAAGAAGGCTGGATGACAGCCACGAACGTGCGGCGACACTTGGAGAGACAGGTGACACTAGGATAGACTAGACCGGGGCATAATGGGTTATCAACCATGAGTGCAGTTCTCGTAAGAGAACAACCACAGACAACAGCTACAGACTCAAATACAGAAGAATAACCCCAGAGTCTTCCGATGGAGAGATGTTAGACTGAACAAGACGGATACAACGGTTACCACACAGCTAGGACAAAGGACTTTGACCGGAACAAGAATAGAAGTAAGAGGCAAGTGCGGGAAAACCTGTAAAAACTCAAGGGATTATTCATTTATCAGGAAAGATCGGGGTCGGGGAACTACGCAGCGACACCGCACAGGAGTAACAACCCCTTTACTTGGGAGACGCAGGAGGACCTGAATCTGGATTCAACTGACAGTAATCGACAGTAGTCTTCGCCGCTGAGCAGTCAACCACCACACGATGAACTACGAGAAAGGACAATCAAGTGAGGCCTCCGACTTGAGCGACCCGCTCCTCGAGTTACTAAGTTACTACAAACTCAAGGAGACCCTGTGCCAGCGGCAGGCATATCACAGGACACAAGCGGCATGACCCAAGGCAGAAAAAGGATGGAAGTCCAATATCAAATGACCAAAGACGTCAGACAAGCAAGTCTGAAAAGACTTAAGTTATGGAGCTCGATCTCATATTTGAGTCAACGTTACAGGACCAAGCAGACCAGAAACTGAACTGCATGACAAGCCTAGTCTACACAATCAGCAATGAGAGATTTGGATTTGAGAAACAGAAAACTCCAAGACCTCCTCTTCTTCCGAACAGGAGACAAAGGCCAACGAAGCAGGTCAGACAAGAGCTGAGACGCCTAAGAAAGGCATGTAAGCCATCTAGTCCAACAGAGAGGATACACAGAGGAAAGAACTAAATACACTGACGAAGGCAGAGCAAGCAAGATGTAAAAGGAGAAAGAAGGCCAAGAAGATGACAGCTTTTGTTTCAAACCCGAACAAGTTTTCAAAACTACTCCTAGATAAAGAGAAATCCGGTGACCTAGAAACCAGTATGAAAGAAATTCAGGCCAGTTCAGAAGGGAGATGTCACTGGATTCTCAGGATGTGTGGAACACATCAGTGCTATAAGCCAACCTATCCCAGAAGCAAAGTTCAACAACGGTGATCTTACAGTGGTATGGCTAGACCTCGCAAATGCCTACGCACACGCTGATTGACACGTCCGTTCGGAAGGGAGATGTCCCTAGATTCTCAGGATGTGTGGAACAGAATGAAGCTGCAGTTTACTGTTGGGATCAAGATGACAGCATGGCAGAAATTAGAGAAGGGAATCGTTACAGGTTACATAATCTCAGTCTTCCTGTTTGTAATGGGTGTGAATCTCATCATCAGCCAAGCAAACATAGAAACCCGAGGACCAAAGACGGCATCTAGGGTGTACCTCAGCCAAACAGAGGCTACAGGACGACCTGACTGTCACTACCCAGACACATGTACAGACAAGATAAGTGCTGTCGGCGTTGGACAGAGCAGCAAACTGGGCTAGAATGAAATTCAAGCAAAATAATCCCAAAGTCTATTCATCAAGAAGGGGAAGACCACAAAGAGGTTCAACCTCAAGGTTCAAGGAGAAGACATACCATCCATCATGGACAGTTCAATCAAGCGTCTTGGCAAATTGTATGATGCAAGCCTGAAGGATACAAACAACATTCGGCGTATCAAATCCCAACTTCAGGAAGGGTTGAAAAAGAAACACAAAATTGGACTACCAGGGAAATTCAAGGCATGGCTATTCCAGCATGGGCTACTCCGAACATTGATGCGGCCACTTATGCTATACGAGATAGCAACGACGGCAGTGGAGTGTTTGGAAATAACCATCAGCCGACACCTAAGATGATGGCTAGGTGTCCCACCCAAATTCACCAGCATAGGGCTCTACGGAAGAACAAAACCAATTACAGATCCCATTGCCTTCCCTAACAGGAGAAGTCAAAGTTGCTAGATCAAGACTGGTGGTCACACTGAAGCAGTCGAAGGATGAATCAATCCGTAAAGCAGGCATTAAAACACGGTCTGGAAGAAAATGGTCGGCAAGCCAAGCGGCTACCCAAGCTGAAAGCCGACTCCGGCACAAAGACATAGTTGGCACCACTGCTGTTGGACTTCAAGAACTAGGCAGCACGAAGTCAAAACGATGGAGTAAGGCTGACAACACGGAAAAGAGGTACATGATCCAGAATGAAATTCGCCGTGGCGAAGAAGAGGATAGAAGGGCAAAAGCAGCGGCCATGGGTGCACAGGGAGCATGGACAAATGGACTACAACAGACAGGAAGCTGACATGTGCAGACATCTGGCGCTACGAACCACTGAGGCTTGCAGTGAGATTGATTTATGACCTATTACCGTCACTTACCAACTTGCATAGATGGGGACTGAAGGATGACCCAAAGTGCCCGTTGTGTGACAGGACAGGATCCATGGAACATGTACTATCAGCGTGTAGTCCCTCGCTATCTCAGGCACGTTACATATACTAGTAGTGACACGGTTGTGTTCTGTGCGACATTGCAGATATCCTGGAGAAAGAGAGGATCAAGAAGAGAAAGAAACCAAAATCCCGAGCTATCCAATTCGTTAAGGAAGGGCAGAATACCCCTAAACAGAATCATTCTGAAACCTCTATCCCTGATGAGTCAGACCAATGGGATATGTCGGTTGACCTAAAAACAAACTGATTTTCCCAAACATCGTCTTGACCACACATAGACCTGACATAATTCATTGTAATATGGTCCGATAAAGACAAGTTCCTAGTCATGATTGAGTTACAGTCCATTTGGAATCTCGATGTGGACAGGCATACGAACAGAACAAAGCAAAGTATGCAGAGCTAGGGGAGCAATGTAGAGCACGGGGATTGCGTACTTGGCTCTACCCTGTAGAAAAAGGGACAGTAGGACGAATGCTTAGCTCCCTGGGGATCACTGTAGGCGAGAGGAAACGTGTTGTAGGAAGACAAAGCCTTACAGCAGAATTGGCGTCTAGCTGGTTGTGGATGAAGAGGGAGGAAATGAGCTGGGAGCCAACCACCGACACGTAGTGACTGATGACCCCTACGAACTTGCCGTGTGGAGAGTGTCCTGGGATTAAAGGGTCGGAACATTTGGTGAAGGACGGTTCTTGGCTGACGAACTCGATAGCTACAGCGGACAACCTTGGCAATCCGCATTTGTCATATATCATCATGCTTTAAGCAACCACCTGATTTTAATGACAGTAAGTGTTGGCTTTAGATGGGTTCTACATATTGGTACGTGTCTCGCTGTATGAAATTAACATTTGTATATTGCAGATATAACATGATGAAAAAGTTGTGACTCGACCCCAGGGCTTCTGGCTTACCATGCCAACACTCTACCGACTTAGCTACCAAGTCACACAGTAAAGCCTATCAACTTATTTCCCCATAATCTCTACCCGGCTACACACACCCCGTCTACACAAGAATTCGTCCCGAATTCTTACTCAAAGAACACCCCACGAGTTTCTTATTATTACAAAATATCTTCATATAATCTTCATATAAATCACCCTGTGGGTTATTTACGTTGGGCGCCAAATGTAACATGGTGAAAAAGTTGTGACTCGACTGGGACTCGAACCCAGGGCCTCTGGCTTACCATGCCAACGCTCTACCGACTGAGCTACCAAGCCACACAGTAAAGCCTATCAACTAATTTCACCATAATCTCTACCCGGCTACGCAGACGATGTAGACCTAGTTCATCCGCATACATAAATTGGACAAACATAATCTGCATTTTACACCGACCGCACTTTAGAATAGATACCTTTCTGTCTTTGCAAACAGGGTAGACCCAGACCCGCCATTATATAATGCTCCTCAGGTCAGTCTACTTCAGACTTCAAACTTCAGACTTCAAAACATCAAACTTAAAATTTCAAACTTCACACTTTAAACTTGAAGTTTGAAGTGTGAAGTGTGAAGTCTGAAGTTCGGAGTGCGAAGTTTGATGTATGAAGTATGAAGTCGGAAGTTTGAAGTTTGATGTCGCCACCGACTGTTTCTATAATACTGCTATAAAAGTGGCTAAAAGGTATATACGATGCTTTTGAAACAGACTACTACGCTCGTAGGAAGTATTTATGTATTTTATTTCAGACTGAAACAAGGGGTACGTCTTTGACAGAACTCAAAGAGGAACTCAATGGCAAACCGTTAAACGAAGTGAAAGGCAGCCTGGCACAACTACATGAAACAAGAGACGAACTAATAGATCTGTATGGAGAAAAGAAACTGATTAAAAAGAAGCGAGCTCAGTTTAGAAAAGACATGGACTTGTATGAAGAACTTTTAGACCCCGAAGGCTACAGGACAAAGTTTAAACTGCGAACAGGTACCATAATCACTGTCAAATGACAAACAAGCGTGAACATATTCGACAAACAAAGCTGGATCCGGCTGCATATCTGACTGTAACCCTATAGATGATAGAGGTGCCTTTTACGCCTTTGCAAACAGAACATACCCAGATCAGTCTTCCCCTATAGGGACTGTCTGATCAGGGTCTGTTCTGTTTGCGTGTGGATTTATATAGATATAATTGTAGAGTTTCTGCCATGGCCAACATTCCCATGTTCAAATGTCATTGCAAACAACAACAACAGCAACAAAAACACAACAACAACAAAACAAAACAAAAATAACTAATAAATGTTCAGGAAATACATTTGTAATTCTACAGTTTCTGCCATGGCCAACTTCCCTCGTTCATAATGCAATCATAACAAATCACGATGCCATTTTTTTGTCTTACATAGATATTAATCAGCTTAACCCTTTCGGCGCCAAATTTCTAATTGTCGTCTGCAATCCAATTTTTGTTAAATCATCCGGTACAATTAGGAAATGAGATAAATGAATGCAAATTTCAAAGGAATAAAGCATACATATAGAAATAGTGATTGGGACAAAAAGTGAAGTCCCTGACCAGACGTCGCCTTGAAAAGGCGGTGTCTGATCTGGGACTGCACTATTTTTCGTGGTGTATTAATGCGACATTGGCGGTGAAAGGGTTAAGGGTTAACTGGGCGTCCCATTAAGACTTAAGTTGTTTAACAAATGGCCGTGTTTGCTATTGGAGTTCATAGATCTGATTGTATAATTTTGACTATGGCCTACACATCCTGTGTTCATATACCGTTACAGTAAAACCTCTCTATAACGGCCACTAAATTGTGTTAATTAGTTGGTATTTAGGGCAGGTGGATGCTTAGGGCAGGTGACTGCTTAAAGCAAGGTGAAAGTAAAACGTTCTGTTTTACTTTCACCTTGCTTTAAGCAGCCTCCTGCCTTTTACACAAAATACTTGATGTAGTTTAGTGGCCGTTATAGAGAGGTTTTACTGTAATTTAGTGGCCGTTATAGAGAGGTTTTACTGTATAGACATTCAGCTGATAGATATTGATGACGTCATTATTTCTGACATGAGTATACAAGGTGTGTGTAAAGGGCTAAACATAAGAGACTTAAAAAGTATGGTTTAAGGCAGGACAAAAGTAATGCAGGAAGCTTTACTTGGGGGCTTCTTGCGTTACTTTTGTTAAGCTAGCCTAGAATTAGACTTCTTAGAATTCTGAATTGCTATATTAGAAACGGCATCGGATTCAAACCGAAACATCGCAATTTCATTTAAGATCTTAATACATTGATTCAGATCGGTTTAAACTAAACAACTTCTTTTTTCCCATTTTGCACCTTCAGCAAAAATTGGCAATCTAACTATGAAGGAAAAGATGAAACGGATCCGGAATAGATTGAGGAAGAAGACGGAACTGAAAGACCGCAATGCCGGGTAAATGCTATGACCCACCTGCTGTGCTTGGCATAAAAAGAACCGATGATTTTTAATTTGACTAGTTGATATTAAGAACATAGTTTGGATCCAGACGATGACGAGTGGCCCAGGTCAAAGATTCAAACTTTCTATTATACTGCATTTCTCTTGGATAGCTCATCTGGATCGCGTTACTTTGGTCCAGCATTTAGATGTTTGCAATAAACACATCAATGGTTACTGATGACTTGGTTTACTATATACATGTACAATGTACATGCAACAGAGGCCCAGATAAGATGCGTAATGTTTTTCAAGAAAAACTTCACCAAACCCTATACTGTGATTACTCTCAGTAAGAGTGCTCACAGTATAGGGTTTGATGGAGAAATGACGATTTTCGTATTTGGGTACGCACCTTTATCTATAGCTCAGTAGTTTTACTCCACATGTGCATGTGTTCGTATTGTTAGCATGAACATATTAGATGCTTATCTTATATTTTAATGTTGACAGGGGCGGGCTTTATCCCTTAAGCTGTTGAATAAGTAAAACTGCCAGTAGAATGTATGGAGCTATATTAGTCCTTCTAGTGGCTGAGGCTACCCCTTAACATTGTCCCTTAACCTGTCATAAGAATCCTAGACTCCTGTCCTAGAATGGAGCGACTCTATCCGAGATAGGGATGCTCTTCGTGTCATACGATCTCAAAACCTATGACCCTCATCGCATTTTACAGCAAACGACCTTTCAAAGATTTCAAATATACCGCCAGAGATTGGCTCTAACGAACACCGACATAAATACCCGTGTTGGATAGGTACACAACGAGTCAGATTTAGGAGTTCATTCACCTTAACCCTTTCCCTGTTCTGTATTTAGGCCAAATTTCAATACCTACTGAATATTCATTACCAAAACAGTTATAAAGAAATATGGAAGGTGGAACATTATAGACATTTTAGAAAGTAAAGAAACAAATCTATCAAATTCTATTAGCAAACAGAGCAGACCCTGATCAGACGGCTCCTCTAGGAGCCGTCTGATCTGGGTCTACTCTGTTTGCAAATGCGTGAAAACACGTTTATATGAGGGAAAGGGTTAAAAGGTCAAGTAAACAAATTGGTTTTGTCAAATTATGATACATGTAGTATACAATTAATTAAACACTAAAGTGTAAAATGAAGTAAAGGGTTAACACGTTCAAGCAGTTTGATCCAGATCAGATTGTAAAAAAAGTTTCACGACTTATTAGAATTCACACTACTTGACCGTACACTGTGCTTTTGATGTGCTCCGATTATGTTTCTAATTTATATCAGAAATCACCTCAGATATCAAATAAAATTAAAATATTTAACCCTTACAAAATGTCTTATATAAGTCTATATAAGCCATCTGCTAATTGTAGAGATAACCCTGACGAGTGTTTCTAAAGAAAACTGGTCACGCCTGGGGCGGGGCCAATTTTGACCCCAGGGACATAATTTATATACCTTCTTTTAGAGGACCTAAACATGATGCTATGTGTCAAATATGAAAGCTGAGAACCTTCCAGTTTCAGAGGAGAAGATTTTCAAAGTTTCTATAGAAAACTGACCACCCCTGGGGCGGGTCCAATTTTGATCTCTGGGACATAATTCATATAACTTTTGTAGAGGACCTGAACATGATGCTATGTGCTAAATATGAAAGCTGAGAACCTTCCAGTTTCAGAGGAGAAGATTTTCAAAATTTTCACTATATGTTTCTAGAGAAAACTGGCCACCCCTGGTGCGGGGCCAATTTTGATATCTGGGACATAATTCATATAAATTTTGTAGAGGACCTGAACATTATGCTATGTGCTAAATATGAAAGCTGAGAACCTTCTAGATCCAGAGGAGAAGGTTTTCAAAATTTTCACTATATGTTTCTAGAGAAAACTGGCCACCCCTGGGACGGGGCCAATTTTGACCCCAGGGGTATACTTTATATAACTTTTGCAGAGGACCTGAGCATGATGCTATGTGCCAAATATGAAAGCTGAGAACCTTCCAGTTTCAGAAAAGAAGATTTTCAAAGTTTTCACTATATCTTTCTTCTGACGACTGGCCATCCCTGGGACGGGGCCAATTTTGACTCCAGGGGTATAATTTATATAATTTTTGTAGAGGACCTGAACCTGATGCTATGTGCCAAAGATGAAAGCTGAGAACCCTGTAGATTCAGAGGAGAAGGTTTTAAAGGTTCATATTGTTGACGACGGACGACGGACGACGCATGACACACGCACGACGCACGACGATGGACGACGGGCATCAAGCGAACGCTCACCCTGAGCACTTTGTGCTCTGGTGAGCTAAACATACTGTACATCTCAGTTAACACTACTAATGTCAGTGAAAATTAGTTCTTTCTATTTTTACATATGATTTATTCAGTAAAATATTAACAAAAAACTTTCTGTATAGATAAACAGAGATAATGTTAATCATTCTTTATTTTGCGCATGCTGTAATGAGGAACATTAGTTGGTTGTTTCCCTTTGCTACTCTTCAAAGAAGGATAGATTCTTATTTATTTTCACAAAATTATTACTTCATCCAAGACCTCGATTATTCGAATTTTCGTTACAGAAGAATTTAGACCCTTTTAGGCAGGTGGCTGCTTAATGCATGGTGAAAGTCATGCAGAAAGCTCCTAGAGGAGCTTTCTGCATGACTTTCACCATGCATTAAGTTGCCACCTGTCTTAAAGATCGATAATAATACGTATTTTAGTGTTCGAATAATCGAAGTTTTACTGTAATTTATTCATTAACCCAATGTTAGCCATGCTTTTTTTTTTAAAAAAAGCTTCCACTTTTATCAAGAGCAAATTAATGTCCCTCATTATCATTTACTTAGTAGTTTTAATTATGCTATACTTAAACACCAAAAAGTGTTCCTTTTCTACTGTATATTATCTAGAAGCTTTTTAAAAATAAAGATAACTAATCATTAACTGTGTTGTTCCTTTTCTATACCCGACTTTTGCTATTCTTATTACTTCCTAGCACAATTAATTCATATACGCATCTGAAGAGTAGCCTTTCGTATACATGTACTAGAATACTCGAAATAAAAATGGTATTTTACCAGCGTTTATATTGTTTTAAACTTCTTTGCTTTCAATGCTTTAGTAATAAACACTATACACTTCAGTCAAAACATCATTTAATACTTATTAAGCAAATAATTAGGTTTATATAATGGTAAGCTTTGCTTTGCAGCAGCACTTACTCACGTTGCTGTACTGTTACTACATGTACAGCAATTTTTACTCGTCGGTGATTTATGACAGATAGCTGCTACGTGAGATATAACTGTATTTTTTGTGTTTTCAAAAACACGTCGTACAGGTCACTCATTTGTCAAATATCTACGAAAAAGTGTCCTATCTGGTTACTTGACCTTTAAGGTAAAACAATAAGGTTATTTAAATAATGGAGATCACTTTTAGGTGTAGCTTGTGCTGAAGCCGAGATCACATGACTGTATCGTAAAAGTAAACGATTTTATATGCTCAAACCGGAGACTATTGCTGGTTGAAGACCGAATAAGCGCAGAAAAAAATCCAAGCAGACGACTGTTTGGTCTTAATCCGGATAAAAGGTATACGATTTGGTCTGCTGCTCACAGCGAAATATATCTTGTTAAAATATGCGAGTTTATACCACCAGTTACAAATGATGGTCTTTTTTACTCATTTTTCTTGGTCTATTAATCTAAAAGGTAAAACAATGGACAGTGACTGAACGTCTTTTCTATGGCTATTGAATGTTGTATGTAACATATTGAATGTTATCTCTCCACTTCTTGAGCCATAAACCACATGTAGCATTCTAATTGACTGAGACGAAGCCGTGACTTAAAGGATTGAGTATAGATATACATATATATTGTATATATACATGTACATTGTAATACGTTATATTTAACCATTAACGCAATAAATACACGGTTCATCAAATATTTAAAAAAATAAATTGTTTGTTTTATTTTGTTTTAATAAGTGCATAAAATTGTTTCCCTTTCGGCCGTTAAGTAGCTTGGGATGATTATGATAATTATAGAGTAGCTGTGTAGCAAATAATCAAAACACCGAAAGTACTGACGCTGACTGTGTCTTGGATGGAATATGTAGGGCTAGTCGTAGGTACCACAAACCGGCTTTGAGTCAGAACCCTGTACCTTCATGGAAGCAAATCTACATCCGGTCTCATATCAGCATAGTATGGATAATCAAGAAATGAGAAGTGACAAGAGGATAAGAGAAGATGTGAGGGGGGGGGGTGGAGGCGTGAGGAGGGTAAGAGGAGGTGTGAGGAGGGTAAAAGGAGGCGTGAGGAGGGGGAAAGAGTTCATTAGGAATTGTGGGGTCCTGTTTAGAGGTGTAGAATGCGTATGAGCATGGGATGAAAGAATACAAAATGGAGATTAGGGTTTTACCCTTTCCCTCATATTGACGACTTTTGACGACTCTGTAAAAGTCACTTTGTGAAACCATTGTGATAAATAGACTATTTGCCCCTATAGGAGCAAATGCTGTATTTATCACAATGGTTTCAAACTACAAAATTCTAAAATGTTCCTTTTCTCTAGTTATTGCTCCTTTTCGGTAGATCAGTTCAAAGAGGTTGTATCTAAACATAGCCTATGAGGTAATGGGTTAAAGCAGTATTTGAAGAAAACTTACTAAGGTCTCGTTAACTCTCCATTCCCTGGAAACAAATGAATACAGGTAATCTCGTCACCTTGCCATTTCGTAACCTGATAAATCTGGTCACTTCGTAACCAGTTTCCTGGTCATTTCGTAACCGGTCGAGTCATCTCGTAACCACTGTTATATATATTTGATATATATTTGATATATATCAAATATATATTTGATATATGTATAATTAATATTTTCATAGCCAATACTAAACAGATGTTGTAAATATGACAGTAGCATACTGTAACCGTCCTAGCTTTATGCTAGAAGGTTTCCCAGGTTCTATTAAAACTTACATATTTAGGCAGTAGAAATCAAAACTCAAGAGTGTCTAGGGGATACTATAATTTATTTAGTTCTCTTTCAATACCTTGTTATTTCAAACCAAAATACATACAGTGGACAGCCATAGTCAATTATATGAAATGCTTAATGTTGCTTTTGCACCCTAAAGATAGAAAGAAAGAAACGGAAGAATAAGAGTGAGAGAAAGTGGACCTGTTCTGACGGGAGGTAAGATATACATTTGGCTGTCCTGAACAAAAGCCGCTGAATCTTCTATGATTGTTAACAAACTAGCAAGGAGGAGCTTTGGAAATGTGCCTGTAAGGCTATATATAAGTTTAAACAAAACAATACACAGGTGTATATAACTAAACATATCTTAAAACCAATAATACTTGTTAAACAAACCTCTTTGATATAACATAGTCTGGGTAGCAAACAGTAGGAAAGTCACGATAGTACTGACTTGTTCTTAAGTAGCCTAACATGGTAAAGTAAGCCAAACTAAACATCAAACGGTAGATTAAAGTTGAATACGATTGAGATCAGTACCTAAACAGTAATGATAAAATAGAGATAAAGTGATTCCTGCTACATTACAATGGTGTTTAGACATTGCGTAATTATCTGTTACATGATTATTCATGGCAAAAGGGTTTCACACCTCGGCGCGTGCTTATTTTGCGCATTAATTGAACTTGTGCCGTGTCTACCTTTAAATAACTGGAAGCGTGTGTGCAACGCGTGACCAATTCATAAATACTAACCTCTTCCATTACATTGAGACATCATACTTTGTCAGAATTTTTTTCTTTTTAAAATTGTATATACAGTACAAAATAGATGTATATACAGTATATTACCAGGCTAAACAAAAATTCAAAACTTTTTTTCTGCTGTCTAAAAACAAAGACCTATGATAACATCATAGGTCTTTGCTAAAAAGTATGATGTCTAAACATATTTGAAGATGTTTAAATAACAGTAGTATTTAGGAAATATCACGGGTTATAACCCTTTACTCTATGAATATTTATGAAAGAAATTATGACGTCGTGGATACTTAATTAGAAACTTTGACACAGGAGCTTTTGGCTGTAGTAGAAACTGTAAAATGATGTCTATATTTCATAAGCAAACAGCAGAACCTGATCCTGTGCCTCCTATAGAAACATTCAGATCTGGATCTACTCTGCAAATGTGTATAAAGGCGTATTTGTGAAGGAAATGGTTACTGTTACAACTTTGTCCATGGCATATTATTCATTCCCTATTCAAAGGCTATTTGCCGTAAAGGGTTAACCGATACTTTTATACATATATAATATATCATATGGCTATCGGAAATCAACGAAAGTAAGCCTATGACATATATTCCAATCAATTTGCACTGTAAAATTCAATGAAGTGATCAGAGGCTACATGTTCTGATCGTCCAATTTTGGCCAACACAATCTGGAAAAGAACAAAGTTCAAGCGTGTAAAAAAATAGTATTTGTAGTTTTTCCGCTTCATAATTATGCGTAAATTGCTAATTTGAACAGTTATAGACGACACAACGGGATCCATCAGCACTTTTTTCATCATGATAATATAATTAAACAGTGGTTACGAGATGACTCGACCGGTTACGAAACGACCAGGAAACTGGTTACGAAGTGACCAGATTTGTCCGGTTACGAAATGGCAAGGTAACGAGATGACCGGATCACAAACAAATGACTACACAGCCAAACATACACAAATGCAGCAAGTTTATTGAAACTATGTAACATCCGGTTTCATATCAGAATTGTTTGATTCTCTTGTAATTAGAAGTCTGTTAAAAACAATGTGGTGAAGTCCGTCACATTTTAGACCTTTTCCTCATGGTCACCTTCATCTACAGTTACGGACTCATCTTCTAAAAGTACATACATGTGTAATGCAGGAAACACCGCATACAAAACACAAAACCGCCCGAACAACACCACGAGGAAAAACAATAAATGTACATGCATATAAACACACACACACACACAAAGAGACGCACACATACATAACAAACAAACAACAGGGGAAAGATGGAAGTACCACCAAGGAACGGTCGGTGACAAATGTCACTGGAGGTTCAAACCGGTTATGGGGCGCCCAACCTCACACTTATTCCATCCCCATCCTAAAAGACAAACAGTTTAAATAAACGCACCCCCTCTCCAACTACTCTACAACAACCACGATGGCAAATACAGTGGTAAAGTGCATGTAAAAAACATATTTAAGTGAAACAAACTGTATCCGCCTATAGCTAGTGTACTCAATGATTGAGCTGCAAACAGAGCAACTGTAGAAAAAAATAAAGGGTACGATAAAAACGAGATACATGTAGTACAAAGATCCGACATCCTCCTCCCGTTTCCGCACTGAAGACGTCGTCTTCTAAGTCAGGTGGATTGTAGTAATCCAAGGCAGAGGTATTTTCTTTTGCTGATAGCGTATTTACACGCCTCGCCCCAGTTCAAATATCTCCGATTCATTTACACCCTAACAGCCAACGCAAGTGATATGTTACCGAAATGCCACATATAGCGTATGTGCCTGACCAAGAGAAATGGATTAGTAAGTTCTTCATTAGTATGGCGGCGGAAGGAAAGGTGACACGCGACACACGGGGCAAAGAAAAACAATGGAATGCGTTGTTACAAGAATAATTCTGCTGTCCCACAATTCTAATTATAGTTTCACCCATCATAGTACTGAACCCTACTGCCGACTCTATACATATAAACAAGGGGACTTACATAGCCAAATTTCAGCTGTGTGGCAATGCCACAGATATATAGACTACCTCAACAACATTTTTAGTCCATATAAATATTTTATCAACAATTATTTTTTTTATCAACAAATATTTTTGTTTACCACCTAAATATTTTTTAAGAACATAATTGTTTTTCATTGAATAAATACTTTTTTATTGAACAAATGTTTAAAATTATTGAATAGATATTGTTTTATTGAACAAATATGTTTCTTTATACAATATTGCAACACGTCGTCCTACTTCGATCTTCGTCTGTGCACGAAACAATGCTATTTGTTCCGTGCAGAGAAGAACAGCTGGGGTCTTCTTCAACCTGTAATAAGCTGGACGTCGTGATATGACTGAAATACTGCTAAAACGACGTACAACCCGATAAAACCAAACCAAACCAAACCACACGCCATAGATTGAATAAATATATTATTTATTGCAATACTCCACACGCCATAGTACTGCCAATCGAGTTTTACTGAGAATGTTAGTAAGAAGTGACGGATAAAAAAGACATTTGATCCTGTCAAAAGGTGTGGATGGATAGATGAAAATATTGTTAAACATTAAAAACAGATGGGATCCAGATTCGTTGTCGAGTAGCAGGACTCAAATGGATTGACACACCGAAACTGTTTTTAAATGGGGGATACTGTAAGAAGACACAATTTTTTCAGGAGAGAGATACCTGTGTTTGTGTTTATTGTGATACCCAATAAGGACTCGTATTTTCAAATTAACTCAGTCTCTCCTACTGATGCATTCTTGTGCCTCTGTAAAACTCATTTATTAAAACCATTGTGACAAATAGAGCATTTGCTCCTATGGAGCAAATGCCCTATTTATCACAATGGGTTCAAACACAATTTTAACGTTCTAATTCTCTTTTTCTATACTTAATGTTCCTTTTCGGTATATAGTTTCAAAGATATTGGGTTTAAAATAGTCCAGAGGAGAATGAGTTAATGGAAAATGTGTACATGAATAATTTTATTTTCATATACGACTGACAGGTGTATACACGACCGAATGTTCAAACTTTGTTACATCGAGCGCTTTGAATGAGAATAGATTAAAAAAAGAAACAAACAAACTGATGGGGTATTTATTAATCGGTAGTCTTCGGTGGTGCATATTTTTTATCCTTTTGAACTTATCTGGAACTGGATGACACTTTCCGATTTCTGAAGTCTAACATGAGACCGGATAATACTACACACGTACGTATTGCTTAGATTTACTTTATATTGACCATGTACTCCATAACTACGCCTTTCTACGCGTAGACCCAGATCAAGGTTTGATGTTTGCTTCTGATATAATATAGCTACAGTAAAACCCCTATAAACCGGAATTTTAGTAGAAAAGAATTTAGATACTTTTAGGCAGGTGGCTGCTTCATGCAGGGTGAAAGTCATGCAGAAAGCTCCTAGAGGAGCTTTCTGCATGACTTTCACCCGGCATGAAGCTGCCACCTGTCTCCTATACCGATATTTATACCAAATTTAGCGTCCGGTTTAGAGGGGTTTTACTGTATATATATATATATATAATTTCTGAAGCATTTTCTATGACCAACCATTCATGTGTCCATGTTTTATTAGAACGATTAATTTAATTTATATTTTCATGACGTCATTATTTCTCAAATGAATATTTATCCAGTTAACACGTCTCATGCAGAAATGAAAAAAAATACTGTCCGCTCAATCTCTTAAACCCTTTACTTCATGAATATTCGTGTAAGATATAATGACATCATGGATATTTATTAGCTCATTTTTTATAATGTAAAATTTTCAAAGGATTTTATTTTGCTTTGACAACAACTGTTGAATCAGATATAATGACATCATGAATATGTATGATATTGGTGCACGTGGTGCGCGATCCGGGATTCAAATCCCGGCCTCTCCCGGAAATTTCTTAGAGGAGCTTTCTGCATAACTTTCGTCCTGCATTAAGTTACCAACTATCTTAAACTCCAAGAATTAGACTAATGTTTGATGGTCGCTGTAGGCAGAGAGTATTGTAGTTAGCAGACGGATCTAATTACTAGTCTGATAATTAAAATATGTTCAATAATAGCCCGGCTGGTTTGTTTTGTCTCTCAAAAGTGGGACCGAGTTGTAGACTAGTCACAACGTAAACGGAATACATGTACATGTATATACAATATCTACGAAAGACCGGTGGTGACATTTCACTATACACACTTCATGCTTCATAATCTAGGTAGCAAACATTTGGGATCATGGTGAGACGCCAAGCTATTCAATTATAAGTATTATTCCCAATTGAATATGTCCGAAAAAATACGAATTATAATGCGACATATTAGTTTACTAAAAATGGACTGAAACATTATTCCTAATTGCCCTCAGGTCAAAAGTCGAGCTTGGGTGATTTCAAAAGAGCATATATAGTTAGAATAGTTCACTATGTTAACCCTTACAACGCTGAATTTTCAAATGGACTTTTCCAAATTCAAACAGGCCAAGCTTACGGTGAATATTTAGGGATTTTCTAAAGAAACGTATACCATGACAAACAGTGCAGACTCTGGTGAGAGGACTCCTCTGGTTCTACACAGTTTGCAAAGGACATTAGTGACCCGTGTCCTGCACTATAAGGATTAAGTAAATAAAAATCCGTACACGATGAAATATTACCTTTCAAATATTGTGACCCAAATCTGTTAACCTTCAGCATTGTACTGGAGAATATGTGATGACTTTTGCAAACAGTTTGGATCCAGATGAGACGCCAAGCATCTCGGTGTCTCATCTGGATCCAAACTATTTGACACTATCTGGCGCTTTAAAAAAGAAATTGATGATAAAATGCAATTTTCGACTTCAAGCAGGCGATAGTATTTGCAGACGACACATTTTGCTCAGCGTGCAGAAAGCTTCCATGTATACATATATTATTTTTTATTATTATTTATGTTACTGGTGTTGTTTCATAGTGAATATTGATAGCGGATTAATAATAGATTATTGAACGCGAAGTGAAGTAAATGGGAGAGACACACTTTAACAACGGGTTTGAAGAAAGAAAAACGCAAAGGTAGTTTGATATTTTAACCCTTTACTTCATGTGATAACTTTTGCAAACAGTTTGGATCCAGATGAGACGCAGAACATCTCGGTGTCTCATCTGGATCCAAACTATTTGACACTCTCTGACGCTTTAAAAAAGAAATTGATGATAAAATGCAATTTTCGACTCCCCTTTTACAGTCGGTACATGTAGCTACGCTTCCCTCATTGCTTGCGCGATGACAGGCCGAGGGTAGTACTCTATGATGGTATACTCTTAAACTTGGATACAGGATGAGCTTACCAGACTCATGTATTACATTTTCCCTGTCGTGCCCTTAACGGCTTACCTGCAGGTGCTCTGACTTCAGCAAAGTCATTGAGTACATATTTGACGGATTGTCACAGTTATTATGATATGTTTTACATGTTGTCCTGTGTTCACCGTCGTCTATGTTGTGGGTAGGTCCAGCGGGGATACCTTTATTTACACTATTTGTAAAGCTAGGGTGACTTTGAGAGAAGTGTGAGGTTAGGACGTCCGTAAACCGGTTTAAACCCCCAGTGGTGTTTTTGCTACTGACCGTGCTAAGGCGGTACTCTCTTTGCCACCCTTCCTTTTGTTTGCCTTGCGTCTTTGTGCTTGTGATTTTGTTCATGTGTGGAATGTTTGTCTCTGGTTCTTGTGTGTCTTTTGGTGTTTTCTGTGTTCATCTCGTGTGTGAGTATGCGTTTGGGTGTGTGGTTGTGTGTGTGATGCTGTCTATCGGTGTTTTGGTGGCGGTTGCGTCTTGTAGGTGGCTTTGCCTGCTTGACTTTACTACTTTTCCATTTGAAGCAGGCGATAGTATTTGCAGACGACAAATTTTGCCCAGCGTGCAGAAAGCTTACATGTATACCGGTATATTATTTTTATTATTATTTATGTTACTGGTGTTGTTTCATAGTGAATATTGATAGCGGATTAATAATAGATTATTGAACGCGAAGTGAAGTAAATGGGAGAGACACACTTTAACAACGGGTTTGAAGAAAGAAAAACACAAAGGTAGTTTGATATTTAACCATTTACTTCATCAATATCCATGTAGGAAATAATTACATCATGACTATTAAGTTTATCTTTTATAATAGCATATGCTCACATATAATGGCATATGAATTGTAGAATCGCACCTATATTATGTCCATAAGCAAACAGAGCAGACCCTGGTCAGACGACTCCTATCTGATCTGGGTATACTCTATTTGCAAAGGTGTAGAAAGGCGTATTTATGGAGTAAAGGGTTAACTCTTATCCCCCTGAAAGAATAAATTTGGAGCTGGTGCAATTTCAACTACTTCCGATTTGATCAAGCTGTTGAAGAACTATTGACAAAAGTGTCATGACAGAAGATTTTGAGAAACTTTTTACCAAGTAACATGTCGCACGCATTTGAGAAACTACTGAGAAAGTGGTATGGCACTCGCATATGAGAAACTACTAAGCAAGTGGTGTGGCACTCGCTTTTGAGAAACTACTGAGCAAGTGGTATGACACTCGCTTTTGAGAAACTACTGAGCAAGACTGCAATTTTCTCATTTTGCATTTTGCATTTCTACTTTTGCTTTCGAGGGATCACCCATTTTCAGAATATTAGTATGGCACTCGCATATGAGAAACTACTGAGGAAGTGGTATGACACTCGCTTTTGAGAAACTAGTCCCAAATTGTCACGGTACACACTTTTGAGAAGCTATGACAAAGTGTCACAGTACACACTTTTGAGAAGCTATGACAAAGTGTCATGCCACAAACTTTTGAGAAACTACTGAGCAAGTGGTATGGCACTCGCTTTTGAGAAACTATTCACAAAGTGTCACGGTACACACTTTTGAGAAACTATGACAAAGTGTCATGTCACAAACTTTTGAGAAACTTTTAATCAACTGACAGGACGCATGCATTTAAGAAACTATTGACCGTGTGTAATGTCACAAGATTTTGAGCAACAATTGACCAACTGACACGACAGAAACTATTGACCGTATGTCATGACACAAGTTTATAAGGAACTATTGACTGAGTGTCAAACAGATTGGCTCATGGATTATGTTTATTTCGGGGTATTTTCTATAGCAGATACAATTGGTGACACTTCTATCGAGTACTGACAATGTGATATGTGTTACGAATTGATACCGAAACTTTCTGACATAGACCCGGGATGCTTTTCATTCAACAGTAACCCTTACAGTTTTATGCAATTGTTTATAAACTTGATGACCGAACTGTTGCGATCACTGCTATAATCGCAACTTTTCGGTCGTAAAATAAGTGAAAAGTTGCATAATAACCGTTAAGGTAACTGTAAGTATCGATTAACTGAACACATCCTATTACAGCGTTTAGTTAAAAGTAAACGTTACAGTTTAATACTACAACTGTTACGCTCCTACAGGTCAACTCTGTTTGCGAAAGCGCAAGGGGCATATATATGGAGTAAATGGTTACGACAGTCGGCAAAAAGCTTCTCTGAGAGTTTTCTGCACTACTTTCACCATACTTTCTTCTTAAAGATATTTTAATTCACACATATTATCAAGACCTCTATTTTAGTACAAAACAGCGTTGATAGTAGGTGTAAATATCCCGCTTAGACAAAAATTCAGACATAGAACAAACTGCTAATGAACGAGCATTCCGATCAGAGTCAACTTTATTTGCTACTATATCAATCAAAATAGTTATCAAAATGCTGCCAAGCTGACGTATTCAGCTTGAAAGGGAGACGGGAAATTTGGTGTCCGAATACTAAGGCAAATAAAAACATGCAGTTGCTTAATGCAGGACGAAAGTAATTCAGATTTCCCAGATGAGATTTCTGCATAACTGTTTTTCCTGCATTAAGCTAGCATCTGTCTTATAAATCCAGAATTAGACTTATATTGAGTAGTCGCTGTAGACAGATTTTACTTCATGTTGATGTTTTTATTCAGGACACACAGATGGAAGATCACACTGCCGATCAGACCGAGCCTATTGTTGCGGTATCAAGGCGTCTCTATACGCAATACTCGTTTGAACGAACGTATCAGCTGACACCCCGACCAGAGACAGCGCTTTCTAAACGAGTGCGACAAGCTTGTCAGTGCAATAGAAAGACGCCATGGAGAGTCATCTCTACATACTTCCCGGTTGTCAAGTTCATCCGCAGGTACAAAGTCAAGGAATTTCTCGTCGGGGACTTCTTAGCTGGATTGACAGTTAGCTTTATGCATTTTCCCCAAGCAATGGGTTTGGGAATACTCGCGTCTCTTCGACCAGAACATGGTCTATACACAACGTTTTTCTCGGTTCTTGTTTATCTCCTATTCGGAACATCTCAGTACATCTCGTTTGGCACTAATGCCGTGATGGCGCTGTTGACGCAAACTGTGGTTGAACGACAAGCGGAGAGTTTTGTTTCTAATTATAATGGAGGCGACGGTAATTTATTACTTGGCAATTCATCAACACCATCCATACCTACGGAAGAAGACATTTTAGATGTGAAGGTCCGAACTGCTGCAGCGTGTTGCTTGCTGACCGGGGTACTCCTTAGTGCAATGGGATTGCTTCGGTTCGGATTCTTGTGTACATATATGTCGGACTCTTTCATTGGTGGCTTCACAACAGCTGCATCCTTACATATTTGCACAAGTCAAGTCCCAAAGATGTTTGGAATCAAAGTTAAGACATATTCTGGTGCAGGGAAATTATTTTTTACATATTTAGACTTATTTCACAAGCTTGGAGATACGGTAATTGCTGAGGTCATTATATCTGTTATCAGTGTTGCAGTTTTGTTGCTGGTTAAGATATGTATAAATGAACGATTTGGGACTAAAATGAAAATACCTGTTCCAATCGATCTAATCGTTGTTGTCGTAGGTACGTTTGTATCACATTTCGCGAAGTTCAAGACGACGCTTAATGTCAATACTGTTGGGCCAATACCTAGCAAGTTCCCCACACCATTTGTTCCCAGCCTTAGCAACGCGGGTGATTTTATTGCTGATGCAGTTATAATGGCGCTTCTGTCACTAGCTATGAGTATATCCATGGCAAAACTCATGGCTAAAAAGCACGGCACACAAATAGACGATAACCAAGAACTATTTGCTTATGGCGTAGGCATTTATGTATCTGGGTTCTTTAGCGGCTTCCCGGCTGCAACAGGGCCACCCCGAACAATGCTTTTGAGTTCGTTAGGATCTAAGACAACATTGAACGGGGTACCAACTGTAATGTTTATGCTGCTAGTAATTCTTGTCATTGGTCAGCTGTTTGTGTCTTTGCCGATTTCTGTTGTGTCTGCAATGGTGGTTGTCTCCGTGAAAGATTTACTATTGCAATACAGAAACTTACCATCAATTTGGAAAATCAACAAATACGACTTTGTTATCTGGATTGTTACAAATTCATCTGGTGTTCTTGTTGATCTTAACTACGGCCTGTTTGCAGGAATCGGAGTATCAGTTCTACTAGTGATCGTTCAGTCTCAGCTGTCTCGTGGACATCTCCTATCAAGAGGACAGACGGAGGACGTTTTAGCTGATGCCAGTAAAACTCGAACCGTTGATCCGCCGATCGGTGTGAAAATTTTCAGATTCGATGCAAGCCTATTCTTTGCGACCATGGAGCGCTTCAAAGCACAGTTATATCAGAAAGTTATAAACCCGCTGCATGTAAAGAGACAACAAATGAAGATAGAAAAGAAAACAGCATCTGAGCCCGGTAACAGTAGCACTTCCCGGAGATGCACGGTGAAGGATTACCCAGATGAAACAGAACCCGCAGATATAGACGAGGAATCAAGAGTACTGAGTAATGCTGCTTATGATATAGATGGTAACATAACTGATATCATAATCGATTGTTCAGCAATGAATTACATTGATATTGGCGGCAAGAACACATTACAGGAGATTGCCAAGGACTACAAGGAAGTGGATGTCCGGGTCAGACTTGCTGGATTGCGTCAGCAGGGAAAGACAGTACTGGAAGCAGCAGGGTTCTTTGACAACTTCCCGAGGGACATGACTTTCTTTGAAGTGATCGATGCTCTTGAATCTATTAAGCATGAACGAGCAAGATCCCTTCAGTCATGTGCTTGAATACATAATTCGAGTAATCGTATAAAGTCTTTGGATTATGAATTTTCATAGTAGAATGGCCCATCACTATCAATATTTAAACTATTAACGATAAAGTTTATTTAGTGCTGGAACGGGTTGAAATTTCTAGAAGATTTCGAATGACAAACAATTAAGATCCTGATCTGGGCATTCCTCCTCGAGCCCGCTTATCTAGGTATGTAACCAAACCAAACCACACGCCATAGATTGAATAAATATATTATTTATTACAACAATCCTCACGCCATAGTACAGCAAATCCCTCTGTCGAGTTTTACTGGGCATGTTGGTAAGAAGTGACGGATAAAAAAAGACATTTGATCCTGTCAAAAGGTGTGGATGGATAGATGAAAATATTGTTAAACATTGAAAACAGATGGGGTCCAGATTCGTTGTTGAGTAGTAGGACTCAACTGGATTGACACACCGACACTGGTTTTAAATGGGGGAAACTGTAAGAAGACGCCATTGTTTTTTTCAGGAGAGAGATACATGTGTTTATTGTGATACCCAATAAGGACTCGTATTATTGGCCTCCACACATAACCTAACATAGCTTTCAAATTAACTCAGTCTCTCCCACCGATGCATTCTTGGGCCTCTGTAAAACCCATTTATTAAAACCATTGTGATAAATAGAGTATTTGCTCCTATGGAGCAAATGCTCTATTTATCACAATTAGGCCTTGAGCCAGAGCCCCAAATTTTGGCCACCGGTACCATCTCGGGGGAATAATGCTACCACTGATTTTCGGCAAGATATGAGTCTCTAGAATCAGAAAAAATGTGATAGCAGTGAATCGGTGGTAGCTTTTTGTGAGTATTTGAACATTTTTTACCCTATGGTAAAAATATTTTTTTCTAAAACTTGAAGTCACACAGACACCAGCATTCAATTTCAAATCGATGGCATTTTCTTATTATCTTATTATACTCTCTATCTGCTTGAAATTTGAAATGCATATAGGTAAAGTAACATATTGTTCATTAATGTTATTATCTCCTGACAGCAAGAGACATACATGATGTATTTTTTCGTTGTATGTACATGGAAAACATGACTCGTACATAAGTAAAATACCAAAGTAAAACAAAAGTAACGTTTGGCCTTATTTAGTAATATTTATAGCCTGACTCGTCAAACTTCACAAACATGTTCACAACATCAGGGCAATACATCAACATAGTACTAGAACCCTTTAGCCCATGTTCTTGTTCATGAGAATTAGCAGAGTTATGTCCCTTTTTTAAAAGTTGTATAAATTCAAACTGACAAATTACTAAATCTGAAGAGAGATATTTCTATCAAACTTCACATACTTGTTCACTAACATTATTGTAGCAGCCTAACATAGGTAAAGAACCCATTTGAGGCAGAACGTGGCAGTTGATTGGACCATAATATTATTATGTCCCTTTGAGAATTTTGGAATATTTATTTTTCATCAACCTCTCAGAGATAGACCCATCTAAACATGCCATATCCTCAAATTTTGAACTCCTGTACAAGTAGATGGGAATCAAGTTCTCTGTCATATTTCATGTTAACATCACTAGAATCAGAAGAAAATGTTCCTTTGCATGCCTATCATTGTTGTGTCGCAGTGCAGTTACATGTAAACCAAACACACTGCGACACTAAATTGGATGGTTTGTGATCAAGGGCACTGCGACTCTAGCTAGAAAAGATTTTATGACAGAAAGTCAAACGTTTATCTTTGAACTTTTTTCACACTTGCTACAATTTAATTGCTTGTGTATTAGCTAATTTGTTTTGACATTTGTAAGGTTTTACATGAAACTTTCGTGTAAATATACAACACTCTTCATTACGAATCAATGTGTAAATCATTCGCTGTATATGTAATAATTGTGTCATAAGTACTGACTGCAAGTTATTCTGTAAGGTGCAGTTTTGAAAAAAAAAAAATTGTGCTTTCATCAAATACTGAAGTACAGTAGTTATACTTAGAAGCCATTTAGCTTACAAATTGTTTCAAAATGGCAAAAGATCAATATAAGCATCAGTGTATCATACACATGGCAGAATCTAATGAGGATGATGAGCATTTAGTGAGTCCTCAAAACTACATCTCTTGGTTATCTTTACTTGAAGCCGCAAAAGTGAGAAACCATACACACATTTTAGATATTGCAAAGAAACTTCACCATGAAGAAGTCCCAAATATATTATATCATCGAAAATGCAGAAGTCTTTTCACCATGAAAAGAGACTTGGAAACTTTGAAAAGAAAGGCAAATGTCAGTTTTACTGATGAGCCTGATAGTAGCAGTACATCAAAACGACTCAGTAGGAAACTGTCATCAGAAGGAAGAGTATGATACAACTTGTATTTTTTTGTAACAAAGACAAGTTTCAAAAGCAGTCTAAAACACGTGAAAAACTTACACAATCTGTACAACTGAGGGCAGATCAAACATTACGTGAGTGTGCCATCAGGAAGGGAGATGAACATATTCTAGCAGTAACAAGCAGGGACATAGTTGCCGCTGAGGCACACTATCATGTTTCATGTTACAAGAGCTATACAAGACACAAGAAAACAGAAACATCAATCGAGGACAGTAACTATGGGAAAGGTTATTCAAAGGGTGATGAACAATATCAAAGGGTTGAAATAGAAGCATATAAAGAGCTTTTCAAATTTATTAGAAGTGATGTAATTACCAACAAAAAGATTGTAACAATGACTTCTTTGACCGCAAAGGTGGAATCCTTAAAGGCGTTGAGCATCTGCACGAATACACAAAAAAGCACATTCGCAGAAAACTGGAATCAGTACATATCTTTCCAGATGATAAGGGAAAATTGTTAATAGTTCCCGACAGTGTATCATTCAAGGACCTGGTCTTGGAAAATCAAATGCTTCATAATGAACTAAGACTGGAAGGTAAAGTCAACCGATATTAATAAGAGCATAGATCAGACATCATCACATATTCGGTCAGTCATAAAAACAGACATGACACAAAGTCCATGGCCGTTACATCCATCTGATGTAAATATCAGTGGTCATATGGCCTTACCACATGAGCTAGAGCGGTTACTCTTTGGCCTTCTCACTGGAGATCCTGACAATAATACTCAAGCTCACAGAATCAGTGTTCTCGTCCAATCTTTTGGTCAGGATCTAATATACGCTGTGACATGTGGACAACACAAACCACCTAAACATCTGCTTCTTCCAAATGCAGTTAAAACACTCTCTGGAAACGTTGAACTTATCCAAATACTGAACAAGTTGGGACACGGTGTGTCTTATTCTCAACTTGAGGAGAACGACACTGCTTTATGCCTTCAAAAATTAGCAGCAGGCTTCAACAACAGAGTTGTACTTCCAGCAGTGATTAAAAACCACATATTCACCACTCTTGCATTGGATAATATTGATAGGCTTGAAGAAACTCTGACTGGAAAGGGTACCTCACATCGAGTGAATGGCATAGCGGTACAAGCTAATATCTATGGGCCACATCTTCCCAAAGCTGAACTTCCACAAATTGATAAATTGAAGCAACGGTCAGTCAGTGCTGAACACCAAGAGCTTAAATTGTATGTAGCTGGTGAGCGTGTTGGCCCACACCCTTTACAGACATGTGAGAGCAGATTACATGATACTCAGACAACTGCTCAAGCAGCTCACAGTAAAAACTTTCTCTGGATTCTTGCAAGAACAAGTTGTCCAGAGCACCAGACAGTCCCAAGCTGGACTGGCTTTAATATCAGCACCAGAGATGAGGTGATAGTTTCAAAAGATAGTATTGGATATTTACCAACTATCAATGCACCAGCCACAGAACTAACCACAGTTTTTGAAATATTGAACCAATCAGAACTGATAAGGACTGAACTGAGCTTGAACACAATTGTGGTTGTTATGGATCAAGCACTAAATGCAAAATCCACTGAAATTGCATGGAAACACAAAGAACGTTTCTCCAATATTCTGCTTAGAATGGGAACATTCCACACTATCTGCAATGCTCTTGCAATCCTTGGAAAGCGATTCCGGGATGCTGGTCTTAAGGACATTTGCATAGAATCTGGAATAGTCGCTGAAGGTTCCATAAACGGAGTACTGGATGGTAAACAATACAACCGTGCAGTCCGGGTCCACAAGTACATCTATGAAGCTCTGATGAGACTGGCATGGTCGGAGTTCATGCATTGGGTTGATGAATATATGCAGGAAATGTGTGTCATTATTAAGGGATTTTTAGAGCAAGTAAATGGCATAGTTGGTGAATTGAATCAGCAAAGGTTTAATAATTTGCTACAAAGCCCCATCCTTATTCAACTTATCACTTGGTGGAATGAATTCCTTGAATATCTCCGTAGCAGTAATGGAGAACTATCAGCTTTCTGGATGTCATACATAGACATGGTAGAGAACATCATACTAGGGCTTTTACGTGCCTCTCGAGAGGGGAACCGGGACTTGCACCTTCATGCAATACGCAGTATGATCCCATGGTGCTTTGCATATGACAAAATTAATTATGCAAGGTACCTCTCCCCATACCTTGCTCAGATGACACTTCTTCAAGAGAAGAATCATGATGTATATGAAGCCTTTAAAGCAGGACAATTTGTAGTGCAAATGTCCAACAATAACCCCTTTGGACGAATACCTGTAGATCAGACCACTGAGGTCACTGTAAATAAAGACACCCAAACTCCTGGAGGCACTGCTCGGTTCAGTTTGAAAGCAGCAGCTGTTAACCGTTACTATATAACAGCTGAGTACCGCAGTGCATTTCTTGGACAGCTAAGAGACATGTTGCAGGGTAAAAAAATCAGAAGTTTGGCATACTGAGCTACAGCGACCAAGAATACAAAAAGATGAGAAAGCTGTGTGTGCTGTTGTTGACCTCATTAAATATTGGGTCAATCCGTCTGTGGATAAACAAGACCTTATTAGCATTTCTACTGCAAAGGCAGCACCAAGAGAAATTGCATCTGACCTGTTGAATGCATATGATATCGGTGAGAAGACTTATGCTGCCTTTAAGGATGAGAGACTAGAATCAGATCTGCCTGCAAAGAAAGTCCATGACCCGATGAAAATGAATAGACTAAAAACATTTAGTCAAATGTGTAAAAAGACCTCAGTGGAATCGGGAGGTAGGGTAGCAATGTTGAAGGCAGACAGATCTTTGTTTGGTCGCATCATAGTGATGGCCCAAGGGAGAAATCTAAAGAAGGATGACATCTTCTCTCATCCCCTTGGACCATTCCCCTGGGCTCTTTGAACACCAGATGGATTAATGAGAAAGTCCAACAAAGCTTCCCTAGCCGCTACTTTGCAGAAGAATGCAAAAGTGGCAGATCAACTTCCATGCAACTCTGTTACCATAGTTGATGGTATAAATTTAGTTCAGAGAGTGAAAGGTGATCAAACACTTTCCTGGATATTGCTAACACAGTTTTGTCCATGGCATTGCGAGAAGGAGCAGAGAGCAATAGAATAGATGTTGTATTTGACACTTATAGAGCAAATTCCATTAAGGCTAGCGAGAGATATCTAAGATCTGCTTCAAAACATCACAGGTTCTCAGATTGTAAGGCAATGGAGATGTTTTCTTAGCACAGTTGATAACAAGACAAGTCTTATTGCATTCTTAGTTGGTGAATGGAAGAAGGAATGTTGCAGAGAAAAACTGAAAAAGAAGGTTCTGTATGTAACTGTGAATGAAATGTGCTATAAAATCACTTCAGGGAACAGCGAAGAGGTGCCATCTCTTAAGTGTCAGCAAGAGGAAGCAGATGGACGCCTCCTTCTCCATGCATATCCTGCTGCACAGCAAGGCTGTCAAGCAGTTGTTATCTGCTCAGAGGACACTGATGTATTTATTATGGCCCTGGCAGTTGACAAGATTGGTGTGCCACTGTTTCAGAAATGTGGAACTAAAACCCGGAAGAGGCTCAATGATATTAATACGGTTGCTTCTACTGTCGGCATAGATGTTTGTAAGGCTCTTATTGGGGCCCATGCATATACAGGATGTGACACTGTTAGTGCATTTGCTGGTAAAGGGAAATCGGGTGCACTGAAGCTTTTGACCAATAACAGAAACCTTGGAAACGTTTTTACAGTTAGGTCAGGAATGGGATCTCTCCAATGCATTAATGGACAAACTAGAGGGATTTACGTGTCTTCTCTATGCACCAATGACCTCATCAGCAAAAGTCAATGACCTGAGGTATGATTTGTTTTGCGCTAGGAAAGGCGAAATAGAGAGTTACCAGCTTCCACCATGCAGGGACTGCTTAGTGAAACATGCACAAAGAGCCAACTACCAGGCTGCAATATGGCGACGATGTCTTGAACAGGACCCAAAAGTCCCAAGCCCTGTTGGTCGAGGATGGAAAATTGACAAAGATGACGGTAGTGAACAGCAAGTTGTGCACTGGATGGATGGTCAACCAGATCCTGATGCAGTCCTTGATTTATTAGCTTGCAACTGTTCCAGGAAGTGTGTGTTACCAAATTGTGTATGTTTGTCTAATGGTTTGAAGTGCACTGACATGTGCAAACTGACAAACTGTGCAAATCAGGCATTCATGTTTGAGACAGATGATTGGGAAGGTCCAGATGAACAAACAGAAGAACTTGATAATGATTATGATTTTTAGTGTAACCCTTATTGGGCAATTTACTTGCAAATAATACATTGCAATCACAAACTTATAAACACCAGGTTATGTCCATATTACTTAAAAGCACCACTGCTTTTGTCCCAAATCGAAAATTATGGGGTCTTTGGTACGTGTTTTTATCTGTTTGTCATGCAAGGTCAAGGTCATTGACATATGTATATGTCACAAAGTCACCAAGAAAATAGTGTTGTCAACACATAAATTTGCAGATAAAAAGGGCAATGTACATGTATATATATATATATATATATACATACATATTCTTCATGTACAAGTTGTTTCAAGCTTTGGTCTAATTTTATACAAAGAATTCAGTTTCAGGGAGATACTACGAATGTGACCAAAAGTCACATATACACTTCCTTCAGTGAATGGTATTTTGTCATTTAATGTAAATATTACAGTTTACCTGATTAAGTATTCTTCAAACAACATTATAAGAAATTGAAATTCAAATGCTAATGCCCTTTGAGTAAGATCGGTACCAAACATAAAAATAACCATTTGCGTACTAGTTATTGTATTTTAATTTAAGCAGTATAATTGTTATGTCATCATACACCATACAACATCGTACACCATAACTCTCACAAGTTGTTAATTCTTTAACATACATAGTTTTTGAATAACGTTCCCAAAAGACAAGTATCTTGACAAAAAATACCAGAAATTTTAATGTTTAATCTTCTCTGATAATTATTGCAGTTAATTCAGATGTAGGGTGTAGCACTTATATACTGCCATTTTCAGTACAAAATGTACGCTAAGGCTAGACATATATATAGGGTGATAACACACAAAAAGCTACCACTAATGCAATGCTATCATGTTTTTGGACTCTATAGATATGTAGCTTGCCAAAAAATCATAGTGGGAATTATTCCCCAGAGATGGTACCGACCAACCCTACTGGCTCATGGCCTAAATGGTTTCAAACACAATTTTAAAATTCTAAATCTCCTGTTCTATACTTAATGTTCCTTTTCGGTATATAGCTTCAAAGATATTGGGTTTAAATAGGCCAGGGGAGAATGAGTTAATGGAAAAGATGTACATGAGTAATTTTATTTTCATATACGACTGACAGGTGTATACACGACCGAATGTTCAAACTTTGTTACATCGAGCGCTTTGAATGAGAATCTATACTACTAAAGGAACGAGCTCGATTTTCTGTCGGATTTGCCGTAAATACGGCAAAACGTACATATTGGGTAATGTTATGTGCGGGTAGCTTACACATTGAAATTGTGTTATTTGACATCGAAAAAGCATTAACATCAGCACTTTGGATACAGACAGGGAAATTCCCCTACCTACAGAAATAGTCCATCTAAAATAGACGGGAAAAGACCTTCCAATGTGAGTGACGATTGGCGAATATTCCGATACGGACACAAACGTATTATTTATTTGTTTGTTTGTTTTGTTTCTCCTTTATTATTTGTTGACAAAACACTAGACGGTTTGTGACTGTTTATACGGATATTTTTAAAAGCCTAAGCAATCTGCAATGTTTTCAACATAGCTGTCTTGTTGCAGTGGATATGTATCTGGACTTGCATGTGCGGGGTCTTGAGTTCGATTCTAACTAGTGACCAATATTCTTTTTTATAAAAATACTGTCCGTACAAAACAACAACAAATATTAATAATAACATGTAATAATTAATAACAAAATATTAACATATAATTGAAAAAGAATAAAAATTAAAAAGAAGATTAGGAACGCATATGGAGAAACAGGCTGCTTGCACAGAAATACTAATAACCAATAACGTAGGTAATATATACAATGCAAAAAAGGTTGCTTTTCAACAGTTATTATCGGTTATTATACTTATTTGGGAACAAAACATGACCGACTCTAATGTAAACCAAACGAAGCGACTACAGTGACTCTTTATTTTTAAAAGCCTTTGCAATCTGCAATGTTTTCAACATAGCTGTCTTGGTGCAGTGGATATGTATCTGGGCTTGCACGTGCGGGGTCTTGAATTCGATTCTTACCAATGACAGATTTTTTTTATAAAAAATACTGTCCGTACAAAACAACAACAAATATTAATAAAAGCATGTATTATCCTCCCAATTTGACCTGAGACTCATGCATATTCCTTGTATTATCGTCGGTAATCTTCGGATAAATTTCCGAAGGTATAAGAATGCGCTGTAAGAGTACAATCCTCGTGGAACATGATTATTACCGGCTTTTGGTTTGCTATTTTTTGTCACATAGTATTACGAACACTCCCGATAAACACGCCGAAACTTAACCGAGTCTCAGGTCAAATTGGGAGGGTAATAATAATTAATAACAAAATATTAACATATAATTGAAAAAGAATAAAAATTAAAAAGAAGATTAGGAACGCATGTGGAGAAAAAGGCTGCTTGAGCAGAAATACTTATAACCAATAACGTAGGTAATATATACAATGCAAAAAAAGGTTGCTTTTTCAACAGTTATCAGCGTTATTTGATCGCCGCATGAGCGGCGATCACTAATGGAATGCTTAAAAGTATTTACCCATGTAGGAGGGGTAGCGACAAGTTTTACAAATTGGCTCATGAGAGCGTGGCAGAGAATAGTTTCTACCTGCATTATTGATGTAGTGAAATATGTGATGTAAAAACCTTCATACGATGTTTAAAAAGAAATTTATCAAACAAATGTACAATAATAACAATAATTATGACACTTTTTTCGTCGAAGTATCGACATTAAATGCCAAAAACAGTTTTGTAAACATAAATGATGCCGGGTCAAAGTCGCAGAATTGAAGCCGGGTCAAAACTGTAGTCGTGCACCTGTTTGCGGTGCTCTCGTTCTAAATTATGCCCTTCAGAGATATACATTACAAGACGGGAAAACGTGCTCGAATTTGAAAAATAAGATCATTTGAATCGACAGTCGATATGTTAATTCAAACAGACATGGTTATTATTCTACCGGAGGCTCTACATGGTCAAAATCGAATTCCGTCGTCTCGGTTTCTATTTTTAGATAGGACTAAAGCCACTCGTTAATGGAACTGAACAGGCTATATTTAGGTCTATGACCATCACCGCCCTTGTTAGAGTTTATTGATTAAATTATCATGAGAGTGATAAATGTTGTAATGAAGTTTTATTGTTTTATTTATTTTTATTTAAAAAAGTCGTTTTATTTTTTTTATTTAAAAAAGTCGTCAATATAGTAGCATGATAACTTTATATACATCTTCAATTTCCCTTGAAGTATGTCTGGCCTGATAGCGTAGTGGTTACCACGGTCGCCTATCGTGCAGTCACCCCTGGTTCGATTCTCACCGCTGACGAAAAAAAAGTTTCTCTCTTTTTCCTTTCTATTTTTTTTTAATGGCGGTTTGGGTTTTTACTGGGATAGTTAATGATAATTATCCATATTAAGTGTTTTTTCTTTCAACTTATACGTTATTTTTGGATGCAATCTTGGTCAAGTTCAAATATGGATCATGTCGGGTTCGGAACTAGGTCACTACCTCATTACACTCAAGAGGCTACATATTTCGTTAAGTTTTTAATGAAATGTTGTATTTCAATTGTCTTAACAAAACAGTTCCTTATTAAAAACCTTCCTTGTACACAAATTTCGCGGCGATCCAATGCCTTGCATCAGTATTCGTCTTGTTGATCGCCGCATGAGCGGCGATCACTAATGGAATGCTTAAAAGTATTTACCCATGTAGGAGGGGTAGCGACAAGTTTTACAAATTGGCTCATGAGAGCGTGGCAGAGAATAGTTTCTACCTGCATTATTGATGTAGTGAAATATGTGATGTAAAAACCTTCATACGATGTTTAAAAAGAAATTTATCAAACAAATGTACAATAATAACAATAATTATGACACTTTTTTCGTCGAAGTATCGACATTAAATGCCAAAAACAGTTTTGTAAACATAAATGAAGCCGGGTCAAAGTCGCAGAATTGAAGCCGGGTCAAAACTGTAGTCGTGCACCTGTTTGCGGTGCTCTCGTTCTAAATTATGCCCTTCAGAGATATACATTACAAGACGGGAAAACGTGCTCGAATTTGAAAAATAAGATCATTTGAATCGACAGTCGATATGTTAATTCAAACAGACATGGTTATTATTCTACCGGAGGCTCTACATGGTCAAAATCGAATTCCGTCGTCTCGGTTTCTATTTTTAGATAGGACTAAAGTCACTCGTTAATGGAACTGAACAGGCTATATTTAGGTCTATGACCATCATCGCCCTTGTTAGAGTTTATTGATTAAATTATCATGAGAGTGATAAATGTTGTAATGAAGTTTTATTGTTTTATTTATTTTTATTTAAAAAAGTCGTTTTATTTTTTTTTATTTAAAAAAGTCGTCAATATAGTAGCATGATAACTTTATATACATCTTCAATTTCCCTTGAAGTATGTCTGGCCTGATAGCGTAGTGGTTACCACGGTCGTCTATCGTGCAGTCAGCCCTGGTTCGATTCTCACCGCTGACGAAAAAAAAATTTCTCTCTTTTTCCTTTCTATTTTTTTTTAATGGCGGTTTGGGTTTTTACTGGGATAGTTAATGATAATTATCCATATTAAGTGTTTTTTCTTTCAACTTATACGTTATTTTTGGATGCAATCTTGGTCAAGTTCAAATATGGATCATGTCGGGTTCGGAACTAGGTCACTACCTCATTACACTCAAGAGGCTACATATTTCGTTAAGTTTTTAATGAAATGTTGTATTTCAATTGTCTTAACAAAACAGTTCCTTATTAAAAACCTTCCTTGTACACAAATTTCGCGGCGATCCAATGCCTTGCATCAGTATTCGTCTTGTAGTTATATTGTTTTATTTACAAACGAGTAGGAAGTAAATTGATAGACGAAGAGCAAAACAGCTGATGCGTCCTCGGCCAAATCGGCCCAAGGCCTTAATACGTGTGCAGTTCTCGCAGACTGGCATTGTACCATTTGTTTGCATACCCCATATGCAGATGTTACCGTAATTGTTTTAACTGTTTTTTATGCAATCGATTATATTATTTCCCTAACAAAAGTGCACTAACGAGAATGGCAGACGGATCTAGCAGAACTTACTGAAACGCCCCTCGGCCAAATCACCCCAGCACCTATCTGTGATCATAATGTTGTCTGTTTTCACAGACAGTGGGACTGAGACTTGCACAGTACGATTTTTGAACATTGGTACGCGTGGTGCGCGATCCGGGGTTCAACTTCCGGCCCCTCCCGGAAATTTCAGAGACGCTTTTTCAGTGTCGCCCACCCGCACCTCCTCTCCACCTATATGGTAAAATGGGTACACGTGAGGGTCACTAGCCGGTACTGCGGCTGCATGATTGCAGTGCTCAATATTGTAGGTGAATGACTCAATGATCAGGGGAGTAAATGTACAGTCGGCTGAGCGGTCATTCGGACTGAAAGTACACTATAACTAGGTACTTTATGTACTTTTATTTATTAGCTCATGTTTTATAATGTAAACTTGGTGGCAGCCACTTGCCTAAATATAATCAGTGCTATATAATTTGTCCCTAATTTATTTATCTAACAAGCTTGGTGATATTCAGTGTTCATTGTAAACTTTAGCTAACCATTTTGCATTTTTGTTTGCTTTATAAGAGAAAGACTGGTGTCTGTCGAAAATTACTATTAAAGCAATGCCTCATATCTATGTTTGTAACAATTGATTTCATGATTCATAAAAAATAACTGAGATCTAGCGGAGTATTACAGGTTGATGTCAAATTTCCAAAATTTGTGAAAGGATCGGTTACCATGGAAACCGTTACAATGTTACTTACAGTTCATTGTTTGGGTATCAACTTAGATACTTTGCTTTCTGAGTATTTTGTCATCAATTTAAACTACATTTGAAGTTGTTTTCTGATATCGGTAGGATAAAAATTGAGATTTTTACGTTATTTCTGTATTTTTTTGCTTTTTAATTATTATCATTAATATTCATGTGTATGCAAATTAGGTAATTACTAAGTATAGCCTAGCCTTTAAACAAAAGCACAGGGTCTTAGCTTTAATTTGGTACCAGTTTTATACAGTTAGCACAAAAACTGTCAAAAAAATGTGTGAACACAGTGAAATGAATGGTTACTATGGAAACAGTTAAAAAGTTACTTGGAGTTAAATTTTTGGTCCTCAAATTGGATATTTTGTTTTTTGAGGATTTTGTCATCATGTAAAACTGCATTTGAAGTTGTTTTCTGATACTTGTAGGATAAAAAGTGAATAGTTTACATTATTTACGTTATTTCCATATTGTTTTTACTCTTTTTAATGTTCTCATTAATATTCATGAGTATGCAAATAAGATAATTTAAAAAAAAAACAAGCTGGAAGTAAAAGCACAATTTCCTGTCTCCAATTTAGTACCAGTTTTATAGGTTTAAGACAAAAACTGGCTGTGATATCGACGATTTTGCAGGTACGGACCATCATTACGAAAACTGGGATGTTGCCATGGAAACGGTGAAAACGGTACTTAAAGTAAATGCTTTGGTCTTCAAATTGGATTTTTTGTTTCCTTTTGTTTACTATTTTTAATGTTCTCATTAATATTCATGACTATGCAAATAAGGTAATTAAAAAAAACAATTGGACATAAAATCACAATGTCTTATCTTCCATTTAGTACCAGTTTTATAGTTTTAGGACAAAAACTGGGTCATCATTACGAAAACTGGGGGGGGGGGGGGGGGGGTGCCATGGAAACGGTTAAAATACACATAGCCTAAAAGAATTTAAACTTGAGTACATTTGCGATTCTGATTCAGGACACTTTTCTGAACATTTTGGTACCCATGTTAAAAAGTCTAGGGTGGGGGTGCACGGTAGACCCCATTGACTCCCTGAGTAATGTCAAACGCAAATAGAACATACCTATTGGAGCCGTCCGATCTAGGTCTTCTCTGTTTGCAAAGGCATAGAAAGGCGTAATTATGGAGTAAAGGGTTAGGGTATGCCGAACAGCTTAAATACAGTACAGACGATGTTGACATTATCTGGATTTATTAACCCTTTTCTCCATAAATACGCCTTTCTACGCCTCTACAAAAGTCACATTTTGAAACCATTGTGATAAATAGAGCATTTGCTCCTTAGGAGCAAATGCTCTATTTATCACAATGGTTTCAGAACTACAAATTTCTAAAAAATTCCTTTTCTCTAGTTGATACTCCTTTTTTGTAGATTTATTCCAAGAGGTTGGGTCTAAAAATAGTCTAGGACAGAATGGGTTAAATGCAGCACTTATATCTGGATTTGTTAAAGGTTTTTGCAAACGCATTGAAACCTCTGTACAGCCAGCGCTCAATGAACTAAAAGACATAATTATGGCTGTTTCATATAGTCCCCACCGAATGTATGAACTCTTTACTCCATGAATATTCATGGGAGACATTATTAATATTAATTAGCCTTTTTGATATATTGAAGTAACACAGGATTTGTTTTGGTCATAGCAGCAATTGTTGATTTAACATCTTTATTATTCCATAAGCAAACCAAGCAGACCCAGATCACACCAGACAGTTCCTATAGGAACTGTCGGTCTGATGCTGCAGCTAGTCACCACTGAATCGTGTTAACTCATCCCCCATAGGCTATTTTTAGACCCAACCTCTTTGAATAAATTTACCGAAAAGAAGCATTAACTAGAGAAAAGGAACAGTTTTAGAATTTTGTAGTTCTGAAACCATTGTGATAAATAGAGCATTTGCTATGCTATTGTCCGAACATAAATACAGTAGAGCATGCCTACAACCACCGTATGATAAATAAACACGAGTGTCAATAAGGGCAAGTGGTTGCTTAATGCATGACGAAAGTAATGCTGAAAGCTCTTAGAGGAGCTTTCTGCATAACTTTCGTCCTGCATTAAGCTACCACCTGTCTTAAACTCCAATAATTAGACTAATGTTTGATGGTCGCTGTAGGCAGAGTGTATTGTAGTTAGCAGACGTATCTAATTACTAGTCTGATAATTAAAATATGTTCAATAATAGCCCGGCTGGTTTGTTTTGTCTCTCAAAAGTGGGACCGATTTGTAGACTAGTCACAACGTAAATAGAATATATATACAATATCTACGAGCTCGTACGAAAGACCGGTGGTGACATTTCACTATACACACTTCATGCTTCATAGTTCACACTTCAAACTTCATGAATAAACGCCATCAAAATCTTATAGATACGATATACTTTTATGGTCTAGTGAGTGGCCCAACAAAACAATTACAGTAGAACCCCTCTAATGCGACCACCTAAAAGGAGCATAATTCTGGATGACAGAGGCAGGTGGTAGTTTAATGCAGGACGAAAGTTATAGGAGCTTTCTGCATTATACTTTCGTCCTGCATTAAGCAACCACCTGCTTATAAGGGCAGAAATGGTTATTTTTAAGTGGTCTACAGTGTGAAGTGAGATTCGAACATCATTTAATTAGTGAATATCGGCAGATGACGCTACAATCCTTTCCTTCATATTTTCAAACCCTGATCAGACGGCTCCTATATGAGCCGCCTAATCTGGGTCTACTCTGTATGCTTATGGAATGAGAATAACTCTGACACTACAGTGTTTACCAATACCTTAAAAGAAATCCTATGTATATGTGTCACTATAAATATTCAGCAAATAAATATTAATGATGTCATTATTTTCTACATGAATATTCAACAAGAAAAAGATGAACTCTTTCGATGCCTCGCATTGTCGATTACAAAAATGTGTCATCTGTTACGCTTTGTATTGTTTATTTTTCTTCTCTATTTCACAAAAAAATCATTCTTAGTAGCAAACAGTTTGGATCATGGTGAGACTCCAAGATATTTAATTATTATTATTATTCCCAATTGAATAAATCCGATAAATGCGATTCATAATGCGACATATAAGTTTACTAAAATTGGACCGAAACACTATTCATAATTGCCCTCAGGTCAAAAGTCGAGCTTGGGTGATTTCAAAAGAGCATATATAGTTAGAACAGCTCACTATCTTAACCCTTACAACGCTGAATTTTCAAATGGACTTTTCCAGATTCAAACAGGCCAAGCTTATGGTGAATATTTAGGGATTTTCTAAACAAACGTATAACATGACAAACAGTGCAGACTCTGGTGAGAGGAATCCTCTGGTTCTACACAGTTTGCAAAGGACATTAGTGGTGACCCGTGTCCTGCACTATAAGGATTAAATAAAAAAAAATTAGTACACGATGGAATATTACCTTTCAAATATTGTGACCCAAATCTGTTTACCTTCAGCATTGTACTGGAGAAAATGTGCTAACCTTTGCAAACAGTATGGATCCAGATGAGACGCCAAGCATCTCGGCGTCTCATCTGGATCCAAACTATTTGACACTCTCTGACGCTTTAAAAAAGAAATTGACGATAAAATGCAATTTTCGACTTGAAGCAGGCGATAGTATTTGCAGACGACAAAATTTGCTCAGCGTGCAGAAAGCTTACATGTATACCGGTATTATTATTATTATTTATGTTACCGGTGTTATTTCATAGTGAATATTGATAGCGGATTAACAATAGATTATTGAACGCGAAGTGAAGTAAATGGGAGAGACACACTTTAACAACGGGTTTGAAGAAAGAAAAACGCAAAGGTAGTTTGATATTTAACCCGTTACATCCATGTAAAAAATAATGACATCATGAGTATTAATTAAGTTTATTTTTATAATGGCCTATGATCACATTCAATGGCATATGAATTGTAGAATCGCACCTATATTATTTCATGAGCAAACAGAGCAGATCCTGATCTGGGTCTACTCTGATTGCAAAGGCATAGAAAGGCGTATTTATGGAGTAAAGGTTTAACCCTTATCTCCTTGAAAGAATAAATGTGGATCTGGTACAATTTCTCAATTACTTCCGATTTGACCAAGCTGTTGA
Organism: Azorinus chamasolen; assembly: GCA_963576725.1. NCBI lineage: Eukaryota > Metazoa > Mollusca > Bivalvia > Cardiida > Solecurtidae > Azorinus > Azorinus chamasolen. The sequence continues at coordinate 63,780,430 of OY755240.1, read as the reverse complement.
AGAATTATTGACAAAAGTGTCATGACAGAAGCTTTTGAGAAACTTTTTACCCAGTAACATGTCGCACGCATTTGAAAAACTACTGAGCAAGTGGTATGGCACTCGCACGCTTTTGAGAAACTACTGAGCAAGTGGTATGACACTCGCTTTTGAGAAACTACTGAGCAAGTGGTATGGCGCTCGCTTTTGAGAAACTATTCACAAAGTGTCACGGTACACGCTTTTGAGAAACTATGACAAAGTGTCATGTCACAAACTTTTGAGAAACTTTTGATCAACTGACATGACGCATGCATTTAAGAAACTATTGACCGAGTGTAATGTCACAAGCTTTTGAGCAACTATTGACCAACTGACGACAGAAACTATTGACCGTGTGTCATGACACACGTTTATAAGGAACTATTGACTGAGTGTCAAACAGATTGGATCCTGGATTATGTTTATTTCGGGTAGTTTCTTTAGCAGATACACTTGGTGACACTTCTATCGAGTACTGACAATGTGATATGTGTTACGAATTGATACCGAAGCTTTTTGACATAGACCCGGGATGCCTTTCAGTGTATAAACTTGATGACCGAACTGTTGCGATCACTGCTATCATCGCAACATTTCGGTCGTAAAATAAGTGAAAAGTTGCATAATAACCGTTAAGGTAACTGTAAGTAACGATTAACTGAACACATCCTATTTATGCGTGTAGTTAAAAGTAAACGTTACAGTTTAATACTACAACTGTTACGCTCCTACAGGTAAATCCTGTTGGTGGCAAAAACTTCTCCGAGAGCTTTCTGCACTACTTTCACCATACATTAAGCTACCATGTGTCCAAAAGGTTATCAATTCATGTTGCTTTAAAGTTCGGCTGAGCGAATCATTACTGTATCTTGTTTTTCAACTTTCAAAAGTTCTCACGACGATGAATGTAACTCGTTACATCACATATGTCGTGACCACTCTTTAGAATCGTCAATATAGGGTTTGGTAGAGAAATAAAGAATATATTCTTGAAGATGTTTTAATTCACACATATTATCAGGACCTCTATTTTAGTACAAAACAGCGTTCATAGTAGGTGTAAATAACCCACTTAGACAAAAATGCAGACCTAGAACAAACTGCTCATGAACGAGCATTTTTATCACAGTCAACTTTATTTGCTACTATATCAATCAAAATAGTTATCAAAATGCTACCAAGCTGACGTATTCAGCTTGAAAGTGAGATGGGAGATTTGGTGTCCGAATACTTAGGTAAATAAAAGCATGCTGTCGCTTAATGCAGGACGAAAGTAAGTCAGAAAGTTCCCATATGAGATTTCTGCATAACTGTTTTTCCTGCATTAAGCTACCATCTGTCGTATACAGTGAAACCTCTCTATAGCGGCCACTAAGTTGTGTTAATTAGTTGGTATTTAGTGCAGGTAGCTGTTTAAAGCAAGGTGAAAGTGAAACAGAATGCTCCTATATGAGCGTTCTGTTTTACTTTCACCTTGCTTTAAGCAGCCACCTGCCTTTAACACAAAATAATTGATGTAATTTAGTGGCCGTTATAGGTTACAGGTTTTACTGTAAATCCAAAATTAGACTTATATTGAGTAGTCGCTGTAGACAGATTTTACTGTATGTCGATGTTTTTATTCAGGACACCCAGATGGAAGACCACACTGTCGATCAGACCGAGCCTATTGTTGCGGTATCAAGACGTCTCTATACGCAAGACTCGTTTGAACGAACGTATCAGCTGACACCCCAACCAGAGACAGTGCTTTCTAAACGAGTTCGACAAGCTTGTCAGTGCACTAGAAAGACGCCATGGAGAGTCATCTCCACATACTTCCCAGTTGTCAAGTTCATCCGCAGGTACAAAGTCAAGGAATTTCTCGTCGGGGACTTCTTAGCTGGATTGACAGTTAGCTTTATGCATTTTCCCCAAGCAATGGGTTTGGGAATACTCGCGTCTCTTCGACCAGAACATGGTCTATACACAACGTTTTTCTCGGTTCTTGTTTATCTCCTATTCGGAACATCTCAGTACATATCGTTTGGCACTAATGCCGTGATGGCGCTGTTGACGCAAACTGTGGTTGAACGACAAGCGGAGAGTTTTGTTTCTAATTATAATGGAGGCGACGGTAATTTTTTACTTGGCAATTCATCAACACCATCCATACCTACGGAAGAAGACATTTTAGATGTGAAGGTCCGAACTGCTGCAGCGTGTTGCTTGCTGACCGGGATACTCCTTAGTGCAATGGGATTGCTTCGGTTCGGATTCTTGTGTACATATATGTCGGACTCTTTCATTGGTGGCTTCACAACAGCCGCATCCTTACATATTTGCACAAGTCAAGTCCCAAAGATGTTTGGAATCAAAGTTAAGATATATTCTGGTGCAGGGAAATTAATTTTTACATATATAGACTTATTTCGCAAGCTTGGAGATACGGTAATTGCTGAGGTCATTATATCTGTTATCAGTGTTGCAGTTTTGTTGCTGGTTAAGATATGTATAAATGAACGATTTGGGACTAAAATGAAAATACCTGTTCCAATCGATCTAATCGTTGTTGTCGTTGGTACGTTTGTATCACATTTCGCGAAGTTCAAGGCGACGCTTAATGTCAATACTGTTGGGCCAATACCTAGCAAGTTCTCCACACCATTTGTTCCCAGTCTTAGCAACGTGGGTGATTTTATTGCTGATGCAGTTATAATGGCGCTTCTGTCCCTAGCTTTGAGTATATCCATGGCAAAACTCATGGCTAAAAAGCACGGTACACAAATAGACGATAACCAAGAACTATTTGCTTATGGCTTAGGCATTTATGTATCTGGGTTCTTTAGCGGCTTCCCGGCTGCAACAGCGCCACCCCGAACAATGCTTTTGAGTTCGTTAGGATCTAAGACAACATTGAACGGGGTACCAACTGTGGTGTTTATGCTGCTAGTAATTCTTGTCATTGGTCAGCTGTTTGTGTCTTTGCCGATTTCTGTTGTGTCTGCAATGATGGTTGTCTCCATGAAAGATTTACTATTGCAATACAGAAACTTACCATCAATTTGGAAAATCAACAAATACGACTTTGTTATCTGGATTGTTACAAATTCTTTTGGTGTTCTTGTTGATCTCAACTACGGCCTGTTTGCAGGAATCGGTGTATCAGTTCTACTAGTGATCGTTCAGTCTCAGCTGTCTCATGGACATCTCCTATCAAGAGGACAGACAGAGGACGTTTTGGCTAATACCAGTAGAGCTCAAACCGCTGATCAGCCGAGCGGTGTGAAAATTTTCAGATTCGATGCAAGCCTCTTCTTTGCGACCATGGAGCGCTTCAAATTACAGTTATATCAGAAAGTTATAAACCCGCTGTATGTAAAGAGACAACATATGAAGATAGAAAAGAAAACAGCATCTGAGCCCGGTAACAGTAGCCCTTCCCGGAGATGCACGGTGAAGGATTACCCAGATGAAACAGAACCCGCAGATATAAACGAGGAATCAAGAGTTCTGAATAATGCTGCTTATGATATAGATGGTAACATAACTGATATCATAATCGATTGTTCAGCAATGAATTACATTGATATTGGCGGCAAGAACACATTACAGGAGGTTGCCAAGGACTACAAGGAAGTGGATGTCCGGGTCAGACTTGCTGGATTGCGTCAGCAGGGAAAAACAGTACTGGAAGCAGCAGGGTTCTTTGACAACTTCCCGAGGGACATGCTTTTCTTTGAAGTGATCGACGCTCTTGAATCTATTAAACATGAACGAGCAAGATCTCTTCAGTCTTGAATGCATAATTCGAGTAATCGTATAAAGTCTTTGGATTATTAATTTTCATAGTAGAATGGTCCATCACTATCAATATCAAAACTATTAACGATAATTCAATTATGTGCTGGAACGGGTTGAATTTTCTAGAAGATTTCGAATGACAAACAATTCAGATCCTGGTCTGGGCATCCCTCCTCGAACCCTCTTATCTAGGTATGTATATGTACTAGCAAAATGGCAAATTTAATTTGCGTGTTTTGTAACTGGTATTGTGGTGTAGATAGATGGTCGGATTGATTTTTGTTACAGTAAATTCTAACACGATGGGTTATTATTAAATACCTCCGCTTAAACACACCCGCCTATTTTTATGTTTTGACGTTGAGTTCAGGATAAGTTATTGTATTTAGAAGTGTCACAAGTTCTAGTATGCTGAATTTTATACCAACAAGTATGAATGTCAGTCTCACACATTGGATAAAAGACAAAGATATAGAAAATGTTCAGTCAATTTCGATCATTATTTATATTTTTACAGTATTTTTCTTCAAGAAAGAATCATACAAAATGTATAAATATGAGTCATGCAGGAAATACCACATACGAAATAAACAGCCGCCCAAACAGTACCACAACAAGAAAACACAGCAAACTATCAAAACACAACGAAACGCACAAAGACCAACCAACCAAACAATAGTCACTGGGGGGGGGGGGGGGGTAAACCGGTTTAGGGGCGCCCAATCTCACACTTATTCTATCCCCATCCTAAAAGACAAACAGTTTAAATAAACGTATCCCCTCTCCGTTCTATAATTCGACCCCAGGAGCATAATTTGTATAACTTTTGTATAAGACCTGAAGTTGATATTATGTGCCAATTATGAAAGCTGAGAACTTCAAAGCTTCAGGGAAGAATATTTTCATTATATGTTTCTATAGAAAACTGGTCACCCCTGGGACAGAGCCAGTTGTGACCATAAGGGCATACTTTATATAAATTTGTAGAATCGATGATGCTATGTGCCAAATATTAAAACCGGGAATCTTCCAGTCTCAGAGAAGAATATTTTCACAGTTTTCACTATGTTTCTCTATAAAACAATGCATCCTTGGGCATGGTCAATTTTGACCCCATGGACATAATTTGTATAACTTTTGTAGAAGACCTGAAGCTAATGCTAAGTACTAAATATGAAAGCTGAGAACCTTTCAGTTTCAGAGGAGCAGATTTTCCAAGTTTCACTATATGTTTCTATAGCAAACTGGCCATCCCTGAAACGGGGCCACATTTGATCCCAGAGGCATAATTCATACAACTTTTGTACAGGACTTCAAGATGATGATATGTGCCAAATATGAAAGCTGAGAACAGTACACTGCCACGATCACTTTCATTCAAACTATCGAATGGAATATCATGAAAACATTTTCTTTTCCAATATCCACAAAAGAAGCAACCGCTGATTGACATCAAATGAATCCCAATCTAAGAAGCCCGATAGTGAAACATCGACCAAAGCCCAGCACAAGATTTCAAAGCTCATGATTGCTCCTGAAGGTCATTTGAATCAAGACATACACTTCTTCTCATATTCACGTTTGGAATGGCGCTAATAATACTGTTTATGCTATTGTACATATGTTTGAGAATCTCATTAGCCAAGTAAAACCAGTAGAAAATAATGATTTGTATAGGAATTGTATGTAAGCAACCAAAACTCAAAGTTCGTTGATATACTTGTACTAATTTTTTCACAAACATAGACACATCTTTTCAATACCAAATTCAAAATTCGACTCGACTATTGCAACCATTGTCTGAAACCGTAACAGAATGAGTTGAATTACATTCCCGAAAAATCAGACAGCTTCACACAAGGCCAATCAAGAAAAGCGTATGCCACGGACACCTTTTTGAAAGCATCAAAGGAATTGGTACTAACGAAAGCAGTCGTTCAAAATTGAGGCGTCACATGTTTGGATATTAACTGGCGGAGGCGGATGAAGCCATCGATATTCCTACATCAACCCGGTGGTTGGTCATGATTCATAATTTCCGATGGGAGTGTTTCTAGCAGATATCTTCAAATGTTAGTGAACAGCAATATTTTTGTGTTGGTGTATACGACAGATGTAAACCTGGTGCTGAAATAAGTGAAAAACAAAAAATGTTGTTCGGATATTTTCTTTCCAATACAGAAATGACAAGTCAAGAAATCAGAAGCATAAGTTCTGTTTTTGCATTGATACTTTTGGTTTCGAAGGATCTCCCGCTTTCAGGATATTAATACTGAGGCTACCTTCAACCTTCATAGGATTGGAAGCATCTCGGTCATATTGTTTTCAGAATGTCCTGATATTGGTATAAAAGCACTTTTGTGAAAAAAAAAATGAAATACCAAACAGCGTCAGTTCTTATTCATTCGTTTTACTACCGACCTTGGATGCAAACAAAAGTATTTTAATAAGTGTTGTCGTCAATAGCCACAGTTACAGTCAGGTATGTCTGAGTTTGAATTAACTGAAACATAAAGTGATGAGCTGATTGACGTTTCGAATAACCAATTTAATAATCAAAGTCAGGAAATACATTCAGGACCTATCGATGGACCGCCAAAAAAAGCAAAACGCGGTTGTCCAACAAACAAATTGTTTGTAAACATAGGCCAAACAAACCAACAAAACAAAAATGTACGTATTGGACGTTCAAAAGTTTGACAGTGAAACTTGCAATACCGCTCGAAACGTTGGATTCATGAACATCATTTTCAAAACCAAAAAGGCAGCTTGTTTGTTTTATGACCAATACAACCCACACATGAGATCTTTGAATGCATCCAAAACTTGGCGAAGTGGTTATGATCTCAATACCAAACTGTTGTATGTCGTTCGTGAGTATGACAACGAAACATTACAAGTCCAGCATTTTGTTGGAATCGCAAAGAAACACAGCACGATGTACAAAATCAAGAAACTCGGATATCTGAAGAACAAAATGCCAAATTCTGCTAAATACTATAGATTTTATTTTCAGTTTCAGTTTCATCATGTAATATCATATATTAACCCTTCGCTTGCTATTCACGTCAATATACTTACCTGTAAATAGTGAAGACCCAGATGAGACAGTTCCTGCAGGAGCTGTATCATTCGGGTCTGCACTAGTTACAAGTTGATTGTGCAACCAATCCACAGCAGTGATTGCACAGCGAAATATTGTACACAGTGAAGATATATGTAATTATACAACAGGGCATGGGTAAAGAAGGAGAAATGTATTTTAAAATTCAGCAAGAGAAGGGTTAACATTCTGTGGTATTCTGTGTCGACTAACAGCATAAGTCAGCAATTCGAATAAAAACTTATTCTGAACTAGAATTGGTTTTGATACAAAAACCGATGTCTCCCCCAGCGCGTGGACAAAATTTTCCAAAGTCCCATAACTCTGCAGAAAACCACTTGCACAACTAGGCATGGTGCTGATCAATCCTATGAAGTTTCATGAAAATCCGACCAACGATTTTGGAGAAACCCCACGGAAAGAATTTCCATGTAAAAAGTCCCATTTCTCTGCAGAAAATCATCAATCAGGTATAGGAATAAGACATGCACATCTAGGCATGGTGCTGATCAATTCTATTAAGTTTCATGAAAATTCAATCAAAAGTTTTGGTGAAACTGTGCGGACAAACTTTACCATGTAAACATTTCAAAGTCCCATAACTCTGCTGAACATTATCAAACCGTGACAGGAATAAGATATGCACAACAATGCATGATGCTAATTAATCCTATGAAATTTAATGAATATCCAATTAAAGATTTTGGAGAAACCCTGCGGACAAAATTTCCATGTAAAAAGTTCAAAGTCCCATAACCCTGCAGAAAATCAGGGCAATGACTCCATTATTATTGAACCCAGAGTTATGACAGGTATGCATAACACTTTCTTCCATCATGCTCTTTCCATGCTAATTGCGTTCTGTCAGTTGCTAAATGTCATTAATTCTTGTTTCTTTTCTCTGAAGAGTGGTTGCCGGATCCAAGGATTAGACAGATCGGCGGGCTTCATTCCACAATATGTTTTGTATCCTTATCAAAACCACAGGGGGCCAGAGCGTAGGGCATAAATTGACAAAAAAACCCCAAAAAATGACCCCCGAAAAAAAAAATATATATGAGTATATATTATAGACAAGGGTTCGAACTGTCAACAATGCCATTTCACTACCTCCCGTAATAAACACGTCATATTTTTTTTCACGTATTGATCAAATCGACTAGATCCAACTTTTCCAAATACCTAAATAGTCACACTAATGATAACCATTAACACTTATCGTGTATTTTTTCTTGATCTCGAAAACGAAATAAAAATCCGAGCAAAATGTTGCTCATTTTACTAGGTTGTCAAAGTTCGTGCAATCGTCAATTTCAAGACTGAACAGCAACATAACGCCATGCAGGGGAGAAACGGCAGCATGCAACCAATAAACGAACATATAATATGTAACTTGCCAGCATTAATCACCCGCGAATCGCTCTCGGGTCCACCGATTTCGCAATCTTTCTGTTCAAACCGTCAAATTTCGAGCTGGCTTTCCATTTTGAATCACGTGACTACATATGTAAGCTGTCATTTCATTGGCTCTCGGGGGTATAGGAGAAATCGACATCCAATGAAACGGCAGCTTACAAACGCTCTTACATCTGCAGTCACGTGATTCAACATGACGGGTGATTAATACTGGCAAGTTACATATTATATGTTCGTTTATTGGTTGCATGCTGCCGTTTCTCCCCTGCATGGCGTTATGTTGCTGTTCAGTCTTGAAATTGACGATTGCACGAACTTTGACAACCTAGTAAAATGAGCAACATTTTGCTCGGATTTTTATTTCGTTTTCGAGATCAAGAAAAAATACACGATAAGTGTTAATGGTTATCATTAGTGTGACTATTTAGGTATTTGGAAAAGTTGGATCTAGTCGATTTGATCAATACGTGAAAAAAATATGACGTGTTTATTACGGGAGGTAGTGAAATGGCATTGTTGACAGTTCGAACCCTTGTCTATAATATATACTCATATATATTTTTTTTTTCGGGGGTCATTTTTGGGGGTTTTTTGGTCAATTTATGCCCTACGCTCTGGCCCCCTGTGATCAAAACAATAATATACCCAATTTCTGTAGTTTAGCAAATGGCAATTGGCATGTCCCGATCTGCATTCCATTGTATCACAAACGTGAACAGTGTAATAATAAGAAAAGCTACATGCAGATTTCGAGGATTTTCTCTCGCAGCGTCATTTTAACTCTTTCGGCGCCAATGTCGCCTGTTGGCACCATTGAAAACAGTGCAGTCCCGGGTCAGATAGTTGGATGTTGGAAAAATTACATGCATCAACGATAACGTTGTTGACGTCATCTATCTAACAGCGAGAACTGTAAACTGCTAGAAAATCGCAATATGTGAGTTGAGCAAATATACTGTTCTCAATTCATTTTTCTTTTCCTGATCATGTAATCAATGTCGGGCAATCAAACACTTTCTCATGCTGAAACATTGCGTGTACATGTACTATAACAGGGTCCCCGAAGAAGAAACTATGCTGTATCTATCATCGACTGAATACAAGGCGGGGATCTTCGCCACTATTTAAAAGCACCATACTCAGTAATCAGGCAAGGCCATCATGCTTAATTTTGGATGTTTATCACTCTATACCCGCGTTAGTTAAGTTCGATGTCTGTGGATAGGCATTAAGCAGATTTGTTCGAACGTGATTACTGGTATGGGTGTTCAAAAGCCAAATCAATAAGTTGGTACACACGCGAACTCTGATTTGGAAATGAAACAACATGTAATTCTTTAGATCCAGTTTGTCGAGCAATAAGATGCATACCCTATAGCAAACACCATATAACATACGTATCGACATCAACTCTGGGCAAATGTTGGTAAGTATGGGATGTTTGCGCATTTCACACCCAGCTTAGTAGTTTTTCTCATCTGCCTTTCTGACAGCATATTTTGCTCTCCAGACAAACACAATTTGTAATATTTTGCTTATCACATAAACCGAAGGTGAAAGTATAATGACCTGTACTTTTCATATTCATTGAATGCCATGTTTCCCTGCACATTTGCCGGGGCCTCATCGTGACTGCAGAGTGAAACATGCTTATCAAATGAAAGGTATATTCAGCTTTAAGTATTCGATAAGCATGGCATACTGTCGGCATATTATTTTTTCATTTTATAAATAGTTTTGCCTGTCACTGAATATGAAAAGATTATGTAATGACACATTGATGTTTTATTTTCATTACAGATGTATTTTGTTTAAGAAGTGTTTAGTGTTTACAATCATGTTATGATCAGAATGAAAATTAGGTATTATGTATAGCAAGCATGCATTTGTCATGCTGACTCGTCCAACTATGTCTCTTGAATTTGCATTAACCCATTACCTCATAGGCTATTTTTAGATACAACCTTTTTCGAATAAATCTACCGAGAAGGAGCATTAACTAGAGAAAATGATTTTTTTTAATGTTGTAGTTTGAAACCATTGTGGTAAATAGAGCATTTGCTCCTATAGGACTCAGTATTTCCTATTGACCACAATGCTGTATTGAATTGATTTAACAAAACAAAATTTGAAAATACACCCCGAAATTTATTATCAATTTTCGTGAAAATTGCTTCTTATTTCAATGAACCTTTAACCTGTAAGAAGAAGAAGAAGGAAGAGGAGAATACGAAGAAGAAGAATGAGAGGAGGAGGAGAAGAAGAGACGGAGTAAACACAATACATGTATGTCTCCCACTTCGTTTGGGTGATAAATAATGATAATATTAGTAATAATAAAATAGTTTCATAAGCAAACAGGGCAGACCTTGATCAGACAGCTCCTGTTTACGTGGGTGTACTATGTTGGCAAATTATATTTCCCAAACTTTTGTTGAATGGTCTATTAAAAGGTCTTTAACTCATTCGCTGCCTAGTATTGTCGTTTGTTGCTTCAATCTTTATTTTTGAATTGTGTCCCTTTTAAACCCTTTCGCTGCCAAATTCTGTCGTCTGCTAACTTTGTTGTCTGCTACAAATTTTTATTTTTTTATTTTCTACATTTTTGTTTCAAAAACATAGTAACAGTAATAAACAGTTTGGATCCTGATGAGACGCCGAGTTACTCGGCGTCTCATCTGAATCCAAACTGTTTGCATAGGTTATCACAGATCCGGCATTAGCAGCGAAAGGGTTAAAAAAAACAAAAAAAACAACATAACAACATAATCAAACTGATGGGATTCTGATGACATCACCACGGGTTACTCGACGTCATGGGTTCTTACAGATTCGTCCTTGACAGAGAATGGATTTACCCTTTCCCTATTCATGTAAGAAATAATGACATCATTAATATTTATTAGTTGATTTTTATAGTGGCACATATATATATACAAGATGTTTTCATATCGGTAGAAACCAAACAGTTAGATATACATGTATTATAATTTCATAAGCAAACAGAGCAGACCCAGATCAGACGGCTCCTATAGGAACTGTCTGATCTGGGTCTTCTCTGTTTGCAAACACGTGAACAGGCATTTCATGTGAATGAAAGGGTTAACCCCTATCCTGCTTTTAAAAAATAATGTCTTCTAAATTCTGGATATTAAAATGCGGTTTTTATTACTTCCGATTCGATCAAGCTTTTGAGAAAATGTTGATCGAGGATAAAACAGCTTTAATCCGCATAAGACGCCGAGTTAGCCTGCCTGTCATCTGGACCCAAGCTGTTTGCAAATGCGAGTCAATGGCGGAGAAGGGTAAATATCTGACATTAAGTGTATGTATTCTTTTCAAATACAGTAAAAACGTGATTATTCGAACACTAAAACAAGTACAGTGTATCATTATTGGTCTTTAAGACAGGTGGCAGCTGAATGCAGGGTAAAATCCATAATTGAAGCTCATTGAGGACTTTCACCCTCCATTAAGAAGCGATCTGCCTAAAATGGCACTAGTGTTTCATTACTAAAATTTCGAAGTATCGAGTTTTTACTGTATCATGTTTTTACTATAACACGTCCATGCTTATAAAGCTTTTTAGTTGAGTCTGAGTTCGTTTTCAAGCTTTTGATTGGTCAGATTTGAGTTCTCAAGCTTTTGATTGATCAGATTTGAGCCAAAGGCTCAAATCTGACCAATCAAAAACTTGAGAACGAACTCAGACTAAACTAAAAGTTTTATAAGCATGGACCCAGTACCTATTAACCTGAGACTCGTTGTAATGTATATGTCACAGTAGAAGTTGCAATTCAGGACAATCGCCGATTCTCCTATGACAAATTGCGATCGCTATCTCTCCTAGGATAATTGGCAATTCTACTAGTTAAGACTAATATGCTTTAAGATTAAGGAAACAAGATCAATACTCTTACAAACCACCTTTTTACTCAGAATTTCACAAATACAAATGATCTGAGATCCAAATTAGTTTAATTAGTTGATTATGTATAAATTCATATATTAACCCATTCCCTGATAGACAATCATGAAAGAATTTATAACATTGTAAATATTCACTGACGGATGACAAATGCAGCAAGACACAGGATACAGAGAAAACATTCAAGTAAATGGGCTTAAATCTTCTGGATCCAAACAACCTTATTTGATCGGAGTCTGTCCTAGGACAGATTGCAATCGCAATTTGTCCTAGGAGAATTGACGATTGTCCAAAAACGCAATTTCAACTGTGACATATACAAAAGAACTTCTCTATTATGACATCTTTTAACCCTTTAAATGTGGGACACGATTCATTTATTTCCTTGTAAACAGTGTATACCCATGTGAGAGAGCCCCTAGAGGGGTTCTCTCACCAGGGTATACACCATTTATCACGTTACATCATTCTTTAATTAACCCATTCCCTCATAGGCTATATTTAGATCCAACCACTTTGAATAAATCTACCGAAAAGGATCATTAACTAGAGAAAAGGAAACTTTTAGAATTTTGTAATTTGAAACCATTGTGATAAATAGAGCATTTGCTCCTGTAGGAGCAGCCTGATCAGGATCTACTCTGTTTGGCTATATATAGAATACCGGTAATAGAGATCTGATTCTGCAGTTTTATCTGCTCTGTTTGGCTATATATAGAATACCGGCAACAGAGATCTGATTCTGCAGTTTGATCTGCTCTGTTTGGCTAAATATAGAATACCGGCAACAGAGATCTGATTCTGCAGTTTGTTCTGCTCTGTTTGGCTATATATAGAATACCGGTAACAGAGATCTGATTCTGCAGTGTCTGTCGTGGCCGAATTTTAAATTTACTTATGTAGTGGGAGATTTAAGGACACCAGCTGCCGGGCAAGGGGCCATGAGTGAATGCTCTCCCACATAAACGATGCCCTTCATATTAACGTATTATTAAAGTGAATCTGCCATGCCATCCTGATATAACATTTCTGCATTCACCCATGTCACCTTGCCGCATAACATCTGGCGGACCTAACAATAACAGACACATCTCTTCCATCATAACACTGGTTTATTTACAAATCATGTACAACTAAAGTTCAGGTTGTTGTATACGGTAAAACCTCTCTATAACAGTCACTAAATTACGTCAAGTATTTTTCGTTAAAGACAGGTGGCTGCTTCAAGCAAGGTGAAAGTAAAACAGAACGCTCCTATAGGAGCGTTCTGTTTTACTTTCATATTGCTTAAAGCAGCCACCTGCCCTAAAGACCAGCTAAATTACATAATTCAGTGGCCGTTATAGAGAGGTTTTACTGTACGCAATTACACTGTATTTAAATTGCAGCTAGTTAATATGTATTCAGGGTATATTTTGTTTCCTTATGGAATAATAAAGATATGATTATATAGTTACTGAAATGGCAAATCAATCCATTTTTCATTTACCAGTTTCAGTTTCAGTTTTATTGGCAAGTCAGCAATACATATTGCCTTTGACCATTTACAACAATACATGCGAAATATGGCATATACAAACATTATTAACAAAATAACAAAGAATTACAAAGCAGCAAGAGTATCTAGGGTAGTTTTACGGAAATGCATACACTCCTTGATATATTTACCTGTATTTATTATTTTCTCCTGTTTGTCGTTGACATAAAGGCGTTAAATGTGTTAGCAGAAGGCCAATGAACGTTACCAAAATATTTTCTACGAATGTCTGTGTATTTGGGGCAACACAGTAGGAAATGATACTCACTTTCAACAAGATTATGATTACAAAGTTTACAGAATCTGTTTTCTCTTAATGTTCCACTAAAACGTCCAGATTCAATCTCAAGAGTATGAGAGCTTAATCTAAAACGAGAAAATATTGTGCGCAGCTCATCATTCGTAATTTTATTTAGATATTCTTCGAAGCAAAAACCGTTTTTAAATCTACAATACGTACTTAATTTGGTCATCGAGTTAATTGAATCATTCCAATCTTGAATAAACTGGTCTCTTAGACGCATCTTTATTAGTGGTACATAATTAGTATCCGCATCAAAATTTAACCGTACATTAGTAAGTCCGAGATGATCAATAATAGAATTAATTCTTTTGGCCCAGCAAGTGCTTTTTTACATTATTGCACTGATCAATAAAAACTTCGAACATCGGTGAACCAATTTTACTTCTTATCTTACACCAGAACTTAAGTGCCCGTTCTTTACATAAAAGCGTCAATGGGAACCATCCTAATCCACCATACACGGCTGAGTTAGGTGTTTGTTTTTTAACACCAAGTACATATTTACAGAATTTTAGGTGCAACTTCTTTCAAATTATAAACACCCCAAACCTCAGTCCCGTATAATAAAATTGGAACAACCAAACTATCGAACAGCGCAAGTTTTGTCTTGACATAAAAATTAATTTGTCAAAAAGATATAAAAGACTTGAATAGGCCTTTAGAGCCTGATCATGCAGACACTTTACAGCATTCGTGAAAGTTCCAACGTGATTAAATGTGATGCCTAAATATGTAAATTTGTTTACTATTTCTACTTGTTCTCCATTTACGTAAAATCCAATATTATGATTACTTCTACGTATTTCGAATATTATAACCTTTGTTTTTGATACAGTTATTGTTAGACCCAATTTAACAGAGTATTGGTAAATGTTATCAATTTATGACTGCAAACTAATAGGATCTGTAGTGAACAGAACAATATCGTCCACAGGGGGCCATTTCGTGGGTCTACATGGTCTAAAAAGTAAACAAAAATGATTGGGCCGATTTAGTATTATATACAAGGGGTCTAACTACCCATTCGCAGATTTCACGACCGATTCGAAATAACGCCCGGTTTTGGGCTATCAAGATAAAATACCCACTAATGTTTTGGTACGAACGTGAGGCTGGGACCTTGTACTTTTCAAATAATACAACTTTTGATACATTCCGACTAAGCCGTAGCCAGTGCCGACGTGAAATTCCAACAAAATACGCTGATTGTTCTTACTCGGACGAGAACTCGCAACAACTTGACCTAGTTTCTAGTTGGCCAGTAACAGGGCACTTGATTGACCTAGGGTTGGTGCCCTGCGTTCTCACTAACGCTTATTGGGTAAGCAAGGTAACAGACACGCGGATGTTGTTATTGTAAAGGAAGCGGGTCACGGGACTCGTAGTAGTCTGACAGAGATTTAAATCTGCTAATTGCACGAAAATTCGCCTGCATTTCGGATCTGCATCAGTGTCTGCAGATAGTTTGAGAGGTAAACGATAGCTTTTTGTCATATATATTGATTGCACAATCGTTTTGTCCCGAGGCATCGCGATTATGGCCGTTTTACGGGGGGTCTAGCGGCAAATCGTTGTTGCGCGATCTCGTTCGAGTAAGCTAAATCAGCGTATTTTTGTAGGAATTTCACGTCGGCACTGGCTACGGCTTAGTCGGAATGTATCAAAAGTTATATTATTTGAAAAGTACAAGGTCCCAGCTTCACGTTCGTACCAAACATTAGTGGGTCTTTTATCTTGATAGCCCAAAACCGGGCGTTATTTCGAATCGGTCGTGAAATCTGCGAATGGGTAGTTAGACCCCTTGTTATGTATACAAATGTATAATATAACACTAAATCGACCCAATCATTTTTTTTACTTTTTAGACCATGTAGACCCACGAAATGGCCCCTGTGATATCGTCAGCAAAAAGAATTAGGTATTTTGATAATAATTCAAAATCCTTATCAGTTAATGATTGAAAATCAAGGTTATCAACAATGTCATTTAGGAAAAAGAGAAATAAAATGGGTGATAACGGTTCACCTTACTTTAAACCTATCGTGACGTCAAAGAATTCAGATATATTACAGTCTGATAGTTTAACACACGACTGCACACTGCTATATATACACTTTATCATGTTTAACATTTTACAACTAATACCTGACTGAATTAATTTGTACCATAGAGCCTCCCGATTGACGGTATCGAAAGCCCGCTGGTAGTCTATAAAAATGCAATAAACAAATTCATGTAATGCATATTCATGAGGTCACGTATTTTAATAAGGGAAAGGATTAAGCTGGCTCATGTCTTAACCATTTCCTCCATAATTACGCCTTTCTACGCCTCTGTAATAGTCACTTTTTGAAACTATTGTATCACAATGGTTTCAAAACAACAACATTCTAAAATTTTCCTTTTCTCTAGTTAATGCTCCTTTTCAGTAGATTTATTCAAAAAGATTGGTTCTAGAAATAGCCATTGAGGTAATGGGTTAAAGATCCACTGATCGACTTCTTTTGAAATGGTCGTTCTAGAGAGTCTTCACTGTATACATGTCTGAACATGCACTACGTTGGGCAACAATGATTAGCCATGTTAATAGAGGCCCAACTAAGATGAGTAAATTAAAACATTTTCAACAATGACTTCTTTATTTCTCCACCAAACCCTATGTTGTGACCACTCTTTAGAATCGTCTCGAAGAGACGATTCTAAAGAGTGGTCACAACGTAGGGTTTGGTGAAGAAATGTCGATTTTAGTACGCATCTTTATCTGTTGCGCTGCATATAGGTTAAACTTTGTCGAAGTTTATCTGTTAGTAAGCATGCTTGCCGTTTGCACGACTTTTTGTTATGTAGGCCACTGTGGCGACTTCAATTCTAAACAGAAAATTGTTGACATTTTTATTCCCATAGTGTGCATATACGAGGCGTGTGCTGAGGCTTGATACAAGTGCTATTTTCACGAGGGCTTGCAAAACCGATGCCACTATTTTCAATGGAGGTAGGAAATATGTATAGTATTGTATTCTTTTCTCTGTTGGTCTGTTATTTTGTTATACATGTACACAACACTGTCGTAGATTAGAGTATCATTTTGTTAAACACGTTACTTCATATCTACTCTTTTTAACCCTTTCTTCCATAAATACGCCTTTCTATGTCTCTGTTATAGTCACTTCTTGAAACCATTGTGATAAATAGAGCATTTGCTCCATGGGAGCAAATGCTCTATTTATCACAATGATTTCAATTCTACAAAATTCTAAAATTTTCCTTTTCGCTAGTTAATGCTCCTTTTCGGTAGATTCATTCAAAGAGGTTGGATCTAAAAAAAATAGCATTTGAGGGAATGGGTTAAAGTATTTGCACACAGAGTAGACCCAGATCAGGATTGTTTGTTTATGGAATAATAAGATCAAAATATACTGTGTTTTTGACGTGGTAAACATATCGGTCCATATTTTCTTAAAAGCTTGATCGAATCGGAAGTATTCAAAACAATTTCAACAGATCCAAATCTGAGCAGACAGTTTTTTACAGCTTGGTAATGATTAACAATGGGTTTATATAAACGCATTTTCTCGCCTTTACAAACAGAGTTTGGTAATGGAATTATAAAAGATAATGATTCTACAGTTTCTGCAAATTACAAGAATACAACCACAAAAAAAAACACAAAAAAAATTGTGTACATATGCCATTATAATAATCCAGCTAATAAAGATTAATGGAGTCACTATGTTTCACATGGATATTCATTCAACATGCTGGGAAAGGATTAAAATGGTTGAGCAACCTTTACTGTACATTGATCTGAGTAACCGTTTACTTCGTGTAAACGCCTTTTCACACATTTGCAAAAAGAGTAGACCCAGATCAGACGGCTCCTGTAGGAGCTTATGCCTTATGTCTGCTTATGACATAGTGTATGACCGTTTGTTTATTGCCATGGCACTTTGTTTGTATTACCTTGAGAGAGGGCATTATATAATGTTGTAAAAACTTGTAGCCCAATCTCATGCATGGCATTATATGCAATAAATACGTTTAAACTAAACATATTGTAGATATAATTCTGCAGTTTTTGTCAAAGTGAAAACATTCCCTTGAAATTATTACATTATAACAAAAATCAGCTAACAATTAAATGGTTAATTAGGAGCAGGTAAATGGATGCGAGAAGCATGTGCTGGATATAAATCGATATGTGTTACTAGCATTAGTTTGACACGCAAGTTGGGAACCAGTAAAGATGTAAATCAACTCTGACACGTTTGTGTTTTAACCCGTTCCTTTATATAAACGCCTTTTCATGCATTTGCAAACAGAGAAGATCCAGATCAGACGGCTCCTAGAGGAGCCGTCTGATCAGGGTCTACTCTGTTTGCTAATGGAATTCTTCGTTAGTTTCTAAAACGGCTACAATGTACCACCTTCCATATTTCTATAGAACTATTTTGTCCATGAATATTCAGTAGGTACGTATATTGAAAATTGGAATCTAAACATAGAACAGGTAAACGGTTAAATCAATACAATTGTATATCTATCTCTTGGTACTGACAGTCCCTCTGTCGAGTGTTACTGGCAGGTGTGTGCGTCAGCATGTTTAGATCTAGTAAAAAGTGGCGGATAAAAAAAAGAAAACTGTTAGAAGGAAAGAGTTTTTGCAGGAGAAAGCTACCTTTGTTTAATGTGATACCCGATAAGGACTCGTGATTTATCGGTCTCCACACACAATCTAACATTGCTTTGCTATTCGTGGAAACTCATGAATACACGACTGAATGTTCAAACTTTATTGCATGAAAATAAAAAAGAGAGAGAAGGAAACAGCAATAGAGAGAGAAATGAACAAACCGACGGGGTTTATAATCGGTAATCCTCGGTTGTGCATATAGCTTGTCCGGAATTAGACGACAATTTCCGATTTCTGAGGTTTTATTTCTGAAGTCTGACATGAAACCGGATAGTACTACACACGTAAGTATTATTATAGCTTAGGTTTATGTATACATACATTACATAACACTTTCCCTCATATTGATTAATGCCTTTTCACGCATTTGCAAACAGAGTAAAGTAAAAAAAAAAGTACACCCAGATCAGATGGCTATGTTTGCTATTGATATGATATAGATCTGATTCTACAGATTTTGTCAAGGCAAACGATTTCCTTGAAAAGTTTACATTCAAAAGTTCAGCTAATAAATATTCATGGTGGCATATTTTCTTACATGAGTAATGAACAGGGAAAGGGTAATACTTCTCAATATACTGACCCTATATATTTATTGGCTCATTTATTATAATGTAAACTTTCCATAGATTTTGTTTTTGCTTTGACAACAACTGTATAATCAGATTTACTGTACGCCTATAATGCCAAAAGCAAACAGAGCAGACCCTGATCAGACGGGTCTGTTCTGTTTGCATTTATGGAGTAAAGGGTTAAGTTTTTACTGTCGTCCAATTAGTTCATGCCTTTGAGAAACTACTTAAATACCGAGTGTCACACCGCATGGATCCTGAAAAGTCGAGTTACTCGGCGTTCAACTGGATCCAGTCTGTTTGCAATTGCCGTCGTCTGGGATGTCATTAATGATTAAACCGAAAGTAAGTCAATTATCACTATCTCGAGTACACAAATCTAGACTGTTCATACAGAAGCTGATTTGGGTCTATTCTGTTTGCAAAAGTGAAAATAGGCGTTTATATAAAGAAAAGGGTTAAAATGTAATACGGTTTTACTTCATTTCTTAACTCTCTACTCCATGAATAATCATGTGAGAAATAATATCATGAATATTGATAAGATTGATATAAAGGCACATGGACACAGAATTTTAGCGGAGGCAGAGGCTGTATTATTTCATAAGCAAATTGAGCAGATCCTGATCAGACGGCTTCTACAGGAGCCGTCTGATCTAGTTCTACTCTGTTTGCAACGACGACGTAGAAAGGCATACTTATGGAGTAAAGGGTTAAGATATGTCACTAAGCTTAAACACAGTATAGTACAGACGATGTTGACATTATCTGGATTTAAGGTTTTGCAAATACAGTTGAGCATCTATAAATTACGCCAGCGCTCAATGAACTAATCAAAGCGCTGAAATCGTTGAAAGACTGGCGGAAAAATAGCCCCGCCACTGGCAGTCATGTGTTTTTTTAGATATCAACATCATTTTAGAAATTTTGGCAGAGGTTTATCAGAGGACTATTTCTGTCAAGTATCGTTCAAATCTGGCCCCAAGGTTTGGAGAAGATTTCTTAAGATTTTTCTTTTTTGTTGCCATAGCAACCAGAGTTCTTCATGGATCCGAATTATTTAGCAATTCTGATAGAGCTCAATACCAATATCATCTATGTGAAGTTTGGTAACATTCTACCATGCGGTTTCAGAGGAGATGTCGTTTAAATCAATTGCCGACAAGTGGGTGGACAGACGGACGGGTGGAAACATGGGGGACAATTAGATGATAATAAGAAAATTAAAAAAAAAGTTCTATTCAACAGTAAATTAAAACATCAGCATGACAACTGTAACACATTGCACAGAGAAAGAAGTATGCGGGAAAGTTAAGTACTGACCCTTACAGTAGAACATGTCTTAAGCGATCATTGACTTATTGAATACAGGAGTCTTAAAAAGCAGGCGGATGCTTAATGGAGGGCAAAACTAATGCAGAAAGCTCCTATATGCGCTTTCTGCATTAGTTTTGACCTGCATTAAGCTACCACCGGCCTAAAAGGTCCATAGTTACACCTCTTTTTGAGGATCGCTTAAGACAGGTTCTTCTGTACTTGTATTTATCTGGAAATATTTGCAACCGAGAGAAAGATTTTAAAAACAGTATCGCTTTACATAAAAACTGATTTCAGAGTTACATAGACAATATACGTCTGTAAATGCAACAGAGCAATACTAAAAACTGGGTCAGTCTTGCGCCGTATTTCACATCACAACTGTAAAGAATCACCATCTAGAAACACAACAGTTCTACTGATGGCAGTATTTGGAAACCTAAAAATAATAAGACGATACTAAGACACTTAAAGACTTAAAAATTGTATCAATATGACAAAATACTTACGTCGTTTTGGATGAAAGGTGTGTCAATTCAAGCGCGTGTGAGACGTTCTACAAACGTTTTGATCATATCATTCATGTGACCGCTTCAACGCTCCTTTTCTCTTCCCGTATTGGTAATGGTTTTAAAATATTTTAGTTTACTTTTCTTGCCCAAAATATATAGGAATGCTACGGATCACTTTTATGATTTCAAGGGGCACTATTTTTTAGCCGCTTAACTCCTCATTAGCATTTGACCTAGAATTGCATCGCAGGGGCGGATCGGCAGTTCTAGTTCAAACTGTAGTTAAGTGGTATTTTGCTGTATTGAAAATATGCGATTAGACATATAGATGCGCCTATGGTGCATTAACCCTTCTCTTGCTGAATTTTAAAATGCATTTCTCCGTCTTTACCCATGCCCTGTTGTATAATTACATATAGCTTCACTGTGTACAAGTATTTCGCTGTGCAATCACTGCTGTGGAGTGCACTGGTTGCACAATCAACTTGTAAATAGTGCAGACCCTGATGAGACAGCTCCTGCAGGAGCTGTCTCATCTGGGTCTGCACTATTTACAGGTAGGTATATTGACGTGAATAGCAAGCGAATGGTTAATACACAAAAACTGTTAATCGGACGTGGCATTGGAACGATTGCCGAATCCGATTTACGGTACTCAGGACTGACTTCGACAGATAGCTGCTTCATAGAGAACTATAAAGTTATGCTGAGAGTTCCCACCGAATGCATGAACTCTTTACCTCATGGATATTCATGAGAGAAATCATTAATATTAATTAGACTACATTGTATTTTTATATTCGATTATACACAGGAATGTTTGGCCATAGCAAAAACTGTTGATTAACATCTAGGAAACAAAGCTCCTGTAGGAGCTGTCTGTGTGATCAGTGCCTTGCTCTACTCTGTTTACAAATACGATTAAGGACGTATATATATATATATATGGAGTAACGGGTTAAGAGAGGTTTAACTGTATCAAATAATCACTCTGTGTAAACTGATACTATGTAATGCATAGTGAAAGGATGCATGCAGACTGTGTTAACACATGCAGCATAATCAGCTAGTCTCCGCTGTATCATGTTAAAGGGAGATTGCCTTCAAATGTAAATACAGTAGAAAATGTCTATAGCGACCATTCAATAAATAAACAAGAATGTTTATCAGAGCAGGTGGTTGCTTAATGCATAACAAAAGTAATGCAGAAAGCTCCTAGAGGAGCTTTCTGCATAACTTTCGTCCTGCATTAAGCTACCACGTGTCTTAAACCCCAATATTTAGACTACTGTTTGGTGGTCACTGTAGACAGCATGTATTGTAGCAAGCTTTACAACACAGCCCAACTAATCTAATCACTAGTCTGATAATTAAAATAGTTTCAATAATACAAGTCCTGCTGTTGTTTTGGTTTTTGTCTCACACTGGATGTTTAAGCATTTCCTTCACATGAACGTGTTTTCACACATTTGCAAACAGGGTAGACCCATATCAGAGATTCCTAACAGATCCGTCAAATCAGGGTCTTCTCTGTTTGCTAATTTAATGGAATTTGAAAGATCTGTTTCTTTACTTTCTAATATGGTTAATTACAATGTTCTACCTTCCATATTTCATTTTAACTATTTTGTCCATGAATATTCTCAACCCCTGCTTGACTAAATACATGTAGTGTTGTGAGTGTGAGATAAGATCCGATCATCATCAGTGATTCTAAATATCGACAGATGATGCCGCATTCCATTCCTTCATGTAAACGCTTTTTCAGGCCTTTGCAAACAGAGTAGATCTAACCCCAGATCAGATCAGATGATGATGGTTATGGTGATAATGATAATGATAGAAATGATAAGGATTGATCTAATAATAATATTAATCTAATAATGATAATATTTTTCGCTGCAGCCACTCTTTGACAGAAATTCAAAATGACCATGATTTACTGCTTTTAGGTTGACACTCCAGAATACAACAGCTGCAATATGTTTCACTGCGCTCACTAATGCCCAAGAACGCTCTGATATTTGATGTGTTGTTAACATTGTGCAGGCCATTTGCTGTCCAGCTTAATGTACTCCAAATACATTCTGCACTCTGAGCAATTAATATCTACAAATATTGTCGTCTGCTGCAATTCCAAAAATACTTTTTTCTTCCATATCTTTTCAAAAACAAGTGGGTGACAAATAGTTTGAACCGCGGTGAGGTGCCAAGTTACTCGGCATCTCATCTGGATAAAAACTGATTGCAACGGTTATTATAAATGCTACAAACCAAAACAATAGCAGCTAGAATAAAACGCATACATGTTTAGAGGAACAGTTGCTTATTTCAGAAGTCAGTTGAACTTCTTTGGTCAGAACTTGATATGTCCTTGCATAACATTTCTTATAAAATGCAACAAAAAGCTTTGTATCAGAAATAAGAAAAGATCCTTTAATCGCAGCTATTCACTTTTAAAGACGTTTTAAAGCATGCTTTAAATTATACCTTTCAAATTGACTGTCAAAAAGTATTATCAGTGCCTGAAACATCACATGAAAAAGTTATGTAATTCTAGGTTTCGCTTGTTATCATTGGTATAAAGGTAAATCCAATGAAATACGAATATTAATGTTATATGTTATTAGTTGTCACGTGACTCTCTTAACTTAGACTGAAATGGTTGTGCATATGCCTGCGCTATTCACACTTATCCTGAGGTCGAAAGTGGCCCAGTACAATATGTTAACCCTTACAACGCTGAATTTTCAAATGGACTTTTCCAAAATTCAAACAGGTCTAGCTTATGGTGAATATTTAGGGATTTTTTCTCTAAAGAAAAGTGTAACATGACATGCAGTGCACACCCTGATGAGAGGGCTCCTTTAGGAGTACTCTCATATGGGTCTACACTGTTTGCAAAGGACACTAGTGACTCGTGTCCTGCACTGTAGGGGTTAAGTAAAAAATCAGCACACGCTGAGATGTTATCTTTCAAATCTTGTGACCATAAGTTACTTACCTTCATCACTGTACTGGAGAATATGTGATAACCTTTGCGAACAGTTTGGATCCAGATGAGACGCCGAGTTAACTCGGCGTCCCATCTGGATGCAAACTGTTTGACACTCTCTCACGCTTTTAACAAAAGAATGGAAGATAAATTGAACATTAAGATTTGAAGCAGGCGATAATATTTGCAGACGACAATTGCTCAAGATGCAGGAAGAAGGCTAACATTGTATACCGATATATGCTACTGGTGTTATTTCATAGTGACGATTTATAGCGGATTAATAATATATCAACTTGTTTGTGAACGTCGCATGAAGTAGATACGAGAGACACACCTTTACAACGGTTTTGAAGAAAGATAAACATAAAAGGTAT
The DNA here is from genome assembly GCA_963576725.1 of Azorinus chamasolen. Taxonomy (NCBI): domain Eukaryota; kingdom Metazoa; phylum Mollusca; class Bivalvia; order Cardiida; family Solecurtidae; genus Azorinus; species Azorinus chamasolen. Next base: position 63,755,875 of record OY755240.1, on the reverse strand, counting down.
TTTGATATTTTAATTCTTATCCCGCTGTGTGAACTAATGTCTCCTCGACATTTGGATCTGCTGCAATTTCGACTGCTTCCGATTTGTTTTGTTTGTTTGTGTTGATTAACGTCCGTTTCTGCTCACTATGGGCTAATTGGACGCCACAGAAGTGGGGTTGGGGGATACAGAGAAATCGGGCGCGATGCCCTTCAATTATTATCGACGGAGTTTCTCTGTTTCTTTTAGATACCCAGTGTAAAGCACTGATATATCTGTTTAGAGTCTCGTCCGAAGGACTTGGTCCGACGTGGGATCGAACCCGGGACTCCTGATAACTTCGGATTTGATCAAGCTTTTGAGAAACTATTTACAAAGCGTCGTGTCACAAGCTTTTGAGAAACCATTGAGAAACCACTGACCGAGTGTCGTAACACAAGCTTTTGAGAAACTATTGACTGACTGTCAAACAGCTTGGATCCTGATGAAACGCCGAGTTACTCCTGCAGGAGCTGTCTCATCAGGGTCTGCACTATTTACAAGTTGATTGGGCAACCAGTGCACTCAACAGCAGTGATTGCACAGCGAAATACTTGTACACAGTGAAGATATATGTAATTATACAACAGGGCATGGGTATGGGCATGGGTAAAGAAGGAGACATGTATTTTACAATTCAGCAAGCGAAGGGTTAAAAAAAATTACGTACAGTTGAACTTCCTTATATCGAACTCGGATAACTCGAACTTCGCGATAACTCGTCTTGAAAGTTCGGTCCTTCCAACATTTACAATACAGAATTGTTCTAAAAGGTATCACTACACATATCTAGAAACATATGTGACAGCTTAATGCGGGTCTAAAGTGATGCTGAAAGCTCCTGTAGGAGCTTTCAGCATTACTTCAGACCTGCATTAAACTGTAAACTTGAGATATTGGTCAGATTATAAATCGGATGAGTCGAACCTCTGTTATCTCGAACTAATTTTATGGTCCCTGGAATTTCGAGATATCGAAGTTCAACTATATAAGGTATGCAGTCCATAGTTATATTTATTTCGGCTATTTTCTATAACCGAAACAAGGTAACGCTTTATCTCTGGTGACATGTGTTGATACCGAAACTTTCCGACATAGATCTGGGATGCGTTCAGTTCACAGTAACCGTTACAGTTTTATTAACCCATAGTGAGCAGAAATGGACGTTAATTAACACAAACAAACAAACACACAAATTGTTTATTAATTTCATGACCGAACTGTTGCGATAACTGCTATAATCGCAACATTTCGGTCGTGAAATTAGTGAAAAGTGACGGTTACTGAAAGTAGCGATTAACAGTCTGAACACTCCCAAGTAAGCTAAAAGGGGTTCTACCTGATATAGACAGAATTTGCAGCAAATATGGTCTTGCTAATGTTCTAGTGACATACTACACGACGGGTGAATTTCCTTCCAGACATGTTTGGAAGACAGTAGTCAACAGCAATGTCAAAATTAAACAATTGTCCCTGATACAGTCGCGTATCTTAGCTGACAATATACTTAAAGATTATTGTAATATTCAGTCCTTGTCAGATTTTGGTCCTTGTCAGTTTTGGTTGTTAAGTAAATTTAACCGTAAGTATTTGCAGTTATCACAGGCGGCTGTAAAATTTACGCATTTTCTCTTCGCTAGATCGTACACTAGTCGTTATAAACGGTGCAATAAATTAACGGACGAGTTTGCTCTGCATATTGCTTTGTACTGTGAGCGCACCCAAAGTGCAAGACATAGGCTATGGAAAAACATTTATCATGTTTTTGGGAAATACATGTTTGAGAAGTTGATTTCATGTTCCCCGCGTATGCAGCTTATCCATATGATATCTGCCTTTCACTGACGTAGATCCAGTCTGTCTTAAAATAGTGGGGACATTTTGCTGTAACATATTGAGACATCAGTGAATAGTACAGCCAAAGTTCTCCCTATATTCGGAGCATGTACTGAAGTATTAGCCCATGACATCTGCGTTATTATTCGCTTCTCCGTTGTTTGTTTCTACAGTCACATCTTATTACTCTTACATACAGTAGAAACAATGTTCTAGCAGCATCTGTCAGTTATAAGCGATATTCTAATTCTTATATATGGGTCGCCAGTTATATATTATGTCAGAGTTATATAAATAACATTGCTGTTATAATTGCTTTCACTTTTACATGTACCATCATCTTCATTATCATTATCACCATCGTCGTCACCATCATCATCATCGTCATCATTGTCGTCTTCGTTGTAGTTGTCGTCGGGTTTATTGCCACCACTGAAATTTGTGTTTTGTATTTAATTGAGTGGCATACCTCAACTGCCTTCTATATTTCGTTTCGATAGTGGGTGCTAAGCGAGGTAATCGTAATATTTCTATTTTGTTTTCTTTTTCGATGCCGAATGTGTGATATCATTTTCTCTTTTCCACCATTGTAGTGCGGTCAACTATTGTATTTCGGGTTTATTGGCTCGCTGCATTGATGGAGTGGAGGGACCGGTTTGGGTATTGTGGCAGTTGTAATGATATTCTACATACTCGTATATGTACCTATGCTTCATTACCTTAAGCATGCCATTCTATGGGCTGTGGCATATTTGGGTGTAGTTGCTTCACAAAAGGGAAACAGCTACACACAGGTGTACATCGCCACATAGCGGATTCCTATTTTTCATGTCATTAGTTTGTTCACTGTATATGTATATACACCAATGCACTGTTTGTATCCATTTATATGAATGCTGTCCTTATCTGGAGGTAATAAAGATTATTATTATTATTATCCTACAAGTCTACTCTGTTTGCGAAACAAAGGACCTACTCGGTGGCAGTGCCACCTAGTTGGACATGGGCAGATAACCGACAAAAGTGTCCCATTGTTCATTAATTTAATGACCGAACCGTTGCGATTACTGCTATAATCGCAACATTTGGGTAGTAAAATTAGCGAAAAGTTGCATAATAACCGTTTCCTGTACTGTGCGCCTCCCAGAGCCCCCCCCCCCCCCCCCCCCTTAGCCAGGAAATTTAGGCATGTGACAGGACTGGACGTGTAGATTTCGAAAATCATATTAACCGGTGGTTGGGCGGGATCATTTAGTGCAAAACAGTTTTTTTCTCCAAAGGTAGGCATGTTACATCAAATGCAAGGCCTGGACGAGTAGATTTCGAAAGACACATTTATAATCCGGGCCGGGGTCGTGTCGGGTTCATGGAGTGCAAAACTATTTTTTCACGAAGATAGGCATACGATATAACAAATGAAAGGTCTGGACGAATATGTTTCAATATTGCAGGACGATGTGACGGTGGGGCTATTGTTCGAGTTTTTGCGAGTGCTACAGCAGCAGCAGCAGCAGCAGCAACATCATCAGCAGCAGCCAGTAACAACAGCTGCAGCAGCAGCAACAACAGCAGCAGCAACGACAGTAGTGGCAATGGCAGAAGCAGCATCAGCAATAGTAACAGCTGCTGCTGTTGTTGTTGCTGTTGCCATTGCTGCTGCTGCTGTTGCTGCTGTTGTTGTTGCTGCTGCTGTTTCTGCAACAGTCGGAAAAAACTTGTACAATTGCTCCACCGTCACATCGTCTTACAATTTACGTCCTATACGTGTAAGGAAATTCAATTTTAGGCAAAATACAGATCCTGATCAAACTGCTCCTGAACGAGCAGGTTTATCCGAGTCTTCTTTATTCACTACTATATCAATCTAAACCGTAGTTATCAATTGATTTATTCAGCTTTAAACACCCATAGAGAAGGGAGATTGTGTGTCCGAATACTTAGGTAAATAAAAACATGCTGTTGCTTAATGCAGGACAAACGTAAATCAGACAGTTCGCAGATGAGATTTCTGCATAAACCTTTTCATGTCTTAACCCATTCCCTCATATTGACGACTTTTGACGACTCTGCAAAAGTCACTTTGTGAAACCATTGTGATAAATAGAGCATTTGCTCCTATAGGAGCAAATGCTCTATTTATCACAATGGTTTCAAACAACAAAATTCTAAAAGTTTCCTTTTCTGTAATTAATGCTCCTTTTCGGTAGATTTATTCAAAGAGGTTGTATCTAAAATAGCCTATGGGGTAATGGGTTAAGGTACCATTTGTCTTAAAATCCAGAACTATTTTTATTTTAAGTAGTCACTCTGGTAGACATGTTTTACTGTATGTCAATGTTTTTATTCAGGACACCCAGATGGAAGATCACACTGCCGATCAGACAGAGCCTATTGTTACGGTATCAAGGCGTCTCTATACGCAAGACTCGTTTGAACGAACGTATCAGCTGACACCCCAACCAGAGCCAGTGCTTTCTAAACGAGTTCGACAAGCTTGTCAGTGCACTAGAAAGACGCCATGGAGAGTCATCTCTACATACTTCCCAGTTGTCAAGTTCATCCGCAGGTACAAAGTCAAGGAATTTATCCTCGGGGATTTCTTAGCTGGATTGACAGTTAGCTTTATGCATTTTCCCCAAGCAATGGGTTTCGGAATACTCGCGTCTCTTCGACCAGAGCATGGTCTATACACAACGTTTTTTCCGGTTCTTGTTTATCTTCTATTCGGAACATCTCAGTACATATCATTTGGGACTAATGCCGTGATGGCGCTGTTGACGCAAACTGTGGTTGAACGACAAGCGGAGAGTTTTGTTTCTAATTATAATGGGGGCGACGGTAATTTATTACTTGGCAATTCATCAACACCATCCATACCTACTGAAGAAGACATTTTAAACGTGAAGGTCCGGACTGCTGCAGCGTGTTGCTTGCTGACCGGGATACTCCTTAGTGCAATGGGATTGCTTCGGTTTGGATTCTTGTGTACATATATGTCGGACTCTTTCATTGGTGGTTTCACAACAGCTGCATCCTTGCATATTTGCACTAGTCAAGTCCCAAAGATGTTTGGAATCAAAGTTAAGGCATATTCTGGTGCAGGGAAATTAATTTTGACATATATAGACTTATTCCGCAAGCTTGGAGATACGGTAATTGCTGAGGTCATTATATCTCTTATCAGTGTGGCAGTTTTATTGCTGGTTAAGATATGTATAAATGAACGATTTGGGACTAAAATGAAAATGCCTGTTCCGATCGATCTTATCGTTGTTGTAGTCGGTACGTTCATATCGCATTTCGGAAAGTTCAAGGCGACTCTAAATGTCAACACCGTTGGGCCAATACCTAGCAAGTTCTCCACACCATTTGTTCCCAGCCTTAGCAACGCGGGTGATTTTATTGCTGATGCAGTTATAATGGCGATTCTCTCACTAGCTATGAGTATATCCATGGCAAAACTCATGGCTAAAAAGCACGGCACACAAATAGACGATAACCAAGAACTATTTGCTTATGGCGTAGGAAATTTTGTGTCTGGATTCTTTAGCTGCTTCCCGGCTGCAACAGCGCCACCACGAACAATGATTCTGAGTTCGTTAGGATCTAAGACAACACTGAACGGCGTACCAACTGTGGTGTTTATGCTGCTAGTAATTCTTGTCATTGGTCAGCTGTTTGTGTCTTTGCCGCTGTCTGTTCTGGCTGCAATGATTATCGTCTCCATGAAAGATTTACTTTTGCAATACAGAAACTTGCCATCAATTTGGAAAATCAACAAATACGACTTTATTATCTGGATTGTTACAAATTCCGTTGGCGTTCTCGTTGATCTTAACTACGGTCTGTTTGCAGGAATCGGTGTATCAGTTCTACTAGTGATCGTTCAGTCTCAGCTGTCTCGTGGATATCTCCTATCAAGAGGACAGACGGAGGACGTTTTGGCTGATACCAGTAGAACTCGAACAGCTGATCAGCCGAACGGTGTGAAAATTTTCAGATTCGATGCAAGTCTCTTTTTTGCGACGACGGAGCGCTTCAAATCACAGCTATACGAGAAAGTTCTAAACCCGCTGCATGTAAAGAGACAACAAATGAAGATAGAAAAGAAAACAGCATCTGAGCCCGGTAACAGTAGCACTTCCCGGCGATGCACGGTGAAGGATTACCCAGATGAAACAGAACCCGCAGATATAGACGAGGAATCAAGAGTACTGAGTAATGCTGCTTATGATATAGATGGTAACATAACTGATATCATCATCGATTGTTCAGCAATGAATTACATTGATATTGGCGGCAAGAACACATTACAGGAGATTGCCAAGGACTACAAGGAAGTGGATGTCCGGGTCAGACTTGCTGGATTGCGTCAGCAGGGAAAGACAGTACTGGAAGCAGCAGGGTTCTTTGACAACTTCCCGAGGGATATGGCTTTCTTTGAAGTGATCGATGCTCTTGAATCTATCCAAAATGAACGAGCAAGATCACTTCAGTCATGCGCTTGAATTGCATAGTTCAAGTAAAACAAAGTCTTTGTATTGTGAATTTTCACGGTAGAATGGTACATCACTGGCTATCAATATTAACGATAGAACATATTCAGTATTCACTGTTTGAATGGGTTAAACTTTCCATAGGATTTCAACTGACAAACAATTCTGATCCAGATCAGGGCGTTCCCCTGGGTCTGCACTGTTTTCAAATGTCACTGAACTCGTTTCCCGTAATAAAGACTAAAACATATCAACATTTACCCATTACTTTGCCAATGGCGAACACATGCCTGTGTTGCACGGTTATGATTACGTCATACAATGGCCGCCAAGTTTTAACCATTGGCACTCTACTTACAAATGTGTAATGTTCTTTGATAATAGTTTGAATCCAGATCACTCGGAACATGTCACTCACAAGACATTTAAGAAAACTCATTATTTATTATTTATTTCCTCATATAAACGCATTTGCAAACAGAGTAGACCCAGATCAGACGGCTCCTAAAGGGGCCGTCTGATTAGGATCTGCTCTGTGTGCTTTTGCCATGATATATATCTTGTTTTACAGTTTTTGCCAAAGCAAAGGTTTCCTTGAAAAGTTCAGATTATGAAAAATTCAGCTTATAAATATTGATGATGTAATTATTTCTTACATGGATAGGTTAGCTATTGGAACAGACGACATCATTTTGCAGACGAATTTCGCTTAGGATCCTAAAGGTTAAAATCAAGTTGACGAATTAACCCTTATCGTACATGTACTATCCGTGACCAAACTAGCATTCGCAAACAGCTTTGATCCGGATGAGACGCTGAGTAACTCGGCGTCTCAACAGGATCCAAGCTGTTTGACACTCGGTGAATAGTTCTCTGGGAAAAGATGTACCTGTAGTTAAAATTGAAACATAACCAAAATTGAACTAACGTTATTTTATATGCGAACAGAGTAGATCCATATCAGATGGGTCCTGTAGGAGCCGTCTGATAAGGGTTGGTTCTAATTGCTTATGAAATTATAATAGATATGAAACTACGCTTTTCACCAATACCAAACATTCGTATGTACATATGTCATTGTAAAAATGCAGCTTTAAAAATCTTCACGATGCCATTATTTCTTACATGAGTGAGGCAATGGTTTATATTCTCGGAGTGTCGATACTGTAAAACAATACGGTCTTGGCCATAAGCGAGGATGCTGTACTTCCAATTTTTGCTCAGTTTGTATATTTTCTTTCTTTATCTCGTCCAACGCTGTTTTGGTTGAATCACAGGTGCCTGGCACAGGATTATTTTTATTTACTATTATATATTAAACATTACGGATTTTATTCATTATGCATATATACATGTAAACATGTAGGTAGTTTTGCCAATAATTTCAATAAACCTGGTGATTGGTTCATAGTTTGTGGAATGAATTGGGTTCATCGATTGCCTTCGTATGAACTTTTGTGGCAGCTACAGTACTTTGTATATACAGTAAAACCCCTCTAATGCGACCACTAAAAGATGGGCATAATTCAGGGTGGCAAAGGCAGGTAGTTGCTTAATGCAGGACGAACGTTATGCAGAAACCTCCTATAGGAGCTTTCTGCATAACTTTCGTCCTGTATTAAGCAACCACCTGCTTTAAACGACGCCAGTGGTTGTTTAATAAGTGGTCGCATTAGCGGAGTTTTACTGTACATGTATCTGATTATTAGTGTTCGTAGCTTCTGACAAAATAAACTGACACTGCTTGATGAAGTTTAAGTCAAACAAATAAATATTTTATTTTTCATGTTTTTGTTGCTAAGATAAATATACCTTTGCCGCTAGAAAGTATGTTTTCAAAAGTGGACGTTAGGGAAACAGTGTAGACCAAGATTTACAGTCACATCAGATGCGCAACGTTTGATCAGGGTCTACACTGTTTCAAAGGTTGGACAATCCAACTAATTACTCCATATATACGCATTTTGACGGCTCCTACAGAGTCGGCACTGTATGCAAAGGCGTGAAAAGTTGTTTCTATGACGAAAGGGTTAATCAGCCATGTACTTTTTAACCTTTAGTCTGCTATGGGCGGATGAGTGAATACCTATGCAAACAGTTTAGATCCAGATGAGACACCGAGTAACTCGGCGTCTCATCAGGATCCAAACTGTTTGGAACACTGATTGCATTGTGGTAGACAGATTGATTACAGCTTGGATTTCGAAAATGTAGTAGATGAAAATTTCTGTAAAAATAATTTGCTCAGCAGGCTAAAGGTTACAGACTCTCGTTTAGTCATTAAGTGGTCATGTTTGTGTGTGCATCTGTTGTGCGGCACAGAGGACCAGTTAACCCTTTCCCTGTTCTGTATTTAGGCCAAATTTCAATACCTATTGAATATTCATTAACAAAATAGTTATAAAGAAATATGGAAGGTAGAACTTTGTAGACATTTTAGAAAGCAAAGAAACAGATCTATCAAATTCTACTACCAAACAGAGTAGACCCTGATCAAACGGCTCCTCTAGGAGCCGTCTGATGTGGGTCTACTCTGTTTGCAAATGCGGGAAAACACGTATATATGAGGGAAAGGGTTAAGATGCGTAAATATAGACGTTTTCAAGAACAGCTCCTTTATTTCTCCAACAAATCCTATACTGTGACACTGTTGTGGCCACTCTTTAGAATTGTCTCAAAGGGATGTTTAGAAAGAATGGTCAAAATACAAGGGTTGGTGGAGAAATAAATGAAGGAGCAGTTCTTGAAAAGAGTTTCCATTTACACACCTTGCCTAGCTATGTCTCTGTGCTATGAAAGCCCTTTACTTCATAGAGACACCTGTTCACAGCACTGCAAACAGTAGACCCAGATAGACCATAATGACTCCAGTAGCAGTCTCTTGGTCAAGGTCTGTTCCGTTTGCTTATGAAATGAAAAAGATCTGATTTTACAGTGTATGCCACGGCTAAGTAGCTACATGTATAGTAAAAACCCCGCTAATGCGACCACCTAAAACAGGTATAATTATGGGTGCAAGATGCAGGTGGTAGCTTAAAAACCCTTTGCCTGATGAATATTCATATAGGAAATAATGACTTCATAAATATTAATAAGATTATTTTTTATACATGTAATGGCTTATGAACATAAAATTATGACATTTTGGCTCAAGAAGAAGCTGTAGAAACATATCTATATTATTCCATAAGCAAACAGAGCAGACCCTGTTTGCAGATGCCTCAAAATGCGCTTACAAAGGAGATTTCTGCATTACTTTTGTCCTGCATTAAGCCATCACCTGCTTATAAAGACACCCATGTTTATTCATTAAGTGGTCACATTAGAGGGGTTCTACAGTAGTAATATTTTCATTATGTCATTATAAACATTCAGCTAATCAATATTCATGATGTCATTATTTCTTACATGCATATCCATGAAGTAAAGGGATAGAGAACCTCGCATGCGCCAGTGTGACCAATTTGAACCCTGGTGAGAGGCCGTGCATAAACGGCAATAGAACTGGGTCTACACCGCTTACCCAAACATTGAATACACCTCTTTCCGTTGCCCATGATCTGACTCGTATACACTCGAATTGAATTAAACTACGAATACAATCAAACCACTCTCAAGCGACGACTATATCAATAAACACGAACGCTGTCATCTGCTTTATGTTTGAACTAACTTCCTGTTTCTTTCAGAAACTTAAACACAATATCAAACAGTTTGGATCCTGATGAGACACCGAGTTACTCGGCTGCACCATTGTGCCGAGTTACTCGGCGTCTCGTCAGGATCCAAACTGTTTGCAAAGGCGGCGACAGATTCGCCAAAGACATTGAAAGAGCTAAACTTATGTATGATTGTAATGCAGTAAACCCCTCTAAACCGGAATTCTAATAGAGAAGAATTTAGATATTTTAGGCAGGTGGCTGCTTAATGCAGGGTGAACGTCATGCAGAAAGACCGATTTCCAAGACTGGTTTCCAAGACCGATAGTTATACTAAATATAACGTCCGGTTTAGAGGGGTACTGTTATACCTTGGTCTAGTTTTCATGCGTAAATGAAGGCAATGAAACCATACAACGAAACCTCCCTGTAACGACACTCAATTGGTGTCTATTTCTGTGTTTTAAGGACATGTGATAGCTTAATGAAGGACGAAAGTAGCCTTAGAAGCTTTTTGTATTGTTTTCGCCCTGAATTAAGCAACCACCTGATTTTTATATACTATGTCTATTGAATAAATTTTATTCATTAGATGGTCGGTATAGAGAGGTGCTGTTGTATTTTGTCTTGATACATTTTGCACTGAAGAGGTTAATGATATTAAAATTGCAAGCAAGAGACGGTCACAATATCCCATTATCTCGCTGGGAAAACATGCGTGTTCAAACGTTTATAAATCTGGAGCAGTTTTAACTTAACCCATTCCCTCCTAGACTATTTTTAGAACCAACCTGTTTGAATAAAACTATCGAAAACGAGCAGTTACTAGAGAAAAAGAAAATTTAAGAATTGTGTAGTTTTGAAACCATTGTGATAAATAGAGCATATGCTCCTACGGAACAAATGCTCTATTTATCACAATGGATTAAAAGATGACTTTTACAGTAATGCTGAAAGGCGTCAGTAGGAGAGAATTGGTTAATTCGAATCGCTTAAACCTTTGAGAAACTAGTGACCGGGTGTCATAACAGTTTTGATCCTGATTAGACGCCAAGCTGTTTGGCAAATGCACTTCACGGTAAGGGTTAAGTTCTGACTTTAATTGTTTGTGGCTTTGTACAGTAAAACATCTCTATAACGGCCACTAAACTGTGTTAATTAGTTGGTATTTAAAGCAGGTGGCTGCTTAAAGCAAGGTAAAAGTAAAACAGAACGCTCCTATAGGAGCGTTCTGTTTTACTTCTACTTTGCTTTCAGCAGCCACCTGCCTTTAATACAAAATGTTTGGTGTAATTTAATGGCCGTTATATAGAGGTTTTACTGTATTGTGCAAATTAACGTATCAACATATTGACCGCGAATGCATATATTAGACATTAATGGGTGTTTTTTACTCTTTCGCTGCTATTTGCGAGTCTGTGATAATTTGTACAATAGTTGGATCCATAAATACATGAGACGTCGAGTTACTCCGCGACTCATCAGGATCCAAACTGTGTGAACAATGAATGTGCTTTGTTACTAAAGAAAATGGAAGAAAAAATAATGAAAACTGAAGCAGACGACAAATGTTGCAGGCGACAACAAGTAGCAGCGAAACACATATCCCTTTGCTCCGTGAATATTATGTTACAGATAACATTATTAATATTAATAAGCTGGTTTTGTAAATTGCATATGATCATAAAACGTGATTTATTGGCCATCGTAGAAAATGCAGTAGAACCCCTCTAATGCGACCACTTAATGAATAAACATGGGTGTCTTATAAGCAGGTGGTTGTTTAATGCAGGACAAAAGTAATACAGAAAGCTCTCTGCATTACTTTTGTCCTGCATTAAGCTATCACCTGCACCCAACACCCAGAATAATACTTTTTTGGTGGTCGCATTAGCGGGATTTTACTGTATATAATTTCATAAGCAAACACAGCAGACCCTGATCCTACAGCAACTGTCTGATCTTGATCTACTCTGTTTGTAAAGGTGTTATTTAAAGGCGTATCTATGGTGTCAAGGGTTACATGCACAGTAACACGTGCAGGCAGTTAGTTCACGTGACACTAAATTTAACTCGCCAACATTCGCAGGTTTAAGGCCCCCTGACAGGTTTTGTTTGGTTCCCTAAGTAATTTATTTTCGAATATTCTTGAGTTTTAATGATAAATTATAATTAACGGTAATTTTTAAACAACTTTTAATGAAAAAATAATTTAATGCTATACAAATCTACGTAATATTTAATTTTAATTTATATCTAATTTATTTTACGTAACATTCCGACTAAACCATTCCTGGTTGCACTATTTCCTCATACTTCATTGGAACACCACCACTACCACCCCTACTCCCACCCCCACCCAATTCGCATGTACATCGGTCTAAGCTCCAAAATTCTTTTTATTTAAGTTGTTTTTGGGTTTTTTTCTGTTTGATAGACAATATACATGTAAATGACATGCAGGATTTGATTGTCTGTAAATAAATTAAAGCGTGACTGAACTAAATGCAACTGACACTTTTACAACTACAATATGTCCTTTATGGCTTTCCATACATTTGTCAAGAAAATGATTCAGACAACGTTTCATCCCTAGCTGCAGGTATACTTCCGGTCGTTAAGTCTTCAATGCTGAATTTTCAAAGTGGAATGGCCAATCATTGTTTAACTACAGAGTCCATTCAGAGGGCTTTGAATGAAAAACACTGCAGATCCAGACCCCTCAAGCAGCCTTCTGATCTAGATTCGCACTGTTTGCAAATGACGGTATATGCATGTCACGCATTCAAAGTTTAATGGCCAAAAAACAGTGTGGTATATATATTGTGTCGACTGATCGATTGATATACGTCAATGACGGAAACAAAACTTTGCCCCTCAATGTAAATTCTTCTTATGGAACCTATCCTACAGTCATGATTGCTAACTTCGGGAAAATCCGCTTAAAAGCGTGATTTCTGATTATGCGAATCGGATATTATCGTTGAAATTCGGTATATTTGATAGGAATCACGAATTTGAACTGATTCGTGGATTTTTCCGAAATAGGCCGACGTAAACATGTATTGTTTTGATTTAGATCAGCACACAGAATACATGAATAGTCAAGAATATGTAAATGAAGTTAACCTTCTACTCGAAAGACAAGCATTTTTACACATTTGCAAAGAGAGTAGACCCAGATCAGACAGCTCCTACAATCTTCTCTATAATGAAATAATATAGGTCTGATTCTATAGTAGCTGCCATTGTAATTTTTTCCTTGATCATAAAGTCATTATTTGCTGCATGAATACGGTAGAACCCCTCTAATGCGACCATTTAATGAATAAAACATTTATAAGCAGGTGTCTTTATAAGCAGGTGGTTGCTTAATACAAGACAATAGTATATAATGCAGAAAGCTCATCTAGGAGTTTTCTGCATTACAGTAAAATCCCTCTAATGCGACCACATAAAAGAGGTATAATTCTGTGTTTATAAAGATATGTTTTTATTCATTAAGTGGTCGCATTAGAGGGGTTCTACTGTACCTTTGTCCTGCATAAAGCTACTACCTGCCTCTCCAACCCAGAATTATACCTCTTTTAGGCGGTCGCATTAGAGGGGTTCTACTGTACTTTTGTCCTGCATTAAGCTACCACCTGTCTCTACAACCCAGAATTATACCTCTTTTAGGCGGTCGCATTAGAGGGGTTTTACTGTAGTCCATTCATGAGGTCATGGTTTAAGTCTCTAATGATCATGCAGTGTCTATTCTAGGATTCAAAAATGAGGGGAGAATTTTGACTAAAATTCAGATATCACATCAATTTAAGCCAATGGGCCTTCTTTATCTATATAGAAAATTCACCCCTCCCATGAAAAATAGGGGGGGGGGTTCAAAATCCCCATCCCCTTCCCTAGAATAGACACTGCTCATGCTAATTATCATGTAGTCAATACCGTTCATTCTTCATGTCATGCCTCATTGGTGATAAAATACGTCTTGTCACTTTGATGCGGTCTCATGAAATTAAATCCATTAAATGCATCAAACATTCAGAGTGGAATGAGTCTGTCGCCGTTTAACTATGGAACCCATTCAGCATGAAAAGCCTAAAATTGATAGATCGTTTTGAATGACAAACAGTGCAGACCCTGATCAGAGAGCTCCTCTAGGATCCCTCTGATCTGAGCCTACACTGTTTACAAATGATAGTACACTGTTTTCCCGCATTCAAAAGGTTAAAATAAATCTCATCCAAACAACCCCAAACTATGATGACATGTTTGTATGTACAGTAGCACCTCTCTTAAGCGACTTTGAACGCAGGAATCTTAAAAAAGCAGATGGTTGCTCAATGCAGGACAAAAGTAATGCAGAAAGCTCCTATAGGAGCTTTCTGCATTACTTTTGTCCTGCATTGAGCTACCACCTGCCCTACAGACCCATAATTAGACATCTTTTTGACAGTCGCTTAAGACAAGTTCTACTGTACTGTTGGTTTCATTAGACAACAATGCAATCTAATTCCTGAAGCGCTAATGTTCAACATGTCTGTTTCGTTCTCGTATATAGATGAACAAAAGTATTGGTATTTCAATAACTGATGGCGTTTTAAATTTCTCATCCGTCTTGGAAATTTATAGCTTGGACAACACGTTAAAACGTTTTGAAACATAAAGCAGCAGATCTATACCGACGTAGAAACATCAATAATTATGAACATGTGTAATGGACTCGCCATGGCGCTATTATTGGCGACTGTTTGGAGTCTTGCAGAAACCACTTTTGTCGTTGTTAAAGGTAAGTTTTCAGAGTTTTCTTGTTGTAACGATATTTCCCTTGATAGGGAGTAGATCTACTTGTGTTTTACAGCATGATCCATATCCTCTTGTAACAATAACGTCTGCTTCTCTTACAACGCTGAATTTTCAAATGGAGTAGTCCAAAATTCAAACAGGTCAAGCTTTTGGTGAGTATTTAGGATTTTTCTAGAGAAAGGTGTAACATGATAAACAGTGCAGACCCCGATGAGAGGGCTCCTCTAGGGTCCGCTATCAAATTAAATCCACCCCACCCCTTTTCCAAGCAGTTTCCTTTATTGTCCGGACTATTACTCCAGAACCAGTCTCCAGAAGCTAATGAAACCGAGTACACCCGAAGTGGTGGGGCGTTTCCATAGCTGAATATTTCCATTTGTTATTATTTGCTCTCTTGGGGGTTTTTGTGTGTGTTTTTTTTCTCTAAACTTTTGTATCGTCAGACATTTCTCTAAAGTCGTTTGATATAATTCTTAAGTCGTTGACTAGAATTCACTGAAACCGAAATGCAAGATTTTATACTATGAGAATTTAGCGAAAACCCGATTTGTTTACTTGACAAGGCTTTTATATGTATAGCGTATGTATGCATAATATAACACCGCCCATGTTAGATTCTTTTTCTAGGGACGAGACGTTCGGGTGTTCGAATAATCGATTATACGTATTTTAGTGTTCGAATAATCGAGATTTTTCTGTATTGTGAATGTTTAACGCTTATCTTGCGGTGTATTAATAATGTTGTTCAAATTTGGATCTCGTGCAGTTTTGACTCTCTCCGATCCGAACGAGCTTTTGAGAAACTATTGACCGGGTGTCAACCAGTTTGGATCCTGATGAGACGCGGGGTTAGTCGGCGTCTCATCTGGATATAAGCCGTTTGCAAATGCGAATCACGTCGCGGATAGCTGGATAAGAGTTATTATGAAGCAGGACACTATACATACGAATAGTCCCATTCCCATTCTATTCTGCCGGTTACTTTAACCCTGACTTAACTCATTCCCTCATAGGCTATTTTTAGACCCAACCTCTTTGAATTAATCTACCTAAAAGGAGCATTTACTAGTGAAAAGGAAAAAGTTAGAATTTTGTAGTACTGAAACCATTGTGATAAATAGAGCATTTGTTCCTATCCCAGTGGTTTCAAGAAGTGACTGTTACAGAGGCATAGAAAGGCGTATTTACCTGTTTTAAAGATAAGTACGTTGTATTAGCTAATGCGACCACTTAATGCGACCACTTAAACAAACATGGCTGTTTTCATAAGCAGGTGGTTGCTTAATGCAGGACGAAAGTTATGCAGAAAGCTCCTATAGGAGCTTTCTGCATAACTTTCGTCCTGCATTAAGCATCCACCTGCCCTTGCCACTGTGAATTATGCCCCTTTTTGGTGGTCGCATTAGTGGGGTTTTACTGTACGTTGTATTAGCGAGGTTGTTTTTTTTATATTTCCTTATTCATCCAGAATTTAAGCAAATGGTCAGCCTGAACTATTTAAATGATATAGATATAACAGTAGAACCCATATTAATCTATATACATTTCAGTAATTGAATATATGAGTCTTAAAAGCAAGTGGTTGCTTAATATATGGCAAAACTAATAAAGAAAGCTACAATAGGAGCTTTCTGTACTACTTTCAACCTGCTTTAAGTTGTCCATCTGTCTTAAAGGCCCAGATTTAGATCCCCTTTAAGGAACGCTTAACCCATTCCCTCATAAGCTATTTTTAGATCATACCCCTTTGATTAAATCTACCGAAAAGGAGCATTTACTAGACAAAGGGAACATTTTTTAACTTTGCAGTTTTGAAACCATTGTGATAAATAGAGCATTTGCTCATATGGAGCAAATGCTCTATCTATCATAATGGTTTCAGAAAGTGCCCTTTGCAGAGGCGTCAAAATGCGTCAAAATGAGGGAATGGGTTAAGACAGGTTCTACTGTAATACAATTTGAATTTGATTTATTTCTGTACAAAGCTTAGTCATACATGTAGTTAACGATGTTCGCCATTGGATTAATGTGTGATGGAACTATTTGCACGCGGACGTGATATTCTATATTAATGTATGCAAACAGTTTGGATCCAGATGAGACGAAGGGTAACTCAGCATCTCATCAGGATCCAAACAGTTTGTCATTTTGACTACATTTCTTGAACAACGACGAAGGAAGTAAAACAAATTTCAGGATTGCAGCAGAAGCCATATTTGCAGACAGTTACTGAGCATGTCAAATTTTAATTACTTCGAACATATTCATGTAGACCACAAAGTGACAAGCTGACAAAGCCACAGCAAAAACGCAGCTGTTAAACATGCATACGGAATCAGATAAATGCTGCTCACTTCCTACTCCAGATTCGGGCAACCAACCGACGACACTCAGCGCATTGCAAGCTAATTGTCGTCTGCAAACTATATTTTCTTCGAAAAATAAAAAAAATACCACCAGTGTTAATCAGTTTGGATCCTGATGAGAAGATGATATAATAACTCTTTACTCTATGAATATTCCTGTAAGAAATAATGACGTCATGAATATTAATTAGAT
The DNA here is from genome assembly GCA_963576725.1 of Azorinus chamasolen. NCBI lineage: Eukaryota > Metazoa > Mollusca > Bivalvia > Cardiida > Solecurtidae > Azorinus > Azorinus chamasolen. Next base: position 63,738,501 of record OY755240.1, on the reverse strand, counting down.
TGACAACAGCACATGAGACACAGAAGGTGTTGTCCATGGCAGAAACTGTACACTGATATCTATATTATATCATAAACAAACAGAGCAGACCCTGATCAGACGGCTCCTATAGGAGCCGTCTTGTTCTCTGTTTGCAAAGGCGTAGAAAGGAGTATTTATGGAGTAAAGGTTTAACTAATTCCCTCCAAATGTTGACCTTCTGTAAGAGTCATTTTTTAAAACTACATGTATTGTGATAAATAGAGTATTTAATCCATAGGAACAAACACTCTATTTATCACATTGATTTAAAAACTATACAATTCTACAAAAACACGTTTTCTAGTAAATGCTCCTTTTCAGTACTAGATTTATTCCAAGAGGTTGGTTCTAAAAGTAGTTAAGGAGGGAATGAGTTAAACTATTCCCTTCTGGACTATTTTAGACCCAACCGCTTTGAATAAATCCACCGAAAAGGAACATTTACTAGAGAAAAGGGAACTTTTGTAAACTTAAAAACGTGTGTGTAATTTTGAATCTATTGTGATAAATACAGCATTTACTCCTATGGGGCACAATGGTTTCAAAAGATGACTTTTACAGGAGGTGGCAAACGGCGTCAGTAGGAGAGAATGGATTAATGGTATCTGCCACTACCGGACAATGAGCGCCATTTACTTCGTAACCATGCCCTTTTTACGCCTGTACAGCAAAGCGGACATAGGTCAGACAGTTCCTTGTAGGAGTTGTCTGACCAGGGACTGTGCGTTATACAGTAAAACCTCTCTATAACGGCCATTCACTTACATCAGGTAGTTTGTATTAAAGTCAGGTGGCTGCTTAAAGCGTTCTGTTTTACTTTCACATTGCTTTAAGCAGCCACCTGTCCTAAATACCAACTAATTAACACTATTTAGTGGTTGTTATAGAGATGTTTTATGGTAATTATGTTACAGATCTGATTCTCTACTAACATGTCAATAAATAGTTTTACTATCAGAATTGAGTTGACTTTTCATAATGGTGAGAACCCTACATGAATATTCATTAAAAAGGGTTAACCCTTTACTCTATAAATACATCTTCTTTTCTACGCCTTCGCAAGCAGAATAATCCCAAATCAGACGGTTCCAGTGTCTGTTCTGTCCTATGATATAACATAGATGTAATTCTTCAGTTTTTGCTATGGCCAACTATTCCTGTCCAGTGTCCATGTGCTATTATAGCAATCTGATTACTATGCATGGTGTCATTGTTTCCCTAAATGAATATTCACCGAGTCAATGGTTAAAGAAACAGTCCTATACATGTATATATACAATTCGTAGTGCTTATTTTTAAGTTTTAACCCTTCTGGTGTTAACATTTATGTTTGCTCGTCTGCTAAATGTTCGTGCAAGCGTTTGAACAACTAGACTTAACCCATTTGTTCCCACGATCCGATATATGGGACGTAGGCAAACAGTGTAGACTCTGATCAGACGCCGCATAATGTGGCGTCTGATCAGAGTCTACACTGTTTGCCGATAGGATTTTCAATATAAAACAAAACGAAATTGAAAATTTAGACCAGGCACACCTTAAATAAAAAATGGACTATTCCAATATATAATCATGGAAGAATCCACTGTTGGCAAATGGGTTAAACTCTTTCGCTGCCAACTTTTGTCGTCTGCAAACTTTGTCGTCTGGTACAATTTTCAGTTTTTCTTTATTTTTGTTTCATAACATAGTACGAGTAGACAGTAACAAACAGTTTGGATCCTGAGTTACTCGGTGTCTAATCTGGATTCAAACTGTGTGCATAGGTAATTATAGATGCGACATTGGCAGCGAAAGTCTTTAAAGAGTTAATGTCAAATCGAAACTACTCGCCGTATTCCGTCAGAGTTCGGAATATAGAAATAACCGAGATGTTCCGAGTGAGCCTGGATACTGACGAGATGCAGGTGTAACTGGGGTCTAATCTGGACCCAGTCTGTTTGTAAACGCCAGTCAGGTCCACAGGTACATGTATATATGTCAGAATTGCTTTAATTGGTTTCAAAACATTAATTAAATAATGTCCTCGATGTATCTGAACCGATCGCAGCACAAATTGGCATGGATAACATATTTTACAGGCCGTCGGAGGGGGGCTTTTTTCAGAATATGTTATTCATGCCAATTTGTGCTGCGATCGGTTCAGATACATCGAGGACATTATTTAATTAATGTTTTAAAACCAATTAAAGCAATTCTGACATATATACATGTACCTGTGGTCAGGTCGCGTTTAGCACAAGAATGGTTAACCCTTTCCTTCAAATAACCGTGTTTTCACGAATTTGTAAGCAGAGTAGACCCAGATCAGACGGCTCCTATAGGAGCCGTCTGATCAGGGTCTACTCTGTTTGCAAGTGGAATTTGGAAGATATACTTCTTTACTTTCTAAAATGGCTACCATGTTTCACTTTCTATAATATGTCGTTGTAACTATTGTTTCCATGAATATTCAGTAGGTATTAAAATTTGGAATAAACGTAGAACAGGGAAAGGGTTAACATTGATTTGTCCCGGTCTCGTGTTTTATTTATGTAAGAACAGAAAAATCTATTGCAGACTTCTATAACCCTTTACTCCATGAATATTCATGTAAGAAATAAAGACATTTGTATTATTTGGACGATTTTTATAGTAGTAAATGAACACAGGGAATTTTGATACAGGCAATGATTGTAGAATAAGATCTACAATGTATATCATTCCACAAGCAAACAGAGCAGACCCTGATCAGACGGAGTATATATATGGAGTAAAGGGCTGAATATGTTAACAAATATCTATAATGAAAATTTTATTTATTTGTACAGATCCCCGCATCTTGAAAAAAGTCAAGTCCAGAGGTGACATACTACGTGTTTTGCGCATGAAACTCACGGAAAAACAGCGGCGACTGGATGCCAGAAGGCTTGCGGACGCCAAGATAAAGACATTACTTGTAGAGAAGCAACGAGCCCGTCAGGAACTGTGGTTGAGACAGATATCAAACAAAAACAGACTGAACGCAATAGCGCAGTCTACATTGAACGCGGCTGGGGATTGGAGTGAAACAACCACAATATCTTCATTCGAATTTGCTAATTCAAACAATTTTCATGATACACCAAGTCGCTTGAACATTGGGAAAACAAACGTTCGTGAAAATAGTGAACGGACACCAGGGATTCTAAAACAGAATGAAGAAACAGGGGGTCCAACAATAACAGAAGCTGTGCCATCTACTGCCTTAGCCAACAAGGAACCAGTGCAAACATCAGCAAATACTGGTCCGCTTGGTACAAATAATGCAAAAACTCTGGGAAATGGTTCATCAGCTTTCAATGAAGAGCGAATGATTTCAACTTCACCAAAGAATAATCGGCGTAAAGCAGAGGGTGTAGAAACTGGAAATGTTGAAGGGATGACTGAAACCGCTGAACCATTAACAATGAAGGATAGGCTTGTAACGGCACACACAACGCAACGCAATAGTCGAACTGATCTCAATATGACAACTACAAGTGACGGAACTATATCAATATTACAGCAAATCTTTGGAAGGAGGAGAGTAGAAATGAGTACACCCACTTCCACTGTACCTGTAAATTTTGAGTTGACAACAATTAGAAAAGGTGAGTTAGATGAAAGTAACTCCCAGGTATCCAATCACAAAGTGGCGACAGATCAGGCAACTACAGTTGCCTATGAAACAACAAGCTCTATTAGGACGACACATCGAGCTAATACACCCCATGCTGGGAGCAAGTTACCAATAAACACCACAACTTGGGATCCTTTGTTAGATCCAGAGTTTTCAGGTCCGCTAGGTGTCGCCGTTTTCCAAGATGTTACAATAGCGCCTGAAACTGGTCCGCTAGGTGTCGCTGTTTTAAAAGATGTCACAATAGCGAGTGGAACCAATGAGGCAACTCGTTCTCCTAATGACGGCGGCACAGGTGGAATACAGATGCATTTGGGTGGGACTATGCCGTCAATCCAGGAACCCAGAGTGCAGACTTCTTCAAATTCTAGCTCCGCTATTCTAACAGGTTTCTTATCCTCAATTAGTGACTGGTTTGCAAGTCGTAGAGATAATTCAGGCGCAAATAGATTGTAACCACATGAATAACTTAACCTGTTTACAGACGATTGAATTAATATGGTCGGCGACACTTGGAATCTGACTTCGACACCTTGCATAGTTTAACCCTTTGGGCGCCAAATTTCTAATTGTCGTAGACGCAATCCAAGTTTGTTAAATCATTCTGTAAAATAAGGAAGTGAGATAAATAAATGCAAATTTCAAAGGAATAAAGCACATAAATAGAAAAAGAGATTGAGACAAAAAGTGAAGTCCCTGATCAGACGCCGCTTTGAAAAGGCGGCGTCTGATCTGGGACTGCACTATTTGTCGTGGTGCATTTATGCGACATTGGCGGTGAAAGGGTTAAACTCTTTCAATGCCGAAGTCACCGGAAAGCGACTCACAGGGCTCTTGTTGCAAATTAAGAATATGCGAAAACAAGTTGGGTGCAGATGAGATGCCGAGTAACTCGGTATATTATCAGAATCAAGTGGTTGACACGGCAACTGAAGATAAGTCCAGCAGGCGACATGGTTTACAGACGGAGTGTTAACGCATTCTTGTAATGCAATTTATTGTTGATGAGAGCGACTTCAGTTGGATCTATAGTTCGAACAAGTTACCAGTTTGATATGAACGGCGACAGTCGCGACTAAAGTTACGTCATATGACCTTTTAACCCGAACTATAGTCGAATCACGCCATAGGGCTTGGTCGCTGTAGTTCCAAGATGGCGACAAACGATAAACTGAAAGTTGGTATCTTAAGTTTTAATTAGAATTAAGAGATTATTCAAAATTATGCGTTATTTTGATCTTGACAAAATAAGATCGGTCACATGTACTATTCTGTAATGTACTGTAATGTATTACATATTATTTTCGTCGTTAAAAAGATCAAGAATAGTGTTGTTTTTGTTTGTTTACATTTTTTGACGATACAGTAGTTTCGCTACACATGTAAACTTGCCACATTCATTGCGCATGTCTGCAACTTCTATTTTTAGCATTTAGCGGCATCTATGGTTGGAACTATAGACCCAAGTGAAGTCGCTCTCTGTCTATAAATAATAATGTTGATTTCATTCATGATTTGGACCATTGCAACTGCTGTTTAATTGCTTAAAAGCAGTCAGAACATTCTCATAGTTCATGTGTTGTTTGATCCTTTCACTATTCAATTGCTTGGTCCTTTCCTTTTCACGTGGAGCCGTCTGATCAGGGTCTGCTCTGTTTGCTAATGGAATTTGAAAGATGTTTCTTTACTTTCTAAAATGACTATAATTTTCCATCTTGTATATTTCGTTATAACTATATTGTCCATCAATATTCTGTACGTATCAAAATTTGGAATAAACATAGAATAGGGAAAGGGCACTGGCACTTGATCGAAATAGACTATAGTTGTGTAATATAATCATTATACCATAGTGTATTAATGTACTAGTTGCTATAAATAAACTACATATAGTCTTTTTCGATCAAGTGCCAGTGGGAAAGGGTTAAATAGCAGTCTGAACTTTCTCACAGTTCATGTGTTGATTGACTGGGACAAATATTAATAATGGCATATGAACACAGTAATGTTTGGCCATGGTAGAAACTGTAGTTTGATCTACAATGTATATTATTCTATAAGCAAATAGAAATGACACTGACCAGAGCCTTCTGATCTGGGCATAATCTAGTTCTATTTTTGAAGCTGTCAAATGTCAGGTAGATGGCATATTGGAGAAAGGAGCATTTTATAAATTTCTACGGCGTGTACGTAATGCATCTGGGGGAAATTATAGTTAACTCCTTTTCTTCATGAAATAAATAATGCATATGTGAATATTAATCAACTTAACCCATTACCTCATAGGCTATTTTTAGATCCAACCTCTTTAAATAAATCTACCGAAAAGGAGCATTAACTAGAGAAAATGATTTTTTTAAAGAATTTTGTAGTTCTGAAACCATTTTGATAAATAGAGCATTTGCTCCTTAGGAGCAAATGCGCCATTTATCACAATGGTTTCAAAATGTGACTTTTACAGAGGCGTAGAAAGGCATATCTATGGAGGAAAGTGTTATGTGTAATGGCATTTGGACAAGAAAGGTGTTGGCTAGATGTCGTTCTGCTAAAGTAGATGATACAAATATAAATCAATGGCACTTAACTCTGGCAAGAATTCGTGGGTTACGCTATACAGTAGAACCTGTCTTAAGCAACCATTAATTTATTGAACATTTAATTCTTTAAAAGGTGGCTGTTGCTTAATGCAGGGCAAAAATAATGCAGAAAGCTCCTATAGGAACTTTCTGCATTATTTTTGACTTGCATTAAGCTATCACCCGACTTGTATGTCCATAATTATACCGCTTTTTGAGGGTCGCTTAACCCATTCCCTGATATTGAGAACTCTGTAGAAGTCACTTTGTGAAACCATTGTCATAAATAGAGCATTTGCTCTTACAGAAATGCTCTATTTATCACAATGGTTCCAAAATACAACATTCTAAAATTTTCCTTTTCTCTAGTTAATGGTCCTTTTAGGTAGATTTATTCAGAGGTTGTATCTAAAAATAGCCTATGAGGTAATGGGTTAAGACACGTTCTAATGTATGTGGCTTGTCTGGATTCAAACTGTTATCATTCGTGCATGACTTTCTGCTGCTGTCGAATCATTGATGTTTGGATCAAAATGAGATGCCGAGTAACAAAGCCTGTCATCTGGGTCCAAATTAACTTCACTACATTCTAGAAGAGATGGAACTTTCTGAATTGCAACAGACAATTAACAAGCTAGTATCGTCAAGCAATCCATCGGAGACTGTTCTTAGCATTTCTATACTCCAGTGTTTACACACTATTGATAAAATTGAGGTCAGTTATTAGACATGTAACTCGCCGCCTTCCCATGATGCACTCACACAAGAAATTTCAAAACCCTAACCCAAATGGTTGAGGAATCTTCTCCCCACTCTGGTGGCCATAGGGAAATTACCATGCAAATTTAAAACCAATGACAAATTTACCAATCTGTACATGTTTTTGAATGTTGAAATATTACCAACATGTACAAGTACAGTAAACCCCCTCTAATGCAACCACCAAGAATAGGTATAATTCTGGGTTTTAAAACCAGGTGGTAGCTTAATGCAGGATGAAAGCTGGCTTTCTGCATAACTTTCATCCTGCATTAAGCAACCACCAGCTTATGAAAACAGCTAGGGTTATTTTTTAAGTGGCATTAGAGGGGTTCTACTGTATTTGAATGTTGAAATATTTACCAACCAGAACCTGTGCAAGTATTTAAATGTTGGTTTTTCAAAGAGAAAGGGTCCATCGCTGTTGGTAGAGTCGATTCCGTGTGGAATGTTACAATTTGTAAGATGGTTTTAATGACGCACAGTGCAGACCCTGATCAGGGGGCTCAGGAGGAGCACTCTGATCTAGGTCTACACTGTTTGCAAATGTCAGTACACTCATTCTCCACCACTAAAGGTTTAGTTCGTCATAGACAGGAGTTAACCACAACAAGTCATAGACAGGAGTAGACCACAACAAACAAGGCTATTTTCTCGTCCTGGTATTTCATTCAAATTCATACAATACAAAATTTTGTCTCTACAGTAGATGGGTCAATAGATGAATTATGTGGTTTGATGAAGGGGTGGGGTATGATCTATCTACAATGACGTCATGAAATGACTGATTTACACTGTGACTATGTATAAAGGAAAATCCTGAGGAATAAAATATGCTCAGTCATCACACTACAACAATGGCCTTTGACCTTTTTTGGTGAACAAAATCTTTTCATGCAAAAAATAATTATACAACTTTCAACAATGATATGGATAAAGTTATAAACAGCCAATGAGAAGGTTTTTTTCTAAAACAAAATAAGGTCAAAGGTCACGTCTGGAGTGTTATGACATGTATGATAAAAATGTGTTTGACTTTATATACTATCTAACAGATATACTTGTATGACGTTAATTTCTTTAAGAGGACTCTAAAACAAAGACATGATCATATTCAGACAAGTTTAAAACATTCACTAACACAATCAAACGTGCAACCCATGCCGCCATCAAGCACTAAAAAGTTTAAAATGTCACTGAAAACAATAACTCAAAAATTATGTCATGACCCGAGATTATAAAGCTGCTGAAATTTGAGTCAGACTTCATTCTGAAGTACCTGACTGGTCAGAATTTGAGTTTCACTCAAACTTTGACCAATCAGATGTTAGAGGATGAATTAAGATTCAAGCAAATAATTTTATAACCTTGAGGCCAGGTTTTATCAATCCTTCACCTTATTATATATGCTTTGCAAAGTCGTATCTATGATGTAATGGTTTAACCCTTTACTCCATATAGCCTTTGTATACCTTTGCAAAAAGAGTAGACCCAGATCAGACAGCTTCTAGAGGAGCCCTCTGATCAGGGATCTGCTCTATTTGCTTATATGATATGATATAGATGTGATTCTAGTTTGTGTTGCAGTGGAAAATTCCCTTGAAACTTTTACATTATAAAAATTCATCTTATAAATATCCATGTCGTCGTCATTTCTTACATGAATATTCAAGGAGTAAAAACACGTTTTCACATCTTTGCAAATAGCTTAGACTCAGATCAGAAGTGTGTGTTGTATGTGGGCCCAAGGTTATACAACTTCTGAGCCAGAGTCTGAGATCATTCTCAAGTATCTGATGCTTGAGAATGATCTCAGACTCGAGCAAAACTTTTATAGCCTCGGAGCCTGATCAGGGTGTGCTCTCTTAGCTTATCAAATTGATCCGACTAGTTTCTACCATCCAGAAAATATCCTGTATGATTAAGCCATCATAAAACTTTAGCTAATAAATATTCATGATGTCATAATTTCTTACATGAATATTCAACATGGAAAGTGTTCATGCTTAACTACTAAAAGGAGCCGTCTGATCTGGGTTTACTCCGTTTGCAAAGGCATAGAAATGGTGGAGGAAAGGGTTACATTTATGCAATTTTATCTATGTTTCTGAGTAGATCAATGGAGATTCATATCAGTCATTCAATCATATAAGAAAACTTAACATGACAATAGGCCAACTAAACACTGAAACAATTAAAAGTCATCAGAGCAATAAATAACGGTGCATATTCAAATACTAAAATCATTATTTATCCATCAAACCGTATGTTGTGACCACTCTTTAGAAGAGACAATTCTTAACCCTTTTCACACACCTTTGCAAACAGAAGACACCCAGATCAGACAGCTCATGTAGGTGCTGTCTGATCAGGGTCTGCGGTTTGCTTATAAAATGAGAATAGATAGGACTATACTTTCTACCAATACCAAAGAATGATCTGGACATACACAATTATAAACATTCAGTTAATAAATATTCATGATGTCAATTTCATGAATATTCAACAGGAAACAGATTAACAGTGGTTACAAGATAGGCTTTGGTGGAGAAATAAAGGAACTATTCTTAAAAATGTTTTAATTTGTGCATCTTATCTGGGCCTCTGAATCATACAGTAAATTGAATACATTCTACCTAATACCTTAACACTAGAATGAGGAAGGAAAATATATAAGCATTTCCAAACAGTGCAGAACAAGGTTATAAGGTTATACAGTAAAACCTCTCTATAACGGCCACTAAATTGTGTTAATTAGTTGCTATTTAGGGCAGGTGGCTGCTTAAAGCAAGGTGAAAGTAAAACAGAACGCTCCTGTAGGAGCGTTCTGTTTTACTTTCACCTTGCTTTAAGCAGCCACCTGTCTTTAGCACAAAATACTTGATATTATTTAGTGGCCGTTATGGAGAGGTTTTACTGTAAGACTTTATTCTCAAGTATCTGAACAATCATATGCTTGAGAATGAACCCAGACCCATGAAAAAAGTTTTTATTACCTCAAGGCCAGATCTGAGAACTGCTGAAGCCGTTTAATCAGGGTTTCTTGTTTTCCGATTCTAATTATTTCTGTCAAAAAGCCCTACTTTCATTATGGTTTCTACTTAACACAACAACACAAAGATCTGCTTTGAAAGTCAGGGACATAATGTCCAACAATTTTTTTCTTCAAAATTTACCATACTATGTACATTCTTTGGCACTTTTACGACTACAAGGTCTCAACTAATTGAGGGTTTAATGTAAAACTATTGTAAATACCTTAACCATTTCTTTCATATAAACGCATTTTCACACATTTGCAGAGTAGACTAGATCAGGCGGCTCCTATAGGAGCCGTCTGTTCAGGGTCTGCTCTATTTGCTTATGAAAATATAACATATGATTCTACAGTTTCTGTCTCAGCCAAAATGTCCCGTGTCCATATGACATTATAAAAATTAATCTAATTAATATTCATGATGTCATTTTTTCCTACAATAATATTGGACAGAGAAAGGGCCAAGACAGATTGTACTGTATTCACAAATAGTATTACCATTTTACCTGAAGTACTTGCAATAGTTCACTAACCCCTCAATGTTGGAGTCCTACTTGAGGCACACCACATGACAAACATTTTCAGCCACACACAATGCAAGCCTAGTCCCCAACACGTCTTAACCCTTCTGCATTATATAATCACACCTTTTCACGCCTTTGCAAAGAGAGAAAGCCAAGATCAGAAAGCTCCTGCAGGGGCTGTCTGATCCGGGGTCTGCACAATTTGCTTACATAACTAAAGTTACTGTTTGAAATGGTGATATAATACTTCTTTATTTAATTTTTTTTAACCCTTTCCCTGTTCTGTGTTTATTTCAAATTTCAATACCTACTGAATATTCATAGACAAAATAGTTATAATTATATATGGAAGGTGGAACATTGTAGCCATTTTAGAAACTAAAGAACCAGATCTATCAAATTCTATTAACAAACAGAGCAGACCCTGATCAGATGGCTCCTATAGGAGCCGTCTGATCTGGGTCTACTCTGTTTGGAAATGTAAAACACGTTATATGAGGGAAAGGGTTAATGCAAGACTTAAATCAATTATTATTCACAATTGGCAATCTTCAATGAATATTTGAAAGTTCAGGGCTATGTGACATCAGAGCAAGACCCTGACCCAGCTGATCTTTACAACATGCCTTTTTAATAGGTGCAGCTCATTTATACACAAACCAATCTATATCCTCCTGCCTGTAGGGTTTAAAACTCTACAAAGACAGAAATGTATCAGAGCTGCCAGTATTGCACTACACCACAGTAACTATTCCACAGATGAATGCCCAAATTTAACCCTTTCCCCTCATAAATATTTATCTAAGAAATCATGACATCAATATCAATATTTAATTACATTTTTATAATAGCATATGAACACAGAAATGTAAAATATCTATATTATTTCATAAGCAAACAGAGCAAACCCTGATCAGACAGCTCCATTGGGAGCTGTCTGATCTGGGTCTACTCTGTTTGCAAACACAGAGACATAGGTAAGGAGTGTAAATGGAAACCATTTTTTAAAAAAAATTCTCCTTTATTTCTCCACCAACCCTTGTAGTTTGACATTCTTTGTAATCATCTCTTTGAGACAATTCTAAAGAGTGGTCACAACATTGGGTTTGGTAGAGAAATAACAATTTCGATATTTGAATGTCACCCCTCACCTAAGCCTCTTTAACACAACCTGGAGGTTTTAAATATATTTTATGAAAATGTCAAAGTTACAAAAATATGAGCATTCAAGAGTTTCCGCCATCTCGAATTCAACTACCTTGTGCAGAAATATAACCTTGGCTTTTCACAATGGATACTAAACTACAGGTTAATGATGAAAATATATCCTTCTCGCCATCACATCCCACAAGGCAGAACAGGTGCCCACACACACATAGCCACTGAATGACTAAACTACCAGCCATCTGATCTGAGTCTATTCTGTTCGCAAATGCGCAAGTAGTCTCTATCAATTGAAGGATTAATCAAATATCCAATGCTCTTCTATTTGAAATACATATCAACAATTCATTTTTTCCCTTTTTTCAAAACAGCTCAATACAAGAACAGGCACATAAATTCTGATGCTTGATTTTGATCCAACTATTCACAAATTACATAGTGGATAACTGTCTAAGAAAATCTACCACATATGTACTGTGACTGAGTTAAGAATAGTTAATAAAACAAGAATCCAGCTAAATAACCCTTCACTCTGTATTTCTGCCTTTTTACCTCTTTGCTAACAGAGTAAGTGCAGATCAGATAGCACCTATTGGAGCTGTCTGATCAGTGTCTGCTCTGTTTACTACTCTGTTACAGATCTGATTCTCTATTGTCATGGCAACAAAATTCCTTATTGTATGGTTTTTGAAAATGGTCATTCTGGCATGAATATTAATGAAGTAAAGGGTTAACCCTTTCCTCCATAAATATTAATGTAAGAAATAATGATGTCATCAATATTAATTAGATTGAATTTTATAATAGCACATTAAATTTATAGTAAGAATTGCCATGGCAGAAACTGTATATTATAGCAAAAGCAAAGAGCACACACTGATCAGACCTATAGGAGCCGTCTGATCTGCAAAGGCATATTGATGAAGTACAGGGTATACTGAACATGAATATATCCTTAACAAGAGGGCCATGAGGCCCTGAAGCGCTCACCTGAGATACCCCAGGGGTGGGGCCATTTTTGAACAGTAAGTCATCATTTGTACAACCTTGGTAGAAAACTAATAAGCCCCAAGGCAGGGCTAATTTTTGCCCAGAGGTCGGGGTCGTAAGTTGAACATTCTTAGCAGAAGACAACAAGCCAAAGCTACATATTTGTAGAGGACCATTAGATCTTGTTACATACCAAATATCAAAGGTCTAGGCCTTACAGTTTCATCAGATTTTAAAAGATTTTCCTATGAAAAACTGATAAGCCCTTTGGCGGGGCCATTTTTGGTCCAGGGTCATAATTTGAACAATCTTTGTAGAGGACCATTAGATCATGCTACATACCAAATTTCAAAGGTCGAGACCTTACATTTTCAGAGAAGAATTTTAAAGATTTCCCTATGAAAAACTGATAAGCCCATGGGCGGGGCCATAGTTGGCCCGGGGGTCATAATTTGAACAATCTTTAAAGAGGACCATTAGATCATTCTACATGCCGAATATCAAAGGTCTAGGCCTTACAGTTTCAGAGAAGATTTTTAAAGATTTTCCAATGAAAAACTGATAAGCCCTTGAGTGGGGCCATTTTTGGTCCGGGGGTCATAATTTTAACAATCTTTGTAGAGTACCATTAGATCATGCTACATGCCGAATATCAAAGGTCTAGGCCTTACAGTCTCAGAGAAGACGATTTTTAAAGATTTTCCTATGAAAAACTGAAAAGCCCTTGGGTGGGGCCATTTTTGGCCCAGGGGTCATAATTTGAACAACTTTTGTAGAGGACTATTAGATCATGCTACATGCCGAATATCAAAGGTCTAGGCGTTACAGTTTCATAGAAGAAGATTTTTAAAGATTTTCCTATGAAAAACTGATAAGCCCTTGGGCGGGGCCATTTTTGTCCGAGGGGTCATAATTTGAATATTCTTTGTAGAGGACCATTAGACCATGCTACATGCCGAATATCAAAGGTCTAGGCGTTACAGTTTCATAGAAGAAGATTTTTAAAGATTTACCAATGAAAAACTGATAAGCCCTTGGGCGGGGCCATTTTTGGTCCGGGGTCATAATTTTAACAATCTTTGTATAGGACCATTAGATCATGCTACATGCCGAATATCAAAGGTCTAGGTCTTACAGTTTCAGAGAAGACGATTTTTAAAGATTTTCCTATGAAAAACTGATAAGCCCTTGGGTGGGGCCATTTTTGGCCCAGGGGTCATAATTTGTACAATTTTTGTAAAGGGCCATCAGATCATGCAACATGCCAAATATCAAAGGTCTAGGCGTTACAGTTTCATAGAGAAGATTTTTAAAGATTTTCCTAAGAAAAACTGATAAGCCCTTGGGCGGGGCCATTTTTGGCCCAGGGGTCATAATTTGTACAATTTTTGTAGAGGACCATCAGATCATGCAACATGCCAAATATCAAAGGTCTAGGCCTTACAGTTTCAGAGAAGAAGATTTTTAAAGATTTTCCTATGAAAAACTGATAAGCCCTTGGGCGGGGCCATTTTTGGTCCGGGGGTCATAATGTGAATAACGTTTCGTTCCCCCTAGCCACTGATGCTTCTGACAAAATTTGGTTAAAATCGGGTCAGCAGTATCAGAGGAGATGTCATTTGAAAATGTGGACGGACGCCGGACGCCGGACACCGGACGCCGGACGACGGACAAAGAGTGGTCACAATAGCTCATCCTGAGCCTTTGGCTCAGGTGAGCTAAAAACATGGGTGACTATTACAAACATTGCCTACAGACTAAATCTTATGCATATTGTGGTTATGCAGAAAATATACATGATGTATATGGGGGTACTTTAAAACCCGATTCAAGTGACTACTAATTAAACACAGGGGTCTGAAAAAGCAGATGGTAGCGTTTACCCATTCCCTCATATTGATGTCTTTGTAAATATCACTTTTTAAAACCATTGTGATAGAGCATTTGCTCCATAGGAGCAAATGCTCTATTTATCACAATGCTTTTGAAACTACACAATTCTAAAAAATTCCCCGTTTTTCTAGTATCAAAATGCTCCTTTTCAGTAGATTTATTCACAGAGTTCGGGTTTAAGGATAGCCTATGAGGTAATGGGTTAAAGTAGGGCAAAATTTACACACAAAGTTCCTACAATACTTTTGTGTTGTATTAAGCTACCACTAAGACCCAGTATTATGCTATTGTTTTTATCAATGGTCACTTAAGACTGGTTTTACTGTACTGACATTTGATCAAAACAAACCTGAGATCACTTTTACCTTTTATATCAAACTAAGAACAGTTTTTAACGACACAAGTACTTGACATACATATAAATCTGTTGTAATGGTTTCTTAAATATTGCATACCATTTTTAACCCTTTACTTCATATAGATGCCTTTACCAGCAGAGTAGAGCCAGATCAGATGGCTCCTGTAGGAGCCATCTAATCAGGGTCTAGTCTATTTGTTTGACCCTTTCCTCCATAAATACGCATTTCTACGCCTCTGTAAAAGTCACTTCTTGAAACCATTGTGATAAATAGAGCATTTGCTCCTTAGGCGCAAATGCTCCATTTATCACACTGGTTTCAAAACTGAAATTTTCCTTTTCTCTAGTTAACGCTCCTTTTCGGTAGATTTATCTCAAAGAGACTGGATCTAAAAATAGCCTATGAAGGAATGGGTTAAGGAATTACGGTATATAGATCTGATTCTGTAGTATCTGTAATGGCCAGAAATATCGTGTTCATATACAGTAGAACCCCTCTAATGAGACCACTTAATGAACAAACACTGGTGTCTTTATAAGCAGGTGGTTGCTTAATGCAGGACTAAGGCTTTCTGCATAACATTCGTCCTGCATTAAGCTACCACCTGCCTTTGCCACTGTGAATTATGCCCCTTTTTGCTGGTCACATTTGAGGGGTTTTACTGTACCACTATAAAAATTCACCTAATATTCATGTAATCATTTAATACATAACTACTAATGAAAGAAAGTGCTAAAGCAACCATCAAATACAATTCAGTAACTAAACTGAAATAGTGTCCAATGTTTACATGCTATACCGAATTTCAGGGCCACATTGTCTTCCACTGCAATTGATTATACAAATCATCATTGAAGCCTATTTTTTCAGAGTTTGTTTTAGTGGACTCTGTACCCTCAACAATTGACTCTCTTTAACCCTTTCCCTGTTCTAAACTTATTCCAAATTTTAATACCTACTGAATATTCATGGACAAAATAGTATGAACTATGGAAGGCAGAACATTGTAGCTATCAATTTCCATTAGGAAACAAAGCATACCCTGATCAGACAGCTCCTATAGGAGTCGTCTGATCTGGGTCTACTCTATTTGCAAATGCATGAAAAGGGGTTTATAAGGAGGAAAGGGTTAAATTGCTTTCCAAGAACTTTCTAACACTCCATTGGTCCATGACAATGCCAAGCATATCAACTCTTTGCACACACAGTAATTATCATTTACAGTAATTGATGCCCACTTTTAACCCATAACTTCATAAATAGTGCATAAGAAATAATGAAATCAAATCATGAATATCTAATAAACTATTTTTTTTAAACAAAACCATTTCATTTTTGGGCCACGGAAGAAACTGTTGTCAAAACCACGAATTTAAATCTTGCCCTAAAATATCTTATGCAAATTGCTGAGTACCGTATATGCAAAACTGGTGCTTCAAAGATTATGCGATAACCCTTTCCCTCATATAACACTTTTTCAGACAAAGCTGTCTGATCAGGGCCAACTGTGTTTGCTTATGAAATAGATCTGGCTCTAGTATCTACTAATACCAAAATATCCTACGAACATGTCATTATAAAAATTCAGCTAATAAATATTCATCATGTCATTTTTAGGAGATTATTTTGTACATGTATATTGAACAGGGAAACGGTTAAGAAATCAAAATGTCAGAAAATGGAAATGTAGCAAAATTGGCCAATCTTCCTTATCATCAACAATAACAGCCATAACAAATACTGTATAAACTTTCAAGAAATTAATCCACTGCCCTTTAACTATATACTTGATAAACTGCCTTTTTACAACTTTGCAAACAGTAGTAGACCCAGATCAGATGGTTCCTGTGGGAACTATCTGATCAAGGTTTGCTGTTTCCCTACATTTTGCATTTATATTTTACAGATCTGACTCTCTACAGCAATGGTAATACATTTTCTTATTTATACTTTTGAAACAAGAACTTTCAAAATGGGTGGATTCTGCATGAATATTCGTCAAGTAATGGGTCTACACTGATCTGTGTCTACTCTGTTTGCAAATGCATGAAAAGGTCTTTATATGAAGTAAATGGTTAACCCATTCCCTCATATTGATGCCTCTGCAATAGTAGTCACCTGTTGAAACCATTGTGATAAATAGAGCATTTGCTCCTAAAGGAGCAAATGCTCCATTTATCACAATTGTTTCAAACTACAAAATTCTGAAAGTTTCCTTTCCTCTAGTTAATGCTCCTTTTCGGTAGATTTAAAGTGGTTGGATCTAAAAATAGTCTATGAGGTAATGGGTTAAGGTGACCCTTCTTATGTGGAGCTTTGAGGACAGATCCTAAAACCCCTTCAGACTTTGACCCGCACTTCATTTAATCATTAAACTGGATGAATATCAATCACAAGTCTAGATAAGATGCATACTTTCAAATATTTTAAAGAATACCTCCATTATTTCTCCATCAAACAGTATATTGTGACCACTCTTTAGAATCCTCTCTTTGGGACGATTCTATAGCGTGGTCATGATATAGGGGTTTGGTGGAGAAAACAATTCCACTATTTGAATACGCACCTTTAATCTATTGCTCCGATTTATTCAAGAAATAACATCATCAACGTGAATATTAATTAAATTATCTATTGTAATGCCAATTAAACGTAATTTTTTTTAACCATGACAGAAACTGTAGAATCAGATCTATATTTTTCTCCATATGCAAACAGTGCTTCCTCTAAGCAAACAATGCAGACACTGTCTGACCATTCCAAGAGTTATTTGATGTACATCAATTTTGTTCACATCTCTATAAGTTTAACATTTTCCCCCATAAATATTAACCCATTACCTCATAGACTATTTTTAGATACCTCCTCTTTGAATAAATCCAACAAAAAGGAGCATTAACAAGAGAAAAGGAAACTTTTTAGAATTTTGAAATCATTGTGATAAATAGAGCATTTGCTCCTATAGGAGCAAATGCTCTATTTATCACAATGGTTTCACAAAGTGACTGAGTGGTCAATATGAGGGAATGGGTTAAAGACTTTTCATTTCAATTGATAGTCACTGACTGAATTTTCATAATTACACAGTAACAAGCAATTTTATTTTGACTTTGACAGAAGCTTCAGAATAAGATCTATACTATTCCATAAGCAACTAGAGCAGAATCTGATCAGATGGCCCATACATGAGCTGTCTGATCTGGGTCTACACTGTTTGCAAAGGGGCCAAAAGTCTTCAATATGAGGGAAAGGGTTAATAGACGACACTTTTAAAATGAAACCTATTCAAATATATAAAGAACTTGTTTTAACCCTTTCCTTCATATAAACGCTTTTTCACGCATTTGCAAACAGAGAAGACCCAGTTCCTATAGCAGCTGTCTGATCTGGGTCTGCTCCGTTTGCTAGAATTTTATAGATCTGTGTCTTTACTTTATACTAAAATGGCTGTAATGTTCTAGATTTCATTATAACTAATTTTGTCCATGAATATTCAGTAGGTACTGAAATTTGGAATACACATAGAACAGGGAAAGGTTTAATGTATAAATATACAATAAAACCTCTCAAATGCATCCACTTATAGCATAACAGGAGGGAGCAGCCAGATACTTTTATAGAATCCAATATTTAAAATACAGTAAAACCTCTCTATAACGACCACTAAATTACATCAAGTATTTTTTGTTAAAAGGCAGGTGGCTGCTTAAAGCAACGTGAAAGTAAAACAGAACGCTCCTATACATGTAGGAGCGTTCTGTTTTACTTTCACCTTGCTTTAAGCAGTCACCTGCCCTCAATACCAACTAATTAATACAATTTAGTGGTCGTTATAGAGAGGTTTTACTGTACAAAGTGGTCACTTAATGGAGGTTCAACTGGAATCTTGTGCTGTTTTGGGGTCAAAAAATACAAAATATAAACAAATCTGTATGCATTGTATGTTTTGCAGCAGGAAGTAATAACATGCACATTGTTTTGTTAACCCTTAACCTCAAACTCTATAAACGCAATTGCAAACAGAGTAGACCCAGATCAGACAATTCCTGTAGGAGCTGTCAGATCAGGGCCTGCTGTTTGCTTATGGGATAATATAGATCCACTTCTAGGTTGTACAGCGACAAACTATTCCCGTGTTCATTGGCAGTTATAAATTTCCATGAAGTCATGAATTCTTGTTTGAATATTCATGAGGTATCGGGTTAAGTAGCCTTTGGTATAGATCTTGATGAAATTAAGATTCTGTGTCAAACCGACTTATCAAATCCTAAACCATTCACAACAAGACTTATTAAAAATGTTTTATGCCATTTCTGTGTAGTTAATCCATCACTAGGGAGCTCCTTTTAGGTGAGATTTTAATAGTGACATGGGTTCCCGCTTGATGCCATGGAGAGGTTGTGAGGTGGCGTGGTCCACAATGCTGAACACAAACTGCACACAGCCCACCTTGATATAGCTGCCGTGGTGTAGGATAGCCGTGCCCTCCCAGCCCGCCCCACCAATCATACTTGAGCTGCTGCCTTTACAGTTACAGTGTCGCCTCATCTAAACACACAGAAAATACATATTTATTTCCAACACACTGTCTTTGGTAATTAACCCTTTCCCTGTCCTATGTTTATATCAATTTCAAGAGCTGTCTGATCTGGGTCTACTCTGTTGGCATGAAAAGGTGTTTATATGAGGGAAAGGGTTAAGTCTTTGCATACTATTGACAATTTGTAATAACCTATGAAAACACTGTGAATCCAGATATTGAAAAGAGCAAAAGACAATCATTTCTGCAGACTACAATTACTTAATATGCAAAGAGTTAACCCTTTCCTGCATAGACCATTTTTAGATACATCCACTTTGAATAAATCTACCGAAAAGCAGTATCAACTAGTGAAAAGGAAATTTTTTAGAATTGTGTAGTTAGAAACCGTTGTTATAAATAGAGCATTTGCTCCTATAGGAGCAAATGCTCTATTTATCACAATGGTTTCAAGAAGTGACTATTACAGAGGCGTAGAAAGGCGTATTTATGGAGGAAAGGGTTAATTCAAAATAATGATAAAAGATTCCCGATATTACATCAGTAGTAAAGCTATACAACTTGTCATGGAGTCTTGTATTCATGCATCCAATAAAGGGTTATAACAAATCAAACCCGTTACTCCGTAAATATGCCTTTGCAAACAGAGTAGACCCAGATCAGACAGATCCTATAAGAGCTGTCTGATCAGTCTACTCTTTTTGCTTATGACATAATATAGATACGATTTACGATGTTCTGTCATCGCCAAAACTTCTTGTGTCCATGTGCTATTATACAATTGATTTAACACTCATGAAGTCATTTTTTTTTCATGAATATTCATGCAGTAAAGGGTTAATCAATTCATACCAATTTGACTCTACTATCAACCCTTTCCCTGTTGAATATTCATGTTAAAAAATAATGACATAATGAATATTAGCTGATCTTTTTTTTTTTGAATGGTATACATACACATGGAGGATATTATGTATTGGTAGAAACTATAGTCAGATCAATTATGAAGTCATAAGCAAACAGCTGACACTGATCAGACAGCTTATACAGGAGCTGTCTGATCTGGATCTACTGTCTGCAGAGGTGAAAAATCATTTGTATGAAGGAAAGGGTTCAACGATGAGCCACCATGGTATCAATGCCTTTTTAAGGCTTTGCAAACAGAGTAGACCAAGATCAAATGGCTCCTGAAGGAGCTGTCTGTTCAGTGTCTGCTATGTTTGCTTATGAAAGCATATAGATCTGATCGTACAGTTTTTGTCTAAACCAACAACTACATATCCAAAAAGTTGAATACTCTGACCATGTTGTTGAAAAGAAATGCACAATAAATCAACGGTGACAACTAAAGTCGGTGATAGTTTCTACCAGTTGTCCCAGGTATCAGATAAACCAGGTCACATTGTAACATTTTTTCTGCCAACACAGCAAAGACACAATCTAAATCGTACCGCTGAAGATCTTGAGCTAAGTGTAAGTCTCTCGTCTGCTTTCATCTTTGGTTTGCTGGTTTTGATGAGATGCCGTACAGCTGCTACAACAGCTGACGGCTGTGGAGTGGTAGCTGGTTTGTCTGAGAAGTCACAGGAGTATAACACATTATCAACAGTCGTTCCATGTTCGCTGTAGTTCAGCAGTTCATAATGTTTGCTTGTCTAGAATATAAAAGAAGAAAAGTCAATGATGTTTCTAATATCAGCACACATCGACACGATTCTCTAGTGCTTCACTTCACATACTCCGAGACAATTTTCTACAAAGGACTCCCCTCTATTTTTCTTTATCAAATACCCATCCATAACCCTTTACTCTATACAATGTATATATGCACCGTTTTATGCCTTTGAAAACAGAATACACTCAGATCAGAGAGCTCCTGTAGGAACTGTCTGATCAGGGTCTAGGTGTTTGCTCATGAAATAATAGAGTCAAGGACAAAAGCTTTTGTGTTCATAAGCCCTTGACAAAATAGGACTCAAATTCCACTTGTCCTGTACGTCATTATTGTAAAGCAAGAGTTTTGTCTACATTGCAGGATGAGTGACAAATTCAAGAGTTGTTGTCCCCTGGCATCTAATTAGGGTCTTCACTGATTGTGATTTTCATACTGCTACAGATTATTTCATTTCAACTTCTTCCAATTCCAACAAGCTTTTGAGAAACTACTGACAGAGCGTCAAACAGCTTGGATCCTAATGAGACGCTGGGTTACTCGGCGTTTCAATAGGATCCACAAATGCACGGCAGGTTGCAGTTGGCAGAAGCAGGATTAAACAATATCATTCAACAAACACTTTACTTACTTCATCATAGAAAATGAAAGCATGTTTAGGCGAGACAAAATTGCACTGTCCGTACTGGCCAAGACACACATCCATATCTGCCCCTGTAACAACAAAGACAAAATTTATATGCTTTATATTATCCAGGAAAAAGTTAACTCAAGTAAAGTACCTAGTTATAGTCTACTTTCAGTCCGAATGTACATTTACTCCCCTGGTCATTGGCCTACAATATTGAGCACTGCTAACATATGGCGTAATCATGCAGCCGCAGTACCGGCGAGTGACCCTCACAGGTACCCATTTGTACTCACAGGTACCTCAAGTGTATATTACTAAATACTATATGCATAGTTACACGAGTCGACATAAATACATAATAGATTATCATGAAAGCAGAGCTACAGATAATGGTGCATACTCAAATACTAAAATTGTCATTTCTCTACCAAACCCTATACTGTGACCATTCTTTAGATTGTGTCTTTGAGACGATTCTAAAGAATGGTCACAGTATAGGGTTTGGTGGAGAAATAAAGGAGAGCTATTATTGAAAATGTTTAAAATTGTAAAAAAATTACGTATCTTAGCTGGAGTTCTGTGAAAGATTCAAGTCTGTAAATATTAAAATTTACTACAAACCGTACACAAGTTGAAAGTAAATACTGGTACTTGACTCACCTGTGCCTATTGACAGAGTTCTGTAGGGCATTGAGATTGTCTCCCCTTTCCCTGATAGTGGGCATAAAACAGCCCGAGCCTGCACTTCCTGTAAGCCTGTAAATATTGAAGAGATTGATACATAGCATTTTGAACTGCAGTTTAGCTCTCTACCTGATGTCTTGCCTTAACACTTTGCATAAAAACATGAAATGGACACCACATACAGACAAGATGTTGCAGAAATAATCCCCACAAGCATTCTTTTTTTTTAAGTTTCATCCAAAGTAAAAAATGGAACCATGAGAAGTACTTTTTAAAAATTCCATCAAAGAATTTATCATTAACCTTCGTCCTGCTGTAAAATTCAATGTCTGTTCAAACTTTGTCCTGCTGAATTTTTTATTTCCTGATCATTCAAACTTTTGAAAAACTACTGACTAAGTGTCAAATCAGCTTGTATCCTCCCTGTTGAGATGCAGAGTTTACCCTTTCCCTCATATAAATGCCTTTTCACACATTTGCAAACAGAGTAGACCCAGATCAGACGGCTCCAATAGAAGCCCTCTGATCAGGTTCTGCTCAGTTTGCTAATGGAATTTGATAGATCTATCTGTTTCTAAAATGGCTACAATGTTACACCTTCCATATTTCATTGTAACTACAGTTGAACTTCGATAAGTCGAACTTCAAGGGACCGTACAAATTAGTTCGAGATAACAGATGTTCGAGTCATCCGATTTCCAATCTGAATGATTTGTCAAGACCACAGCTTAATACAGGTCTAAAGTAATGCTGAAAGCTCCTGTAGGAGCTTTCAGCATTACTTTAGACCTGTATTAAGCTGCCACATGTGTTTCTAGATATCTGTAGTGATACATTTTAGAACAATTCTGTGGTGTTATTTATGGAAGGGCTGGACTTTTTTGTTTGAGTTATCGCGAAGTTCGAGTTATCCGAGTTCGAGATATCGAAGTTCAACTGTATCTTGTCTATGAATATTCAGTGGGTATTGAAATTTGAAAATAAAACCAGAACAGGGAAAGGGTTAATCTGGATCCAAACTGTTGGAAACCCTATCTTTTTGGTACTCAAAAAATGTTCCCGCTCCAAAGCAGTTCTGAACAGTTCTAAATAATGTTTTAACCGTAACTCCATGAATATTCAAGTAAGAAAAAAAAAGGCATAATGAATATTTATTAACTGAATTTTTAACATGGCATTATGGACAATATTTCAATCTACAGTGAAACTTGTTTTCATCGGCCATTCGTTTATTCAACAGTTACATAGAGGTCTTAAAAAGCAGGTGGTTGCTTAATGCAGGACAAAAGAGAACCCTTATAGACCCATAATTATACTTCTTTTAGATTGCTGCTATATAACCCTTTCCCTCATATAAATGTGCCTTTTCTCACATTTGCAAACAGAGTAGACCCAGATCGAACGGCTCCTAGAGGAGCCGTCTGATCAGGGTCTGCTTTGTTTGCTAATGGAATTCGAAAGATTTGTTTCTTTACTTTCTAAAATATCTACCATGTTTCACCTTCCATATTCCATTATACCTATTTTGTGCATGAATAGCCAGTAAGTATTGAAATTAGGAATAAACATAGAACAGGGAAAGGGTTAAGACAGGTTCTACTGGATAGTATTTCATAAGCAAAAGAGAAGACCCTGATCAAATGGCTCCTACAGGAGCAGTCTGATCTGGATCTACCCTGATTAAATAGACATCAATAGACTTATCTATGGAGTAAGTAGTTATGTGATGTCTATGACTTCTAACAAGGTTACTGTACTTTGGGAATAATTGGTGTCGTGATATTTTCGCCACTTTGCTTCAAAATGCTCGTGTTTTATTTTGGCCCGTTTAATTTTCGCCATTCTGGGATTAAAGGGGCCAGAAAATAAACACATGTATGAATCGAAAGTGGAAGAGATTACACTGCCTTTGGTTAACTTCAAGTCTTTGAGTTGTTATTGTTAAAACGGAAATACTAGGAGTAGGTAATTCTATTTCCGGTCATGTCTAATTCCAGGGATAAAATGGTAAGTGTACAGTATATCAGCTAAGTGTAAATATTTTGTTTCAGACATTTGTGCAAATGATTGAATTGCACACTTGCTATAGAAGAAAGTGATTAAAAGTGATTAAACGCTCAAGCAATACTGCTGTAATCACTGTTTGTATATATGCCATGCATTACTTACGATAGTGTCTTGCGTAGGTGCTAATTGTGTGTGTACAATGGATAAGTTACATTTCAGCGATAAAAGTGTTATTTATTTGTCAAGGATATATTTTGGTGTGTTAAATTTTCGCCCTTTCGCACCTGGTAGCGAAATAGGCCAATTATTAACCACGGCCAATTATTCCCAAAGTACGGTATGGCAGTTCTCCATATTCTCCTCAAGCAAGTGACCATATACATGTAGTAATTTGAATACATTAATTATCTTGTAATGTTAAATCTGTATACACATTAATAATTTAAGCCATCTAATTTTCAGTACCTGGGGAGGTTAGCAGTCCATTGATTGTGCCTGAGGCTTTCTTCTGGCTGTCTGAGGAGTTTTTGGGTGGTGTTAGCTGCTGCAGCCGTTGCCAGGCTAGGATCTGGATAAGTTTCTCATCCAGCTTACTCAGCTCAAGATCTAAAACACAAAATGTCAAAAATAGAACCATTTTACCAGCTAACTTCTGTAGAATATATTCTAGTTCAGAACTATTGACAAGGGGCACATTTCAAATAGTAAAATTGTCATTTAACTTCAGTGATCACAAAATAGGATTTATTCAAATCATTATTTTACGTATTGTAAGTTTACAAAATTAGAAAACAAATTTGAAATCCCACTTCAAACTATGACTTAAGTTTTAACCAGGACAAAGCCCTCTTCTCTACAACCTCTTTAATCCATTTAACCCCTTCCCTGTTGAATATTCATCATCATGTAAGAAATAATGTCACCATCATGAATATTAGTTGAATTTTTATAATCATTAATGGCATACTTACATGTACACAGGATGTGTTTGTATGGGTAGAAACTCTAGAGCAGATCTATTCGAATTCCATAAGCAAACAGAGAAGACCCTGATCAGACTGATCCTGCATGAGCTATCTGATCTGGGTTTACTGTTTGCAAACGGGCATAGAAAGGCATATTTATTGAGTGAAGAGTGCACTTGCCGAAGTATGTATGAATCAATCTAGGTTTCATTTGAACGAATGATTCTGAAAGAACAATTGCCAATATGGCCTTTTGAAATTAATTTGTGAAGCAAACAGAGCAGACTCTAAAAGAACCTCCTGGCCTGGGTCTTCACAGTTTACCTATTGCTTTTTTAGAGACACCAAGCATAAATGACAAGACACATGTACCTCACAGTGATTACAAACATGCCTAACATAATCCTTTAACAGAATACCTGTTCAATATTTATGTAAGAAATACTGAAAAAGTGACATCATGAATATTTATTATCTGATTTTTAAAATATATTTTTCTCAAGGGAATGTTTTGCTTCGACAAAACCTAGAAACAGATCTATATATATCATAAGCAAACAGCAGACCCTAATCAGACTGCTCCCACAGAAGCTGTATGATCTGGGTCTACTGTTTGCAAATGAGTGATAAAGCATCTATATGAGGGCAAGTGAGAAAATGTATACTGGCAATTAACCCTTTCCCTCATATAAACGTGTTTTCACGCATTTGCAAACAGAGTAGACCCAGATCAGACAGCTCCTAGAGGAGCCGTCTGATCAGGGTCTACTCTGTTTGCTACTAGAATTTGAAAGATGTTTCTTTGCTTTCTAAAATGTCTACAATGTTCCATCTTCCATATTTCTTTTTAAGTATTTTTGTTAATGAATATTCAGTAGGTATTGAAATTTGGAATAAACATAGAACAGGGAAAGGGTTAAAGTGTAGTCAGATTAGACAGTACCTCTCCCTGTTTATAAAATTATTATCCAAAATCCTGTAGGATTTGTTTGCCTTTCATACTGACTGGACTCGGATGGGTTGTCCCACTTGGAATGTCCAGCATTCAAAGGGTTAAGCAGTTTTTACAGTACAAAGAAGAGAAAGTCAGCATTGGCACATTTATTGTATCCCTATACACAGAAAGAAATGCTAACCTGCGGTGCCCTCCAGGCACTGTTGGAGTGTGTTGTTCAAGGAGATTATTGCTGAAGAAGACTGGTTACCTGTAATTATTTATAACACTTTTGATTAGATCAAACATGTTGTATAATTTGAAACTTCTATAATTGTGATTTATATAGATTAAAAGTGCAAGGTTTACTCTTGGCACATCTTGCAAAATTCTCTGTTTTGAGCTGAGAGAGAAGTTAAACTAGAAATGTGTCCATAGGACACTGATGCACCCACTTCAGACTTTTTGTCACAGAAAGTAAGGGTCCGGACAAGATATTTTTAAAGTCATTTTTGTAAATAAAAGGCCACAACTCCTAAACGACTAAGGCAATTTACATGGCTATCGAACTTGACCAAGATATAATGGCCACAAACAAGTGTGTAAAGTCTGATGTGGATTGGACAAATATTTTCCAAGAAAGAGTCTGGACAAGATATTTTTTGCAAGATATTTTTAAAGTCATTTTTGCAAATAAAGGACCACAACTCCTAAACGACTGAGGCGATTTACATAGCTATTGAACTTGAACAAGACATAATGACCACAAACATGAGTGTGAAGTTTACCTGATGAATATTTACATAGAACAAGAGCACCGCAAGACGGGGCAATATACGCCCGAAGGCTGTTCTATAAAATTATGTTGAAAAATAAAGGAGGAGTTAGTTACACAAGAAATTGCTACCCGAAACTATCAAAGGGCAATAACTCCAGAATGAAAAATGATATGAGAGTTATCTCACTGATATGCACAACTACACATCAATATCTATCATTCCTGAAAGTTTGAAGAAATTATGTTGAAAAATAAAGGAGGAGTTAGTTGCACAAGAAATTGCTACCCGAAACTATCAAAGGGCAATAACTCCAGAATGAAAAATGATATGAGAGTTATCTCACTGATATGCACAACTACACATCAGTATCTATCATTCCTGAAAGTTTGAAGAAATTATGTTGAAAAATAAAGGAGGAGTTAGTTGCACAAGAAATTGCTACCCGAAACTATCAAAGGGCAATAACTCCAGAATGAAAAATGATATGAGAGTTATCTCACTGATATGCACAACTACACATCAGTATCTATCATTCCTGAAAGTTTGAAGAAATTATGTTGAAAAATAAAGGAGGAGTTAGTTGCACAAGAAATTGCTACCCGAAACTATCAAAGGGCAATAACTCCAGAATGAAAAATGATATGAGAGTTATCTCACTGATATGCACAACTACACATCAGTATCTATCATTCCTGAAAGTTTGAAGAAATTATGTTGAAAAATAAAGGAGGAGTTAGTTGCACAAGAAATTGCTAACGGACGGACGGACGGACAGACGGACGGACGGACGACATGCGCCATACCCTAATACGTCCCTTCGGGCGTATAAAAACTCGAAACCATTTTTTAGATATGACTCGGGACAGTATTTCGCAAACAAATGGCCATAATTCTGGTGTTCCAAAGTCAACTGTGAGCGATACTTGCAGGGCCGCATCTCTTCAAGCTAGTAAGCATTTATACAAAGTTTAATAGAAAAACTTCAGACTGTTTCTAAGATATTACTCTTGGATGCATGGACGGACGGACAATGCCAAAGCTTTATCCCTCCACCTTCAGCAGGGGATAAACAAAGAAAATATTCGGGACCAAAGACATACATATATCTAAACTAGAACTATCACTAAAGGTGATGAATACCCCCACACGGCAGCCTTGATTGCAAATCCAAGTTTTGAACATGTAGAGAAAAATTCTGTAATTTATGCCAAGTATCAAGTGAATCAGGTTGAAATTGAAGGAGGAGTTCAAAGTACAAGATTTTGCCTGCCAATTTCAAGGCCAAAGGTCAAGGTCAAGGTCACAGAGACCTGAAATTTGTGTCTTGCACATCTACTACTTCTGAGTAACATTTATGCCAAGTATCAAGTAAATCAGGTTGAAAGTGAAGGAGGAGTTCAAAGTACAAGATTTTGCCTGCCAATATCAAGACCAATTTCAAGGCCAAAGGTCAAGGCCACAGAGATTTTTAATTTGTGTCTTGCACATCTACTACTCCTGAGTAACATTTATGCCAAGTATCAAGTGAATCAGGTTGAAAGTTAAGGACGAGTTCAAAGTACAAGATTTTGCCTGCCAATTTCAAGACCAATTTCAAGACCAACGGTCAAGGTCAAGGTCACAGAGACCTGAAATTTGTGTCTTGCACATCTACTACTCCTGAGTAACATTTATGCCAAGTATCAAGTGAATCAGGTTGAAAGTGAAGGAGGAGTTCAAAGTACAAGATTTTGTCTGCAAATTTCAAGACCAAAGGTCAAGGTCAAGGTCACAGAGACCTGAAATTTGTGTCTTGCACATCTACTGCTCCTGAGTAACATTTATGCCAAGTATCAAGTGAATCAGGTTGAAAGTGAAGGAGGAGTTCAAAGTACAAGATTTTGCCTGCCAATTTCAATACCAATTTCAAGGCCAAACCTCAAGGTCAAGGTCACAGAGACCTGAAACTTGTGTCTTACACATCTACTACTCCTGAGTAACATTTATGCCAAGTATCAAGTGAATCAGGTTGAAATTGAAGGAGGAGTTCAAAGTACAAGATTTTGCCTGCCAATTTCAAGACCAATTTCAAGACCAAAGGGTCAAGGTCAAGGTCACAGAGACCCGAACTTTGTGTCTTGCACATCTACTACTCCTGAGTAACATTTATGCCAAGTATCAAATGAATCAGGTTGAAATTGAAGGAGGAGTTCAAAGTACAAGATTTTGTCTGCCAATTTCAAGACCAATTTCAAGGCCAAACGTCAAGGTCAAGGTCACAGAGACCTGAAATTTGTGTCTTGCACATCTACTACTCCTGAGTAACATATATGCAAAGTATCAAGTGAATCAGGTTGAATGTGAAGGAGGAGTTCAAAGTACAAGCTTTTGCCAGCCAATTTCAAGACCATTTTCAAGGCCAAAGGTCAAGGTCAAGGTCACAGAGACCTGAAATTTGTGTCTTGCACATCTACTACTCCTGATTAACAATCATGCCAAGTGTCAAGTGAATCGGGTTGAAACTGAAGGAGGAGTTCGCCGTACAAAATTTTGCAGACAGACCGACCGCCGGACCGACCGACCGACCGACCGACAGGCTGATTCCAGTATACCCCCCTCAAACTCTGTTTGTGGGGGTATAATAACCCCAAGAAATCAAGTTTAGTACTAGAGTTCGAAAGTATATATAGTGAAATATTATAAGCATCGTGTCAAGAATCAAGACATGATAATTTACTGTACAAATATATATCACAGAATGAATCAATAACATAAGAAGTACACCTACCTGGCATTTGTGGAGGGTTGACAGTTATCACTTTTGTGGTTGAATTGCTTGCGGAGGAACTAGCTTTAATGATAGCACTACCAAGTCTTGTTGCCTGTCCCCGCGGTGACAGTATTGATGTTGGTCCTGAGGCTTTTCCTGACACTCCAGGCACCACTCGCGAGTACACATTGTTTGTTTTATTCACAGCACTTATAACAATATTCCTACCACTGCCTGAAGTCTGTGGATTGTTTGATGTAGCTGTCTGTTTGTCACCACTTGGCCAAGTTACTTTCACCACATTTGACTGTGGGGATTCTGCCGTTCCTATCACACCATTACTATCTGTCTTTGTTCTAGTTGCCTCTGCCATTTCTACATCACCGTTAACTGCGCTACATGAGGGGTTAAGTAATGAGACTGCCCCTTTTCCCACATCAAGGGTCCCAGAGTTTGAACCTATCACCTCACTACTTGAGACTAGAGGTCCATTTGGAACACTTTGATCACTATTTCCACTCTTGTTTGTTTTCAGATCACTACCAGAGGCAGTATTGGTGGTCTCTGTTAGGTTACTAACTTGATCAGCCAGTTCCCTATTTTGCACAGGTGGTACAGATGCCATTGGCTTTTCTGATTTGGAAGTCTCTGAGTTTTTAGAATTGTCTATGCTGTTGCTGCGTTCTAACTGATTTCGTGCAAGGAACTGAGCGATGCTGGTTTGTAATGACACTACCGATTTTAACCACTGAAAGAAAATAGAAGATGGGAGTATTATGCTTTTTTTCTCTAAGTTTCTTTACAAA
The DNA here is from genome assembly GCA_963576725.1 of Azorinus chamasolen. Classification (NCBI taxonomy): domain Eukaryota; kingdom Metazoa; phylum Mollusca; class Bivalvia; order Cardiida; family Solecurtidae; genus Azorinus; species Azorinus chamasolen. The sequence goes on along the minus strand of OY755240.1, from coordinate 63,707,771 downwards.
TGATCGAAACTGTCTGCTAGACCCTTTAATTCATGTATTAAGAGATATTAACATCATGGATATCAATTACATACAGAGCAATAGGTACGGGTGCCTATTGAAATACTAAACTCTTCATTTAAAGACACAATTCATTTTCATAATATAGAATTTGGTGTGGAATTTTTATAATTTACATATCTTATCTGAGTCTCTGAGATATATTTTTATAACAACATATTAACATACGATTTTTCAGCCATGGCAGTAACTGTAGAATTAGATCTATACTATTTCATTGGCAAACAGAGCAGATCCAGATTAGAGGGCTCCTACAGGAGCCGCCTGATCTGTGACTTCTGTTTGCAAAGACATTAAAAGGTGTATCTGTTGAGTAAAGGGTTACTTTCTCATCCAATCCCTTTATAACCACTCTTCATGACCATTCTTATGGTGTGTCACAACTATGTGTTTGGTAGGAAATATTCCCTCTATCTGGATTTCCGAGACACTAAAAGATTTAATCTTAACCCTAAGGCCTTAGCCCCATACAAAATTTTCTTCATGACTTTTCAGAGAAGATCCAGATAATATAGCTCTGTAGGAGCATTCTAACCTGGTTCTGCCCTGTTTGCTAGTAATTCTACAGTTTCTGCCAATACTAAAAATGATATGTTCATATACCATTATAAAAATTCAGCTAATGAATATTGAGTCACTGTTTCTTAACCCTTTCCCTCATATAAACGTGTATTCATGCATTTGCAAACAGAGTAGACCCAGATCAGACGGCTCCTAAAGGAGCCGCCTGATTAGGATCTACTCTGTTTGCTAACAGAATTAGATAGAACTGTTTCTTTGCTTTCTAAAATGTCTACAATGTTCCATCTTCCATATTTCTTTATAATTATTTTTTTATCGTTTTGTTCTTCAACACACATTCCCAAACATCTAGGAATTATTTTTTAAATGAATAATCAGTAGGTATTGAGATTTGGAATAAACCTAGAACAGGGAAAGGGTTAAACTGTTTATGAGGTAAAGGGTTAATCAACATAAAAATCTGAATAATTGGTTGGTTTTTATCAGGCGTTATGTAGTTTTAACAGTACTTCAGTCATATCACGACGTCCAGCTAATTACAGGTGGAGGAAGACCCCAGAGGTGCTTCTGTAAACAGAACAAATTGCACGATGTCATGCACAGAAGAACTTCCAAGTAGAGCCACAGACCTACTGCAAGACAGCTGGAAGGCTTCCTCACAAAAAAATCTGAAGAAAAAAACTACTGGAGTAAATTTGTTGTTAATGAGTTACATACATGTTCTTGTTCTTCTAGGGTTGTTTCTGAGACACAAGGCTCTGAAATGACATCCTCATTTGTCCCCCCAGTGTCTAAACTAGGTGCTGGTAAAATGTCAGGTGGGTGACGATAAAATTCTTTTATTGCAGGTGGTATCTGTAAGAGAAAATTGAATACAAGAGATGTTTGTAAAGCAATATAACCCCATTTTTTCAAATGGGGGTATAATAATACCTGGGTCCATGCTTATAAAACTGTTAGTTGAGTCTGAGTTCGTTCTAAAGATTTTGATTGGTCAGATTTGAGCCTTAGGCTCAAATCTGACCAATCAAAAGCTTGAGAACTCAAATCTGATTAATCAAAAGCTTGGACCCTGGCAACAATCACAATCTATAAGTTTAACCATTTACCTCATAGAGATATGTTTTGACGACTTTGCAAACAGAGTAGAACCAGATGAGCCAGCTCCTGTAGGACTCATTTGATCAGGGTCTGCTCTGTTTGCTTATGAAAGAATATAGATCAGATTCTAAAGCTTGTGCCATGGTAAAAATTTCCCCGTCTTACATGTCTTTGTAAAATTCCAGTTAATTAATCTTCACGATGGCAGTATTTGGTACAAGAATATTCATTAGGTAAAGGGTAAATAATAGTAAATAGATAAATAACCCTTTACTCCATTAATACAAATTTCTACACCTTTACAAACAGAAAAGACCCAGATCAGACAGCTCTGTAGGGGTCTGCTTTGTTTGCTTACGATATAACATAGATATGAATCTAGTTTTTGCCATTGTAAAAAATTCTTGTGTGCCGTTATAATATTAATCTAATTAATATTCATGATATCATTATTCTTAAAATCAATATTCATGGAGTAAAGGTTTAAACAAAACAATTTTATATGCTTATCTTAGTTGTAACAGTCAAGTTATAGAAATAGATTTATGAAACACTACTTACCGGTGCTGCTTTTCTTTTTGGGTGTTTATATTTTAATCTGAATGGAGGATCTTGTCTGTGCACTTTCTTCAGGAAGTTGATTTTGACGCTGTGCTGGTTTACCCGATCATTATAATGATCCCATAGTTTGAATCTTTCAGTAACAAGAGTTGTCTGTAACAGCTTCTCATCCTGCAAAACACAACATTTTTCAATCTTTACCTCAAAATAATGACAGTAGATTCTACCCATTACATATCCTGTATGAAAAGAGCGCTATATAAATGTGGTATAATAATAATAATAATAATTATGAATTTTAATTAACACATTCCCCCCTAGTGATGCATGTTTGCGCATCTGTAAAAGTCACATTTTGTAACTATTGTGATAAAAAGAGAATTTGCTCCTATGGAGCAAATGCTCTATTTATCACAATTGTTTCAAAACTACACAATTCTAAAATTTTCCTTTCCTGTAATAAATGTCCCCTTTCGGTAGATTTATTCAAAGAGGTAGTGTCTAAAAGTAGCCTAGGAGGGAATGAGTTATGTAATTTCCATATATAATACAGGTGAATACATTGCTACAATAAATAGCATAGAATCAGATCTATCTAAGACATTCTTTCCGCAAACAGAGCCAACCCTGAAGAGGCAGCTTGTACAGGAGCTGATCCTGATCAGACGGCTCGTATAGTCTACACTGCAAAATATGTCTCTCCAAACTCTCTATCTGGCAAAGCTTTAAACAAGACGCATAGAAATTGTTGACACAAACAAGGATTTCAAAATCAGGAACACTTTTCATCCAGAGGTCCATGATGCTCATGTATCATCAACATGAATGATATTGGCAGAGTCATATCACCTTATCATTTAGGCTATTTAACATTTTCAGTGTCATTATTTTCATAGAAAAACTCTGGAGAGACAAATTTGAAAATGTTAACATTTTACACAATCAAAGGGTCACAACTCTGGTATTCCAAGATCAATCAAACTCAATTTTTTTAGAAATGGCTTCGGACAGACAAAAATGTTACATTTTTGACAAACAAAGGATCATAACTCTGTTGTTTCAAAATCAATGAGTGATACTTGCAGGCCCATATTAATTCATGTAACTAAACATTTATACAAAATTTAAAAGGAAAACTCCAAACCGTTTTATGACTCTGGGGCTCACAATGTTAAAACTAGATCTTTAGCCTTAGACGGGGGATAATTATCTGTCTTTAGATAAGTGGTACCTTAATGCAGAGTGAAGCTCCTTTTCCAGTGTTCTATATGACTTTCAAACTACATAAGGCAGTTACTTTCCTAGAAAGTTCTCATTTCTTTTCCAATAAAAGTTAAAAAAAAAAGAAGTCAGGTTTAACCCGAAGTACATACGCCAAGAGGTTATCACAATCACAGCTACAGACTAACAAATAATGCACATCATTATCTTGATAAACATAGTCAAGACATCAAAACAGAAACTTACTATAACATTCTCCACATGGTTTGGACACATCCATCTTCCTGTTGGTACAGATGTCAGTGGAGGGTTTAAACAGTCCAAGTGGTACAAACAGGGACAGTAATCACATGGTAGCAGGGGCGCTACTCTGCAACTTCTGAAACACACAATAAACAAATTGTAACGGAATCTTTTACAGAATGTCCCCAAAACAAATCAGACAACAGGTTTTGATGAGCAAAATATCTAAATAACTAGAATTGTTTTTAATACAAAAACTGATGTCTCCCCCAGTGCTTGGACAAAATTTCCAAAGTCTCATAACTCTGCAGAAAATCATCAAACCGGAAAAAGAATGAACTGTGCACAACTAGGCATGGTGCTGATCAGGGCTCTAGAAAGTTTCAAATCCCAACCGGTCCGGCCGGTAAACGGACATTTGGACTGACTGCTCGGGCCTCTAGCCTATAATCTCTTGACACGTTAATGATGGGGTCAAATGAAAACAGTTACTTTCAGCTTATGATTTTGATTAGAAACGTTGTCTGCTTAAGATTTTCGGACCGATTTTTTTTCAGATTCTGAAATACAAAACGGTCTCAAAATGAAAAAATCGGTCCAGACCGGCGATTTTCCGGATTTCTAGAGCCCTGGTGCTGATTAATCCTATGAAGTTTCATGAATATCCGATATAAATTTTTTGGGGAACCCCGCATACAAAATGTTCCATGTAAAAATTTCAAAGTCCCATAACTCTGCAGAAAATCATCAAACTGGAACAGGAATAAGATGTGCACAACTAGGCAAGATGCTAATCAATCCTATGAAATTTAATGAATATCCAATTAAAGATTTGGAATAACCCTGCGGGCAAAATTTCCATGTAAAATTTTCAAAGTCCCAAAACTCTGCAGAAAATAGACAATAACTCCATTATTATTGAAGCCAGCATTATGATACATGTGCATAACACTTCCTTCCATCATGCTCTTTCCATTCCAATAGCAACAGTAGAGCAGGAGTTATTGATCGGATAAAAATGTAACAAAGGGCAATAACTCCAAAAGTAATGATGCTAGAGTTATGGCCCTTATACATGACACTTCCTCTCATCATGCTGTCAATGTATGAAGTTTCAATCAAATGGCATTAGTCATGTAGAAGTCATCGTCCGGACAAGAAAGTATGAATGATTGACCTTGAATTGTGACCATGACCTTTGACACATGCACCTAAATCCTGCTGTCTGCACATTGGCTTGTTAAGGAGAACATTTGTGCCACAGCATTTTGGAATCCTTCCAAGGGTTATACAGATATGGAGCAGAAATGAAAATTAAGGCTTAAACATTTGACCTTGAACTGTGACCTTGACCTTTGAAGAATGTGCCTGAATCCTGCTGTTTGCACATCGCTTTGTTATGGAGAACATTTGTGCCACAGCATTTTGACATCAGAGATATGGAGCGGACACGAAGGGTGTGGCTAAAAACATTTGACCTTGACCTTTGACCCATGTGCCTGAATGGAACACCCTGCATATCGTCTTGTTGAGTCGAACATTTGTGCCAAAGAACTTTGAAATCCTTCCATATTTGTGAGAGATATGGAGCGGACATGAGTGTGACAGACAGACGACTTGACCAAAAACAATATGTCTCCCCATTATAAATGGGGGATACATAATCACAAACCATCGAGTTACTATACCAACCAACACTTTTGAAACACCTGCAATTAAGTTTGGAGTACCCATATAGAATCTACCCCTACTTACCAATTTTCAGTCAAATCTAATAACCTCTACATTTTGACCAGTCAGAGGCCACCACTCTGTTACCATGGTAACCAACCCTTCGAAACACCTTTCCTTCACATTAACACAATTTAATGCCTTTGCAAATATAGTCTATGTTTGCAAAGGCGTTATATGATAGTAGATCCAAATCAGAGTCCTACTGGTGCTATCTGATCAGGGTCTGCTGTTTGCTTATGGAATTATATAGATCTGTTCTTATGTTTGTCTATACCGAAAATCCCTTTGAAAAATTTCCATTGAAGAAATCAAGTTAATGAATATTCATGAAGTGATCAATTCATTTACAAAACTTCATTAAAGAAATGCATTGCAGGTCTTTTTACGGCATATCTGGGGCCAAAATTCAGCCATTTCCCTGTCCTAAAAGTACATATGTTTTACCTGCGTTTATCTGCTTGGGCAAACAGTGACTGAAGAAAATTCAGTATCCAACTATAGTAAAAATATGACATGAAGCAAAATCAACATTAGATAGATTTAATAAGGAAGATTGCAAAGATTTAACTAGAGGTTTTTGTCAAAAAAAACGGATGTCTCCCCTCTAATAAAAACAATATGTAAAGGGAAATCACTAAAAATGTTATGGTCTTGATGAATGATACTTCCCCTCATTATGCGTTTTCAACACTACATTTTTCAAGAAGAAAATGATAACAGCTAATAACTCCAAAAATACTGATACCAGATTTATGGCCCTTGTGCATGACACTTACTTTCATCATGCTCTTTCCAAAAATAAAATGTCATTCCAATAGCATCAGTCGAACAGGAGTTATTGATCGGCCAAAAAATGTAACAATGGGCAATAACTCCAAAAGAATTGAAGCCAGAATTATAGCCCTTGTTCATGACACTTTCTCTCATCATGCTCTTTCCATGTATGAAGTTTCAATACGATGGCAAGAGCCATGTAGGAGTTATCGTCCGGACAAGAAAGAATTAAACAAATGTACATGGGGCAATAACTCTAAATTTATTGAAGCTCGAGTTAAGGAACTTATGCATGACACTTTCTCTTATTATGATCGTTCCATGTATGAAGTTTCACTCCAATGGCATGTGTCACATAGGAGTAATCATCTGGACAAAAAGTTGTGATTTTTTTTTTACAAGGGCAATAACTCCAATATTAGTGAAGCCAGAGTTATGGACCTTGTGCATGACACTTCCTCTCGTTATGATCTTTCCATATATGAAGTTTCAATCCAATGGCATAAGCCATATAGAAGTTATCGTCCGGACAAAAAAGTGTGATTTTTTTTACACAGGGCAATAACTCCAATATTAGTGAAGCCAGAGTTATGGACCTTGTGCATGACACTTCCTCTTGTTATGATCTTTCCATATATGAAGTTTCAATCCAATGGCATGAGCCATATAGAAGTTATCGTCCGGACAAAAAAGTGTGATTTTTTACAAAGGGCAATAACTCCTATATTAGTGAAGCCAGAGTTATTTTCCTTCTGCATGACACTTCCTCTCGTTATGATCTTTCCATATATGAAGTTTCAATCCAATGGCATCAGGCATATTGAAGTTATTGTCCGGACAAAAAATTATGATATTTTTTACAAAGGGCAATAACTCCAATATTAGTGAAGCCAGAGTTACGGACCTTGTGCATGACACTTCCTCTCATTATGCTCTTTCCATATATGAAGTTTCAATCAACTGGCATCAGGCATATTGAAGTTATTGTCCGGACAAAAAATTATGATATTTTTTACAAAGGGCAATAACTCCAATATTAGTGAAGCCAGAGTTATGGACCTTGTGCATGACACTTCCTCTCGTCATGATCTTTCCATATATGAAGTTTCAATCCAATGGCATGAGCCATATAGGAGTTATCGTCCAGACAAAAAAGTGTGAATTTTTTTTACAAAGGGCAATAACTCCAATATTAGTAAAGCCAGAGTTATGGACCTTGTGCATGACACTTCCTCTCATTATGCTCTTTCTATATATGAAGTTTCAATCAACTGGCATCAGGCATATTGAAGTTATCGTCCGGACAAAAAGTGCGACAGACAGACGGACAGACGGACAACTCTCACGAAAACAATATGTCTCCCCCATATAAATATGGGGGGAGACATAATAAGGAAGATTGCAAAAAGTAATTTAAAAGAAAATATTTTAATCCTTTGGATTAGATTTTTTTTTTAAATTTAGTCGGTTGAAAAACGCTAAATTCTAGCTAAATGTTGAGGGAAGAAAAGTTGTTCTTCTCACAATATGTTCACAGTAGTTATATTGGCAACTCTTACCTATTGCACACATAGCAGAGCTTTGCAGGAAGTGGGATCATTCCATTGTCTCGCTCATGAGCCTGTTTTTTCATTGGCATGTTTCTGTCTTTACCCCACCACTTACGTTTGTATGAACCTGAAGTAAATCATTCACATTTTAAACAAAATTCTGCACCTGGATTTCATGACCATCACACTGCCGTTAGTTTCAAAACTTCGTTGCGTGTCAGAATACCGACTATTAATTCCACATTCACATTTCTGGATTATTGATACTGACAAACGACTTTAACTGACACCTTTTTGCACCTCAGTAAAACTCATTTATTGAAACCATTGTGATAAATAGAGCATTTGCTCCAGAGCAAATGCTCTATTTATTACAACGGTTTCAAAACTCCACAATTCTAAAATTCTCCTTTTGTATATTTAATGCTCCTTTTCTGTGGATTATTTAAAAGAGGTTTGGTCTAAAAAATAGCCTAGCAGGGAATGAGTTAATGGGCTGTGAATCAAACAAAACAGACCCAATCTTCTGTAATGGGCTGTCCAAATTTCATATTAATATCAAGACTTCCTTTGCAGGATTTACCTGGGAGAGGTGTTGTGTTTGCAATGTCTTTTGGAAGTTCAAACTGTACTGGGTTTAGTACTTTAGCTGCCTCCGCAAGTGTGTGTAGAGGATTGATTGACAATACCGGGATGGGCATCGGTGGTGGGGTGTGCTTGCCTTTCCCCCCATTACTAGAACTGCCACTTTTGGTTGAAGATGCATCGTCGTCTTTCTGTGAAAGCAAAAGAAAACAAGATGTTCAACAATCCACTTCCAAATAATGTTTCAAACTCTTTCATCTTCAAAGTCACCAGAAAGTGACTAAAAGGGTGAATATGTAATTACCGTTGCAAACAATTTGAATCCAGATGAGACCTTGAATTCGGATGAGACGCCGACTAATACGTCGTCTCATCAGGACCCAAACCGTTTGACATACCACTGACGTTTTACAGAAAAGATTAAAGGAAATCTAAAGCATTAGATATTGTGTGAAAATTATTTGACTTCAAAAAGAGTTCAATGTCGTTACTCCTCCCCCCACTTAATTCTTGTTTATGGTAAATCAAGTTTTATTTACTTTCAACTGGCCTGGCAAACATATACTGGTACAGTGCATTTTTTTTAAATTTATATATAGAAAACTTGCCAAATCTATTTCTACTTTAAAAATCTCACCTCAACTTTTGGAGTAAATTTACACCTTTGACAAATCCACTCTCCAGGTGGAATATCATCTTCTTCTAGGGGTGGATCACTGGAAAAGCAAGGCACACATCATGACAATTTGAATCATGCTCATAGGACACGGATATTCTCACTTCCAAATTTGTAACAATTTGGTCATACAGAATGGCTTTATTTTAACATAGTCAAGTACCATAACTCCAGTACATGTATACCAGTCTGATATAAAACTAAATCACCTCATCACATTAAACATTTGTATGAAGTTTGGCGACTCTATTTTTATTATTAAAGAAGCACACATCAAAAGAAATCAAGGAGATATACAGACAAGAGCATGAAACCCTGCTTACATGTACCCATAGAGCAGAAATCAGGAACCAGATAGAATCACATTGTTCATGCATGATTTAGAATTTCCAGTGATTTCTGGAGGGGGTGGGGGATATTCCCCAATTAATATTTGTGAACAACCGACACTCTGTGCAAACAAACAAAAGAAACTGTGATAACTGAATGACGGGTCTAAAATGGGTAATGACCATTAGTGAAATGCATGCAAAGGCGACAAAATGTCTGCTGTTGCCAATCGCTAGCCATGGAAATTGTTTTCACTTTACATTTGTAGAACATCTGGCCACTTACGTCTGTGTGTATATGCCATTTGGGATGAAATAGACTGGCAGTATTAGGCAGGTGACCGTTTATATCAGGTGTAATACAGTGTTTTTCATTTGAATGGTCCTGGAGTGGCCGCTTAAAGCAGTGTGGCCACTGATAACAGGTGACCATTGGAGCAGGTTGGGCTGTATATCTTGTTGGTAAAGTCATTTTAATCCTATTAATGCTTGGCAAAATTGAATACATTAGTAATTTGCAAAATCCTGGCCCATCTGAAAGGACCCTTGCAGGTGCTTTCTGGGTTTTAACAAAACAGTCAAGTTTTTGTTGATTTCAGATTTAAATTCATATGAAAAAATCATCACGCCAGAACAGGTATAAAATATGTAAAACTAGACATGGTGCTGATCAATCCTATGAAGTTTCATGAAAATGCAACCAACGGTTTTGGAGAAACCACGTGGTGGACAAATTTTCCATTTAAAAATTTCAAAGTCCAATAACTCTGCAGAAAATCATGGAACCGGAACAGAATAAAATATGCACAACAAGGCATAGTGCTGATCAATCCTTTGAAGTTTGATGAAAATCTGATTAAAGGTTTTGGAGAAACTGCGCAGAGAAACTTTTCCATGTAAAAATTTCAAAGTCCCATAACTCTGCAGAAAATCATCGAACTGGAACAGGAATAAAATATGTACAACTAGCCTGAACTAGGCATAGTGCTGATCATTCCTATGAAGTTTCATGAAAATCTGATCAAAGGTTTTGGAGAAACCGTGCAGACAAAATTTTCCATGTAAAAAGTTCAAAGTCCCATAACTCTGCAGAAAATCATCGAACAGGAACAGGAATACGATATGCACAACTAGGCATGGTGCTGATCAATACTTTTAAGTTTCATGAAAATCGGACCAAAGGTTTTGGAGAAACCGTGCGGACGAATTAAAATCGGTCAGACTGACGCCACGCACAAAAACAAAATGTCTCCCAAGTATACTGGGGGAGACATATTAATGAGTCAAAATGTAATAAGCAACCATAAAACTTCATTCTACACAGCAGTGTGGGTTTGCACATTTTCTAACTTTTTAACAAAACAGTCAGTTTTTGTTGATTTCAAATGTTAAATTCAGATTATGAAATAATGAGTCAAAATGTAATAAGCAACCATAAAATTAATTAATTTTTCTTAATACATTTACATGCATTTGTAAATAGAACTGACCCAAATCATACAACCCCTGCAACAGCTCTCTGTCTGGTTCTACTCTATTTGGTTATAGATCTGGTTAATCAAAATAATATCACATGATCTGACATTATGTGTGAACAGAAGAAACATGACATTATGTGTGAACAGAAGAAACATGACATTATGTGTGAACATGACATGTTTTACTGTGTTGACTCAAAACTAAAACTTTCGAAATGGCGCTGATAGTTTAGCGATATTTATGATTTATTCTTTTTGAAAAAGAATTTCTGCAATTTTCGGCATTATCTAAGTAATCAGGTAAATAACAGTTTCTACTACCGGTATATGATTTGGGTTATGACAACTATGCGTCTAAAAACAAACAAGCATGGTCAAGCATAAATCCATAGTCCTCCATCCGAGACAGCTCTTAGCATTCTATACTGCAGACAAATTTCTTGACTAACTTTTAATGAAATTAAGGTAAAAGTCATTAGACACTATAGTAGTATGTGGTACTTTACCTTCCCAAGATGCACCCACAAAAAAAGGGAACATGAACCCAGTGGCAGAAATGACCTAGTGTCCCAAATGCCCAGACTGGTACCAATTCTATGATATTGCCTTTACAGAACTGCGGGAATTCATATATGGATTATATGCATTGTTAAACATGCGCATTTAAGTGTTGACATCCTTTAAAACTGAAAGTAGCATCAAATGATGTTCAGCCAGGGAGAAATGAAATAAGTTTTAGTGGGGGATAAAAATACAAAATAAGCTAAAAATTGGATCAAAAACTGCTTTCCAAATAATATGGCATCATGTGAAAAAATTCCCAATTATTAAAATGAATTTTTCCAAAAATTGCAAGAACAGAGCCTGAATGTGTACAATCCATTATAGAATTATATCAAAAGCTTTTGCTGACACATTTTAAAACACGTTTGTATCACTTTTTATTGCTTCTATGTAAAGGGTGAAGTAAACTAAATCCTCTTGGGGAACAACTTACCAAGCCCAGTGAATATTCTTATACAGTTTGATAACTCAAGGTCAGTTAGTAAAGGAGCAGTGCAAGATTGTGGTCTGACGTAGGGGCAGACAGTTATATCGGGAAGAATCTAGTATAGCTGACCCCGGAAATCAAGAATCAAAACAAAGCACAGCACATGTGTTTTTTGAGCCAAGGATGTTGCTGGGGAATTTAACGTGACACCATTTTGTTACATTGCTTTGTGTTTACCTCAGGCCACTGTGGCGACTATTGTACAATAACAAGCAGCAGCCCCCGACAGAACAACATTCTGCCATTTGCAAATATTATGACGTCATTGGATCATTGATTATGTCATTGTTTATTTACCGCAACTAACATAATTCATTAATTGTATTATATTTCGCGGTAAAACATGGGGTCCGCTATACAAGATGTGTTCCCAAATATCTAGTCCCCCCCCCCCCCCCCAAAGGCAGGTACAAAACTTGCTTGATTTGTGACTTGTCTTCTTCAGACAAGCATCTTGCAGGCTTATAGTCCAGCAAGATTCACCTGAAGTTGCTGACCTCTATTATCATAATTTCACACTACGCTGGGTTTCTATATATATCTTCGGTAGCCTCCGTGAATTATTTATACTAAAAAATAATAGGAGTGCACATGATATATCCAGGCATTCCAGATTAAATACCATTCACCACTGATAAATATATTGACAAGACTGTAGCTCTGATTGATTTATATTGTGTCTCTCGTGCATTTTAATATGTACGATGTACTGGCGAATGTTGATATATACTGCATCATCTCACTTTTATTCTTGCATAAAGGTCAATGTCAGGTGAATTTTGTTTGACTGTACATATTCCACACTTACTGGCACTGAAGATGGAAAGAAGCTGGACATCTATCACAGCATACTAGGTCTCCTCCCTCCAGACAGCTGTCACAGTAATCATGGTTGATTGCTTTCCCATGCTTTTTAAATTCCTTCGGGCCACGTCTCTGGCGTCTTGCTGCATCTTCACTGACTGGTGGTGCAATCAGCCTCTGAATCTCCTAAAAACACATTTTGTCTTCATAACATTTAAGGTAAAGTGTTGGCTTCAGTTAATATAGTGTAAACCTGGCAACTAGAAAAGAGACTAAGATCTACTGACAAGAAGTAAAGCCCTTAGAGTCTCCTTCTTAACAGCAGTTGATACTAAAGGAATTCTGACATTCAATGCTCATACATTTGGTTGACATAAAAAATCAAAAACAATTTAATGATACATGCTTGGAGAAAAAAAATTAAAAATTAAATGTCAACGACAGGGTCCCTTTTCTGCAGTAATTGACATCACACTGAATTTTGTCAAATGTCAGTTACTTTATGGCTGAAAATTCAATGAAAATGTATTTGGGAAATAGTTTTTATACAATCATCTAAAAATTAGGTCACCAAACTCGGCTGCCATGACACTGTCGACTAAGCGGGCCAAACTTGGGGGCCGACAAACTGTCATATTTTTAAAAGGATGTGCAGCGTGCTAAGAATTGTTTGTGACGAAAGAGTTAAGTCACGAGAAACATACCTCCATCAACCCTCCAGAGGTGTCTAGATCGTATTCAACGGTAGTCATTCTTAAAAATCTGAAGCTGTATAAATTATGGGTACGAGCTGCTCAATTCGTACAAAAGACCGGACAACCGTTTGTTTCACAGATGTTTGTCAAATTGTTCGTTATGCTTCTACAGGATAAAATCACTGAAAGGCAAGGGAATTTCAATTCCGATGACATGGAATACGTGTTTATGGTGCATGTTGGTCTTGTAAGGAAAAAATGACTATTTTTCAGTTTGCAAAATGTTTTCCACAGGAAACTTGGCGCAAAATGTCCGACAACGGCAATGCGCATGCGTCCATCCGGGACATTGATAATTGAGCATGCGCAAATAATACCGGATATGGTAAGGTCTAAAAGAAATACGAATCGATATTTACACAAAGTTACAGACGCCGGTTCCGGTATTTTTTTTAACCCGTTACTCCGTGCATTTTCATATAAGAAATTATGACATTAGAATATTAATTAGATTAATTGCAATAATGCACATGGACACAGGAACTTTGACAATGGTCGAAACTGTCGCTTCATATCTACTTAAATATCTATATTATATCATTAGCAAACAGCAGACCCTGAACAGACGGTTCCTACCGGGGCCGTTTGAACGGGTCTACTCTGTTTGCAAATGCGCAGATGCGTAATTATGGAGTAAATGGTTAAAGTCCAATAAAACACACGCATGTCAAACCAAATTTTAGTATATCTTTTATTAAATCAGCTTAAATAGTCCCCCCCCCCCACCCCGTCACCATCACCACTTATATAATCAGCAACATTGACGTCGTTATCACTATTAGCACTATCACCACCACTACCATTACCATTATCAACATTATCATTACCATTATCAATCGTTTTCATTACCATAGTCGTCATAATAATGTTTATTATTCTCTCCTCATTTTCATCAACGTCGATCGTCATCATCATTATCTCATTGTCGTCGTCATCAACACCATATTCAACATACCTACATAAATACTTGAATTGACCTGGCCTAATATTTCGACCACTTAGGGCCTTTATCAAAGATTATCATGTCAATCTTTGATAAAGGCCCTTAGTGGTCGAAATATTAGATCAGATCAATTCAAGTATTTATGTATTGTATTATACCCTTCGCTTGCTATTCACGTCAATATACCTACCTGTAAATAGTGAAGATCCTGCAGGAGCTGTCTCTTCAGGGTCTGCACTATTTACAAGTTGATTGTGCAACCAGTGCACTCCACAACAGTGATTGCACAGTGAATTACTTGTACACAGTGAAGATATATGTAATTATACAACGGGGCATGGGTAAAGAAGGAGAAATGTGTTTTAAAATTCAGCAAGCGAAGTGTTAATTCCCTTTTTTGGAATATTTTCTTCAATGCGTAACTACATGTGTATCGCTTTCAGCTCTAGGGCACGTAGCTGATCCGCATTAGGGATAGGGATCTGGATGGTGTTTATCGGGGAGGGGTCCGTTTTAGATTCTTTATTTCATTTTGAAACTATTTTAAATTTACAAATGTTCCGAGAGTCAACCAGATTCCACGTGTATACATGGTCATAATACTAGTTTGTTAACGAATCATTAGCCTTCTGACTTTGACTCTCAGACTTCACTAGATTTGAAAATCAGGACTCCATCATAACATAACAAATCAACATCTACTTGACTGGACTGTTATCTTATTCTAAATTTAATATCCCAACGCTACAGTGCCTTCTAAATGACAAACAGTGGAGACCCTGATCAAAGGGCTCTGCCAAGAACATTTTGATCAGGGTCTACACTATTTGCAAACGACAGTACATGTACAATCGTTTTCCGCATTCAAAGTTTCTGATCATTTCTATGAAAAGACTAGAAATGTGTCCATAGGACACTGATGCCCCCACTTCAGATTTTTTGTCACAGAAAGTAATATAAGGGCCATAATCATGTATGTGCAACGACTGAAGCGAAAAATAAAGGGATGCAACTCCTAAACGACTGAAGCGATTTACATGGCTATCGAACTTGATCGGGATATAATGGCCACAAACATGTGTGTAAATTTTGGTGCGAATTTGACAAATACTTTCCAAGAAAGAGTCTGGACAAGATATTTTAAAGTCATTTTTGCAAATAAAGGGCAGCAACTCCTAAAAAACTGAAACGATTTACATGGCTATCAAACTTGACCAGGATATAATGGTCACAAACATGCGTGTAAAGTTTTGTGTGGATTGGACAAATTCTTTCCAAGAAATAGTCCGGACAAGATATGTTTATAGTCATTTTTGCAAATAAAGGGCCGCAACTCCTAAAAAACTGAAGCGATTTACATGGCTATCGAACTTGACCAGGATATAATGGCCACAAACACGTGTGTAAAGTTTTGTGAGGACTGGACAAACACTTTCTAAGAAATAGTCCAGACAAGATATATTTGAAGTCATTTTTGCAAATAAAGGGCCGCAACTCCTGAACGGCTGAAGCGATTTACATGGCTATCAAACTTGACCAGGATATAATGGTCACAAACATGTGTGTAAAGTTTGGTGTGGCTTGGACGAATACTTTCCAAGAAAGATCCCGGACAAATTATTCTAGATGTGCGTACGTATGGACGTACGTAAGTACGTACGGATAACAGCAACCCTATATGCCACCACTTTGTGTAAACACAACAGGAAATTGAAGTGAACAACATTCACTATTGGCTATTTTATTTTCCTCAGCCAGTTAAAGACTAGAGAACAGTTACAAAGTTTTGTTTAAATCTCTCCATGTACTTACTGTTCAAAGTCCCTTGTCTTTACTGAAGGGCCCTCCCCTCCCCCTGTCTTCACGAGAGGTTCAAACTTGGGTCCATCATGAATCGCCATGAAAGAATAAATTAGACAAGAATACTCTCCATTTTACACATGTCATAGACATCTCGAGATACCCAGTATCGAGTCCCCTTATTAGAGCTACATTTAAATCATATAATGAAATTCCCTTGTTTCCATTCAATGAAATATAATCTGCAGTCCTAAAAGTATCCAGTGAGTTCTTGCAGGATTATGTTAATTTAGTACGTGATCCAAGTTACTTACCAGCACAATTCGACACTCTTTTCTTGACAGACAAAAACAATTCTGTAACAGGCGCAAGCATTTTTTACAAACACAAATTAATTTTGTTTAAGCGGAAATTTATTTTGTTAGAGTCGCAAGCAACTAAATTTGTTCCAGTTGCATCTATATTGGTTACAGGCAAAATCTGTAAGTTTTACAAGCACGCTCTATTTTATTTTAAAGTTTTTAAACACAATCTACATCGTTACATACACAATCGATCATGTTACAATCACAACAACAATCGTTTCAACATACTACAAGACACAAATTGACGCTTTCGCCAACGACGTTTTCAGCGGTGATATGCACGTATCCCTTTACTCCATGAATATTCGTGTAAGAAGTAATGACATTATGAGTATTTATTAGCAGAATGTTTATAATGGCATACATATGTATGTACATGTACCTAGAGTGTTTTATTATTGGTACGGTAGAGTCGGGTCTATTATAATTTCATAAGCAAACAAAGCCTATGATCGGACGGCTCCTATAGGATCTACTCTGTTTGCAAAGGCATTAAAGGCGTATCAATGGAGTAAAGGATCAATTAGTATGGTGACATATTTCTGCCATCACTTAACCACTTTGCTTACGCAGAAAGATTCGTGTTGATATATAATTATATAGTATCCGTATTGTAGCTTCAATACGTTTTTAATATATGTATTTAAAAAATCCAATTAAATTTTAAACATTTTCAAGATTCGAGATAAAACTTTAAAAACATTAACCCTGACAAATGTAGGATACATGAACATTTTTTAGTTGGCTCATTTAAGATATAACACGAGGTTTATGGTTTACTTTGATATATGTTTTCTTGAACAGGCCTCTGGATTCTGAGAGTTGCCGTACCCGTACTTTTCGGAGCTGCAGATAGTTAGATCATTTGTATGTAGGGTCCTTTCCACACATTTTGGCAGGTTTGACACGATGTCAGGTGATGTATATGAGAAACAAGGTGGGTGATATTGCTCCACCTTGCGACACTCCCTCTCTCTATTCCACTGGGTTACCGAGAGTGTTGTCAATCTTGACAGTAGCTGTTCTGTTGAAGAGGTAGCTCTTGAGTCAGTTTAAAATTTCCCAGATATGCCATCCTGCAGCAATTTCAAACGAAGACCACCTTCCAAAGCTTTTGGTGCCTCTGTAAAAGTCACCTTTAGAAACCATTGTGATAAATAGAGCATTTACTCCTATAGGAGAAAAAGCTTTATTTATCACAATGGTTTAACCCTTTCGCTGCCAATGCCGGATCTGTGATTACCTATGCAAACAGTTTGGATCCAGATGAGACGCCGAGTAACTCGGCGTCTCATCAGGATCCAAACTGTTTGTTACTGTTACTATGTTTTTGAAATAAAAATGAAGAAAATGAAAAAAATAACAAAATGTAGCAGACGACAAAGTTAGCAG
Organism: Azorinus chamasolen; assembly: GCA_963576725.1. NCBI lineage: Eukaryota > Metazoa > Mollusca > Bivalvia > Cardiida > Solecurtidae > Azorinus > Azorinus chamasolen. The sequence continues at coordinate 63,689,827 of OY755240.1, read as the reverse complement.
ACGACATACTTTGGCAGCGAAAGGGTTAAAAACTGCACAATTCTAAAATTTCCCGAGGGAGCATCACCCCGGACCCCTATATCCACGGTGCGTACATTACATTTGGGTTCAGCTCCTGGTGTAATACATCTTAGATTAATCTATCCTGTATAGTGACCCCAGGTACACCTTACAGTCTGTATCATGTAATCCTTTACTCCATGAATATTATTGTAAGAATTAATGACATCATAAATATTAATTAGTTTATTTTGTATACTGACAAATGAACACATGAATGTTTGACCATGACAGAAACTAGGTTCATATCTATATCATTTCATAAGCAAACAGAACAAACCCTAATCATGATCAGGGTCCATGCTTATAAAGCTTTTAGTTGAGTCTGAGATCGTTCTCAAGCTTTTGATTGGTCAGATTTGAGCCTTTGGCTCAAATCTGACCAATCAAAAGCTTGAGAACTCAAATCTGACCAATCAAAAGCCTGAGAACGAAACTCTGACTCAACTAAAAGCTTTATAAGCATGGACCCAGACGGCTCCATTGGGACCCGCCTGATCTGGGTATATTCTATTTGCAAAAGCGTAGAAAGGTGTGTTTATGGGGTAAATGGTTGAACAATGGTGATCTATGACTTGACTCTAACCCTTTTCATAATATTTATAAAACACTTTGCACGCATTTGCAAACAGGGTAGACCCAGATCAGACGACTCCGATAAGAGCCATTTGATCAGGGTCTGCTCTGTTTGCTTTTTACATGATATAGATCTGATTCAACAGTTTTTGTCAAAGCAACATATTTCCTTGAAAAGTTTACATTACAAAAAATCAGCTAATAAATATTCATGATGTTATTATTTCTTACATGAATATCGGTATTGAACAGGGAACGGGTTATAACGTACTTAATTTAAAAAGTAGTAAAGTCAAGCAGGCAAAGCCACATACAAGACGCAACCACCACCAAAACATCGATAGATAGCATGTCACACACACGCACGTACACGCACGCACACGCACCCCAACAAAACACACACACGAGATGAGCACAGAAAACATTAACAAACACACATACACCATGTATACTAGAGATAAACATTCCAAACATGAACAAAAGCACAAGTACAAAGATACAAGACAAACAAAAGTAAGGGTGACAAAGAGAGTACCGCTTTGGAACCAAGTCAAGTCAAGTCAAGTAATATTTACTTAAAGTAATTCGGAGATTTACTATAACAGTAATAACACAAGCTCTTCAGAGCCTTTAAACCGACTTACAAACAAATATATGACAAACGAGTTGACAAATATACAAGTAAAACAAACATCATAACATTAAACGCAAATATAACATGTAGGACAAGCAATTTATAGTAAAGTTTGGACAAAATTCTCAGTTAAAACCTTACATTCTAGCATAAATATTTATCTGAGTAAATAGAAAATTAAAATCGGATGGATAAAGGTATTTGACTACTTGATACACAGGCTATTACATTAAAGTAAGAATGATAGGCACAAAGACTAAGCACATTGCAAAAGCATATTTAACTAAAAATTCAAGCAGTATAAAATAAAGCAAAAGCGCAACAGAAACGGTCACTAAGCATATACACGAACTTCAAAACGTACATCACCATAGAACAACAAACACAATTGATAACAGCTGATAATATGAAACAAATGATAAAATGACATCGATTATTAAAAAAACCCTGGTAATTTAATGCAAATATGCAAACATATTTATTAAAATAATTACAAAACATAAAGTACACTACAATTACGACAAGTACGGAGGAAATTAATTGAAAATATTGTTGCACCTGACGAAGATGACAACTTATGATTGAATGTGAAGAAAATGTGGTCTTATATCAACAAGTTGGCTTCCTTTAAAAAAGAAGCCAATGAAAGGTCTGCATCAGTTTCTTATCAAACAGTTGCTATATACAGGCGCCGTTTGACAAGGGCTTGGCACCGGATCGTAATTGGGTTTCTATAACTAACTATTGTACATTCAAATAGTATACATGTGCGCTATAAGTAGAACGAAGACAATGTCTATCAAGCGCCACTACCTAGGAGATAAAATGCTTTTAAATAATATAAAGTTACGGAAAATGATTTGTCTGACATACGGCATCGGCCCTGTATGCGTTCACTTCTGGGTCGTTGCAAGTAGTTCTTTGAAAAAAAAGTATTTTGTGTATTGGAATTTATCCAGTCATCTTCTCTTGTGACGTATGTTGATAAACTTAGGTTTGTTAGAATAGAATATATAATAGATTTTATTTACCAATCATTGGCCCTCTCGGGTTACAAATCAATACATACTAAAATATTTATGACTGAACATAATTGACATGAAAATAAAACACATGTATCATAAATAAACTTAGGCACATATTGACAAATCACATATAATAAACAATTGCAGACTCATGAATATCTAAGTCACTAGAAATGCCTGTCAAAACATTGGTTTAGATATCTAGCAAGCACCTCCATGTGGGCCATATATCCTCCTACGAGGTTACTTCCGGCAGCAGATGGTTTATTAGGTTAGTCAGAGACATATACATACATGCCTCTGGGTTAGTAGCCGTTTCTAAGGCCTAATGCTTCTATAACCATAGAACTATTTTATTTTTCTGTAAATACGCATATGTTTAAGGAATAACAGAAAATTAACCAATAAAATTATATAAAAAAGAAAAAATGAGGGAAATAAAAGAAAAATAAATTAAAATCGGTTACAGGTGGATTCGAACCCACGCTGGATCATACTTAACCAAATCTGGGGCTGCTATGATACACCTGTCTCATTTATCAGTTATATTAATTAATCCACCGCTGGGAAACACGTTTTTTAAAAGAATCAAGTCAGGAAGCAGTGATTAATGAATAACAGGTAGATGTTTTCTTTTCACTCTCAATATAATTTGATTTAAGAAGTTCTTAAAGGGGGCAGTGAACGGCATAGATCTAAATAATCTGTTCAGCTCCATCGATTATCAGTAGACATGTCTAAAAATAGAAACTGAGACGTCCGTATCTAGAATTTTGTCCGAAATAAAATAACAATTGCATTTTGTTCACAGAGCGTCTGGCGATAAAAACAATCATGTTTATTTGAATTAATATATCAACATTCTCGATTCAAATGATGTTATTTTTCAAATTCAACCACGTTTTCTATAAATACTTTAATATTCAAACTCCTTATTGGTTAGTGATAGGTATGACTGTATACTTTTTATATAACCAAAAACTCGCGCATGCTTATAGCCACGATGAAAGACGGTGATTCTCTTTTTATCGTCCCAATTTAAATCTCCTCGAGATAAATTGTAAATCGTCCCAGAATATGCTGACATACAATGCCAACACTGTGGAGAGGTCTGAGGTCCAATTATACTGGGATTTCATCCAAGGACTGACCCCAAACTGAAATCAGATGCACATACAGTTTCAACCTGTACTCACCGCACCATTAAACAGGGATTTGGAAATAATTCAAAAATGAAACGAACCCAACCTATTTTATAATGCCAGATACTAAATTAACAATCAATGGCATTATTTAATTGGAAAAGTAGTAAAGTCAAGCATGCAAAGCCACATACAAGACGCAACCACCACCAAAACACCGATAGACAGTATGACACACATACACACACAACCACACACCCAAACGCACACTCACACGCGAGATGAACACAGAAAACACCAACAGACACACAAGAACCAGAGACAAACACTCAATACATGCACACAATCACAAGCACAAAGACACAAGGCAAACAAAATGAAGGGTGACAAAGAGAGTACCGCCTTGGCACGGTCAGTAGCAAAAACACCACTGGGGTTTAAACCGGTTTACCTCCTAACCTCACACTTCTCTCACAGTCATCCTAGCTTTACAAATAGTGTAAATAAAGGTATCCCCGCCGGACTTACCCACAACATAGACGACGGCGAACACATGACAACATGTAAAACATAGCATAATAACCGTGACAATCCGTCAAATATGTACTCAATGACTTTGCTGAAGTCAGAGCACCTGCAGGTAAGCCGTTAAGGGCACGACAGGGAAAAAGTAATACATGAGTCTGGTAAGCTCATCCCGTATCCGAGTTTAAGAGTATACCATCATAGAGTACTACCCTCGGCCTGTCATCGCGCATGCAAAAAGGGAAACATAGCTACCGACTGTAAAAGGGTCGATAACCCTTTCCCTCATATTCATATAACGCATTTTCGTGCATTTTTCAAACAGAGTAGACCCGGATCAGACGGCTCCCATATATAGGAGCCATCTGACCAGGGTCTGCTGTATTAGCTAATGGAATTCGATAGATATGTTTTTTAGTTTCTATAATGGTTAGAAAGTTCCACCTTCCATATTCCATTATGCCTATTTTGGCCATGAATATTCAGTAGGTGTTGAAGTTTGGGATAAATATAAAACAGGGCTCATAGTTATTCAGCGTCTAATCAAGGTCCAATTTGTTTGACACGCTGTTTATCTGAAGAAACGTCCGCTCTGAAACTTAAAGCAGACGAAAGTGTGTACAGCAGACTATAATGATGACACTGAAACGGTAGTGAAATATCCCTGGGGGGTTACGGAGAAATCACCTAGTGACGAAATCGTCATTTATGCATTTAGCAATAAGCATTTCGCATTTGTCATTTATACATCCATCATTTGGAATATTCCCTAGCAATTTATACAATTGGCAAAAAGCATTTCGCATTTTGTATTAATTTAGCAATTAGTATGGCAGAATGGCGTTCCATAACATCCATCATTTGGAACATTCCCTAGTAATTTACACAATTAGCATTTTGTATTTAGCAATTAGCATGAAAGAGGTCCTCTACCTTATTTACTAAAACTCATTATTAGACACTGGTGATGTGCCCACAAACCGACGAATAGTCTATGCCCTGTACCATATACAATCAAAGTATTGACAGTACCGAAAGTTTCGGACCATATATGTCAATTGTGACTATACAATATGAAAAAGTTAGGCAGGAACTAAACAGACTAGTATCATTAACACAACATAACAATATAATACTATAAAAGAAATCACACACCCATATAGCATGTTAAGTCAATATCATATGTAAATAGTAAATGGTTTTATAAATGTATTCTACACACACTGTCTCAAATTGTGCGTCAATTTGATCAGAGACATATACATACATGTATGTGTATGTCTCTGATTTGATGAGCGACTTCAACAATGGAATATATGTAACTTGAAACTAACTTAGGGCTAAAGAGAATCGTAAGGCAATATTTCTTTGTATGAAAAAATGAGGACATAATATTGCTATGGAAATCAATAGAATCACGTCCGTCATTCACTGACATAGTTCGTAAAATTAAAATATAAGTGTACCCAACGTGCTCATTTCGGTGAGCATGTAGGTCAAACATTGCACAGTAACCATTCTCTTTTTATCCGACCTATGACAGCCATGTACACCTGATTAATATTTACAGTTTTGTTAAATAATTCAAATATTGATTCGGAATCAATAGTTGCTTGGCGGAACATGTCCGTTGACTTTCATAAAATTATTGTACAATGTAGCTTATTTTAAAATCATTTCATTTTGGCAGACATCGTTATTCATGTTGTGAAGTTGTCTGGAGGGGGAATTTTATTAACATTTTGACTTTGGTGAAAGTGGGACAAGGGCGAGGTTGGGTACCCGTAAACCAGGTCTACCCCCCCCCCCCCCAGTAGCCATTTTTGGCTATTGACCGTTCCAAGGCGGTACTCCTGCTTTCAGCCTATGGTCAACTTTGTTGTTTAATATGCTTAATGTTTTTTCGCCTTGATATGCGTCCTGTTATGTTTTGTCTTGTGGTTATACCGTTTCTTGTTTGATGGTGTTTGGTGCGGTGTCATTTCGTATGTGGCTCTCCCTGTTTGACTATTTTTTCCATATTTCTACCTCTTAAAGATTCGGCAATTTTCTAAGGATTTATTAGTATTCATATATTGTTGTACTCACCTCAAGATTGAATGTGGTACTAAAAGTAGAAGTAGAAAGTATCAGATACGCCCTAATTAACCCTTCCCTCCATAAATATGCCTTTCTATACCCAGATCAGACTGTTCTTGTAGGAGCCGTCTGATCAGGGTCTGCTCTGTTTGCTCATGAAATAATATAAATATGATTCTATGTACAGCTTCTTCCATTACCAATATTTCCCGTGTTCATGTATGTATATATGTACAAAAATGAGTTGTGCAGGAAACACCACATACAGAACAAACACTCGCCCGAACAGCAACACAAGGAAACAGCAAATGTACATAAGTAGAAAAAACAACAAGAGACGCACAAAGCCAAAACAAACATACAATAGGAGGAAGATGTCTCTGAGATCATGAATATTTATTAGCTGATTTTTATACTGTCACATTTTCAAGGGATTTGTTTGCCTCGACAAAAAATGAATCCGATCTATAACATTATGTCATAAGTAAGCAGGAAAGACCCTGATCAAGCGGCTCCTGTATGCTCTGGATCTGTCCCGTTTGCATAGATGAAAATGCGTTTAATATGTGAAAGAGAGAGTCATTCAAGACTTTCAGTTGGTGAGTGTTTCCAGTACTTTGATAACAATCATTTCGAGGCGGGAGAAGTCACGTGACATGACGTCAAACCGCTTTACAGATTCCGGCAAGATGGCAGACCAACGTGCGTATCTTTCGAATATCATTCTTTCTTCCGATCTGTATTAACATGTATTGGTAGTTTAACTATCGAAAACTACTTTCAATGGAATCTGCTTCGAATGCCGTATACGAAAGCATTGATTTCTTCAGATAGGATACCTCTTTTATGTCGATTTTCGCAAAAAATCAACCTTCTTAACGCGTGGGTTTTGTCTCGATTTCGTTTCCTCCTTGCAGCGATACATTCTTTATTGGCGATGCTACACTGGTGTTAATACGTTAACGAATGAACCATTATTTCATCTTTTATTAGAAATCATCGATTTCAAATGATTTTAGAAGTCGTGCTAGTATAACATGCCGATATCGGTGATGTCCGAAAACAAAGGAAACCCGTGTCAAGGAATTTACTTTTTAATTCTGTTGCCGGCCTCATGTCCATGAATAAATGAAAAAAGGTCTCATAACTATCAGAATTAATATTTTCTTTGATATATGATGGATGATTCTGTTTAAATTAAAAAAACAAAACAATATAAAATTGACTAACAAGGAGAAAATAGTTTCAAAAGTAAGAAAACAAATGACACGGAATAGACATTTGTGACATAATATTTATTTGCAGAAGTTTTATACTGTAAACTTTTCATGGAAATAGTTTGCTTTGACAAAAGCTGTCAGGTTTTTTTTCCTCTATATAACAGACGCCGAAGAACGGCGTCTTCCCCTCGGACATTTTTTCCCCTAGCTTGTCTATTTTTTCCCCAGGGAAGAAAAATCCCCACTAGAAACCTTTTTTTCCCATCAATGTCCGAAATTCCCAATTAGGGTGCGTGGCAGAATGTAACAGATTGATAGAACTAGATCAATTTCTTCTCCGCCGATAGCAAAGATAGGGCAGTTTTTATATCGACAGCGGTTAATAGGCTTAAACGCCGACCGCATTTTTCTATACATGCCGGGCCGAGACACACCTCCGCCGTAGACCAATGAGGCGTTGTTACAAATTTCTCGGTTTACCCCGGTAGAACCAAAATGGTTGCTGCTTGACGAAATCAAACTATCGGTCAGAAAAAGGTCATTTCGTTTCATTTAAAAGATTTATTCGGACATTGAGCGTGGATTGTGACGGCAATTTATAGAAATGAGATGTCAGTTGCTGGAATTTGTGTGTTCATCGGGTTTTAGCTGTGTTTTACCCGTGATAGATTTACCGAAACTGTGCAATCGGATCTCTTCCGAAAATCAGTTGATGGCTGTTAGGTTTAATATTTCATGCGATTTGGAAAGTATTGAAATGGCAGTAGTATTCCCGTAACAAGTATTCATTTCTCTATTAAATTAAAGTATTCATTTCTCTAAAAGTCGGTAACTATTTTGTTAAAATCGATGGGAAATTGTTGGATTAATGTAATGAAAATGGAGAGGGATATGCGTTTTCTGTACAAAACGATAGAGAGTAAATGACTTTGGAAACGTTTGCTTGTTAATGAAAATGAATTCAATGAAAAGTTGTGATATTTGGATGGTGTTTAAGGACATTGGGTGGGTGGGTGGGGGGGAGCTGTAATCGATCAAAGCAACATACACCCAGGCAACTATGCTCTCACAGACCAAAACTGAGAGCATAGTCAACCTATTCAAGGCTGAAAAACCAAGGGCTATTCAGTTGTAATGTAATAATTATATTACACTATTAGAGCTGCATTTAGTACTTTGCAATGTTCCCAGTTCACCATTATAATGTTAAAGTTTATATTTCATAATCTTCCCCTTAAACATCTATTTCGCGCTTATATTTTCCCCTAAAACATGCTTTTCGCGCTTATTTTTTCCCCCCCTCAAGAAAGGCCAGGCCCCTTCCCCTAAATCTGAGAAAAACCCCTGGCTGTAAAATCAGGTCTATAAAAGTCTAAAGAAAACACTGCAGACCCTAATTGGACAGTTCCCATAGGATCCGTCTGATCTGGGTTTACTCTGTTTGCAAATGTGTGAAAAGGCATTTATATGGAGGAATCATTAATTACAGAAATGCTGCTGTTGGAAATTATTAATGTGAAGCAACAATGATGATTGAAAACTTCAAAACGGGATAAAAATCTATTAGTGAAGCGTAGATTCAATTTGGTGATGACATTGGAATCCTCAGTATGGGGGAAATACCTTTGACTAAACTCCAGTTGCTTAAACAGTATATCAACTGTTTGTGATCCGCATGCTGCTTTCTTGTCGATTTTCCACCCAATATGATTTGAGGTTGTGAGACATTTTGATAGCGTGCTGGATACGCTCGATATCAGGCGTATTTCTATATCGAAAAGTGCCTATAGATGTGGTGCAGCACATGCAAGAGTAGTCGAGGGAAGTAACTACATGATTACTGTAGACGACTAGACATTGAAAAACAGTTCTCTAATCTACGGTTTTTCAAAATTGATTGTCTGGCTGGAGGGGAATTTTTTCTCAAGTTGGGGATTTAAGAAAAACATACTTTTTAGAAGGGGGGAATTTGTCGAATATTTCGGTGAAAAAAATCTACTGCAGGGAAAGGGTAAAATTGGGTTATTATTAAATTTCTCTCTTCTATGACAGAAAGACGTAACATGTGCTAAATAAAACTTTTCATGTTTCAGAATATGGCCAGCAGTATCAAAGTTCACAAGCAGGGTAAGTGGTAATGTTTTGGTTTATTAGTGTTTGTTACTCATATTGCTGAAATTATTTAGCTTTTGGTAGGTTTTGCTATAGTGGCTGCATGCATTGTTCAATTACTAGACATCTTTTTTGCCATCTTGAAAATATTTTAACCTTTGCCATAGCTGAATATCATTACATGCTTGTTCAGGAATGATTCTAGTATTATTCTTGGATCTTCAGTTGGAAACATCAATTGCAGTAACCCTTTATAAACCTATGAAGGTTTCATTTTATGACAAAACATGCTGTTTCGATTGTTTACTATTTAGTCATTTTGGCTGTTGTTAGTTATTTAACCCTTTCCCTGTTCTATGTTTATTTCAAATTCCAATACCTATTGAATATTCATTAACAAAGTAGTTATAATGAAATATGGAGGGTGGAACTTTTTAGCTCTTGGAGCCGTCTGATCTGGGTCTACTCTGTTTGCAAATGCGTGAAAATACGTTTGTATGAGGGAAAGGGTTAAACCATTTTATACATGTTCTCGATTTATACTGGCACAAGAGAATTTAATTTTTATGTTCAACTGAATCAACCAAGGGCATGGGGATATTAATCATGTTTCCTCTTTCGTTTTGTAAGGTCCCGATAGTAACATAGTTTGGATTTAATTCATAGGAATTTCGATTGTATCAACACAGGAAATCTACTGGTCAGGATGACTTTTAAAAGTCTTAAGAATTAGTCGTCCAAAACCTTTGCTGCTCATAATTTATGAAAGGACGAGTGGAGTTTTCAACCCCTGATCAGATCTATGTTGCGCGATAAGCAAATAGAACGGACCCTGAATCACAGATTTGCCATTGGCAGCGAATGAGTTGAATGAAGACTGTCTGAGCAAACTTGAGCTTGAAATATTTTGCTAAGTGTGCCAAAAAATCAAGAATAATTAACTGCCTATTTCAGTTATGGCTATGGAGGAGCATATGGTTCAGCACAAGACTCCTCAGCCTATGGACAACAGAGTGCCACAGCTTATGGTGCACAACAGGCAAGTAGCTGCTAGAGAGAGATTAATAAAATTGCTCATATTTCCATTGCCGTTAATTATATGTGAGCCTTTTATCCATCATTCTCTTTGAAATTTTCTATCATAAACTGAGGATGCTATGCAACTTTAACACGAACATTTTTCTTGTTTGCTTCATATAAGTTCAATAACTATCAAAAATTGTCATATTTAATTGCTTTGTGAAAAATTGATTAGAATGTGACCTGTTTTATGGTAACATTTGTAAACAGTTTTGATCCAGATGAGACTTTTGGAGAAGAAAAAAATCAAACAAAATTTGTGATAGGATTTTTGTGTAGGTCAAGGACCCTGATAAGAAGGCATAAATTAAAACTGTATGTTCAGAATCAACTGCAGGCAATATGTTTTGCAGACATTGCTTAGTGCGCTAATATGTTTGTTTATTTTTTTCACAGCCAGCTCAGGCGGCAGCTGCAGGCTATGGACAACAGGCAGTGAGTGCCTATGGCGGCTACGATCAGTCGTACCAGACAGCCCCAACACAGACTTCTCAGGCCTCATACGGCTCACAACAAGCAGGGGACCAGAGTAAGTGCTTCTATATTGTCACCCACACAGGAGAAAGTGGCACTGAGACATTTGCAAACGATATATCCAGAACAGACTCTGTACGTTTTGCAGCTACAACAAAATAATGCCGATTCTGTCCAATGGCAACCAGTGTAAATGTTCTGATCTGGGCCATCATTGTTCCATATATCTAAGTGCCACTTTCCCCTCGACACTGACCACCAAATTCTGTCAGTGAATTATTTCTGAGAGGGTTTGTTTTTGTGGTCTATGTTAGCTTGACTGCTAGTTTGTATTATCCTGAATCAAAAAGGAAATGAGACGGAATTTGATCCTAAATTGATTTTGAAAGTCATTGTGCAATGCAAAAGAAAAAAGCCAGAGGCTTTCATATAGTTTTATTAGTGTTTTTGAATTAGTAGCAATTGATCCATCATGTTTTAGATGGAACTCAATAGATTTTTCTTGAAATGAAGAAATGGGAAATAAAAAGTAGGCATGGGTTTTTAACTGAAGTTAAATTGAGATTTATCTTGCATCATTAACTTTTTGTTTTAACCCTTGTTCAATATTCATGCAGGTAATAATGACATCAGGAATATTTATTAGCTGAATTTTTATAATGGCACATCTACACAGGATGCTTGGTATTTGTAGAAACTGTAGAGGCAATCTATTGTAATTACATTTAGCAAAGAGTAGACCCAGATCAAACGGCTCCTACAAAAGCCGTCTGATCTGGGTCTACTTTGTTTGCAAAGACCTGAAAAGGCATTTGTGTGAAGGACAGAGTTAAGATAAGAACAGTCCCCCCAATGAGTGGTGTATTGTGTTTCCTTTTTGATTCAGTATATCATTAACCCATTACCTCATAGGCTATTTTTAGATACAACCTCTTTGAATAAATCTACCGAAAATGAATATTAACTTGAGATAAGGAAATTTTTTAGAATTTTGTAGGTTGAAACCATTGTGATAAATAGAGCATTTGCTCCTATAGGAGCAAATGCTCTATTTATCACAATGGTTTCACAAAGTGACTTTTACAGAGTTGTCAATATGAGGGAAAGGGTTAAGCACAATAATCAGATTGTCAGTCGGAATCTCCGAAAACAGTAGCAGGGCTGCGAGGTTGAACAAAGCTCTAGATTCGAAGCATGAAGAGGCTTTTGTATTTCTCCATGAAACTGTATTTTGTATCATTTCCTCTGAGGCTGTTCTAAGGAATACCAACAAGATGGGGTTTGTTGATATATTTTGATAGAAAAATACTCTTCTTGTTTGGAGCTTTTTTTGACTTTCAGAAAATGTCTTGGTCTACTTCCGACAAGTGATCATGCATTATTGGATTGTTAATAAATAGAGAAACACTTGAAGGTGTATCAAGTTTAATGGGGTTTCTGGTATTTGTTTTATGCATTAGGTGCTGCAGGTGGTGGCTACGGTGGCCAGAGTGCATCACAGAGTTATGGGTCGTATGGCTCATATGATCAGAGCTCGTACGGACAGCAATCCCAGCCGCAACAGAGCTATGGTCAGCAGCAGCAAGGTAAAAACTGGCACTGAAGGCAATCTGGATTGGCTAATTACAAGAAGTACATGTATTGTTGTATGAATTGTTAGATTAGGAAACATTGTTTATTTAGCTGGACATGTTTATTTAGCTGGACGAATTCAGTGGTCAGACTTCAGGGCCTAGCTGAATAGACAGGACAAAGGATAGTACTACTTATTTGGGGAAAAAACATCTTTTTATTCAAGGTCAAGTTGCCCAGAAGTTATGTCCAGCCTTGTTAACCCTTTCCCTATTGAACATATATGCATGAATTGTTCACCTCATGAATATTCATTAACTAGGATCAGATATTTTCATAGGCAAACAGAGCAGACCATGATCAAGCGGCTCTTACTGGAGACATCTAATTCCGGTCTACTCTATTTGCAGAGGCATGAAAAGCTTAGGTGTTTATATGAAAGAAGGGATTAATCATACACTTGGCAGTAATAAATCCTGATAAAGTTGTGAGTCGATTTTCACATGTTTTGTAGAATGCATAGTTTCCAATATTAAATATTTAGCCTACCATTTAATTGCTTTTAATCCAAGGTTAGGATCGTATAGGGAGATAAAGGATCTTTATTTGTTCATTTCAAAGATTTCAGTTATTTCTTTAAAGTTTTCATGTTTCTCATTAAAACTACCTATAATGGTGTTTTTTTCCAGTTTCTTAATACTGAGATGCAGGTGGTTGTATTCTATATGATAAAATTAGATTACTGTCTTGACTTTATACACTTCATCTCTTAAAAATAAGGGCCCATTAAAATTTAAAATAAGGTTCCGTTGAAATATCAGTATTGTTTTATTCCCACCAACTAAGTTTATGTGGATATATAGGAGTCATGTCGTTTGGTTTGGCATTCCATCTTTCGGGTTTTCTTGCCCCCACTGTTTCCCAGGAGCTGCCAATAGGATTTTGGCAAAATTTGATAAAAATCAAGTGGAGATACACATATTAATACACTTTGGTCCAATTCCTCATACACCAGTTGGAGGATTTGCTTCAAATTTTCACAAATGAAAAATGTTGTGAAGATATACGTAAGGAAGGAAATTTTTGCTCTATTTTAACCAGTTATTGGACTGAAATTTTCTTCACTATATAACATATGGTGAAAAAAGATTGTTTGTTAAACTTTTCATACACTAATGGGAGGATTTACTTCAAACTGTCACAGATGAACAAAGTTGAAATGAAGATGTAATATATGGTGACTTGATTTAGAGACGAAATCGCCAGGGGCATCGATGTTGTATGGACTCCTTTCTCTAGTTAGTTTATGAGCCTTTGATAATTGAAAATATCACATATTATGACCCTTTACCTCATGAGCATTCCTGTGAGAAAAAATGACATGTAATTATTAATTAGATAAAAAAATTTATCATGGCTTGTGAACAAATTTTAGTTAGACAGAAACTAGAATCTGATAATCATAATGGCATAAGCAACAGAGCAAATTCTGATCAAATGGCTCACACAGGAGTCATCTGATCTGAGTCTACTGTTTGCAAAGTCGTTAAAAGATGTATCTATGGAGTAAAGGGTTAATTGCATTCAGTGATAAAAGATACTTTTTAACATCATTTTCAAGTTCAAAGTAAGTGAATGTTTGCATTTGTTAGGCATAACTAGAAAGTACGTAGATTTTAGATTTTAGGAGCTAGGCAAAGTTAGTATAGTTCTTAAGAGTCGAGCATTGATTTTCAAATGAGGGTTAAATCTCAGGTTTGGTATACATTGCAGCTGGCTACGGCTCTGGCCAGAGTTACGGAGAGCAAAGCTATAACCAATCAGGTAAAAGGTTTTTGGGTATGGACTGGTAAAGATTGATGTGCTGTTTTCCTTTTACCCTGTCTCTCTCTTCTTCAAGCACTCACAATAACGCTGAGTATATAGAAGTAGCTGTACTAACAAACACACTAGCCAAGTATCGGGTGTAATCTTTTCAAGTCGTAAGTATCCTTTGGCTGCCATAAAAAACCCAACACAAACACGGAGCAACATAATTATGAGATGCATGAATTTAAACATTTCCTCAGGCTATTTTTAGATCCAACCACTTTGAATAAATCTACCGAAAAGGAGCATTAAGTAGAGAAACCGAATTTTTTAGAATTTTGTAGTTTGAAACCATTGTGATAAATATAGCATTTGCTCCTATAGGAGCAAATGCTCTATTTATCACAATGGTTTCATAAAGTGACTTTTACAGAGGCGTAGAAAGGCGTAGTTATGGAGGAAAGGGTTAAACATTTTCACGAATAGTTCCTTAATTTTTCAACAAAACCCTTTAATAATTGTGACCGCTCTTTAGAACTGTCTTTTTGAAATGATTGTTAAGGGTGGTCACAACAAATGGTTTGGTGGAGAAACAAAGTATCAATAAAGAGAAAGTTGTTACTCAATTTCAAACGCACTCGGTTTGGTTGTGGCAGTTGGAGTCGCTTAGTTGAGGGATAAAAAGATGGGAGCCTTGTGTGCTAGATGTTTTGAATAGAGAATATTTATCCCTTTCAACTAGGGCCGTCATCGTAACTTGCGATATCGGTGAATCGTCGATTTCAAAGTTCCGATGATATATCGATACAGAATTTCCAAGTATCGATACATTCTTAATGAAAAAACTAGAATAAACCCTGACAAAATGTGTTTTGTGTCATACCCATCTGTTTGTTTATCATTGCTCCAGTTCATTTTTCATTTACGGTGTTTGACGACATTAAAAACTAAGACTTGGGTTTGCACTAAATCCAGGTCAGTTTCGTGAGATGAATACAGTATGCAGCAGATTTCTTTTTCTTATTCGTCGGTTCGTTCGGAAAAAAGTCATCAGTTTAATGACATCGTTTATTCGTTCTCGATTCCGGCGTCTGCTTGTCCCGCGGTGCCATTTTGTAAATACATCCATTGCACATGCGCACAATTGGTATGGACTAAACAGCCGGCGCCACGATGAAACAAGGGGGGAAAATGCGGCGCCTACTCCCCGAAATACGGTATAATACGATAAGGAAAAATACGGCGCCGAAAATATTAAATGCGCGTAATTTAATGTCCGGGACCATAATAGCGTAAATTGGAGGTGAAAAGCGTAATAATTACGCCCAAAACGTAATTGTAAACAGATCTGAGATATAAAAACTCATATATTACTCGGAGTGATCTTAAGTAAACCATGTATTCACTTAAATAAAGTCAAATTGATCAAAACTTGATGAAAGTAATGCTACATGAACATAAATTATCGTAGAACCTGCAGTTTACACAGCACCTCGAACCTGCGTCAGTGAATTTACCCTTCCCCATTCAAAGCAACAACAACAACAACAATGGCGACTAACGTTCTTGAGTTTGAGGAGTTCAGCTCAAAAACCTCGAAAAACAGAGTAACCTTTGAACAAATGTCAACTTTCTGAAGTTCAATGATGAATTTCATAAATCCAAAGTAATATGCAAACTCTGCAGAGTAGTCCTACTGTACAGCGGTAATAACACACATTCATTCGCATGTCAACAGAAATCATTGATCAGTGAGTACGGTAACTGTTTAGTGCTTGAGGCTGTGAAGTAATTGTTTGCAACACCCTTATGGCTTATGCAGTTTTCATTCAAGGCAACAGCTAATAGATAAACTCCTCAAACTCCGGAATGTTTGATATAATCCATGCAGAGTAGACTCAGTGTTAACTACCTGACCAATCTTGGAATTCTCTGTTTGACATGGTATTGAAATTAGTCTCTCTAAAGGAAAGGGCTTAACATTAGTGATTTCCTTGTTATTTTTGTAAAAAGATTATCAGCTATTTATAACAAACTCAGGAAGAACTTATCTTTTTATTTTATTCTAATGGCATTTGCTAGGTAAAGCAGTTAATTATAGACGTTTTTCTTGAGAATTTGTAGCGGTTTTGAGTTAATTCCCGTAAATATTAAATCCAACCGATATATCGATATATCGTCGATATTTGAGTCATCGATGTATCGATACAGCAAGGCCAATCAATGACAGCCCTACTTTCAACACTGAACTTTCAAATGGACTGTTCCAACATTCAAATAAGCCATGCTTGCTGTGAATATTCTGGGATTTATTTTTGTTTGTTTTGAAGAAAAATGCAACATGACAAACAGTACAGACCCTGATGAGAGGGTTCCTCCAGGGGCCGTCTCATCTGGGTGTTCACTGTTTACAAAAGACATTAGTGACTCATTTCCTGCACTGAAAGGGTTGAAACTGTCTAGTATCTTATATGTTCTCAATGTTATTGTGAATTGCTTTATAATTCTTGACCTTTTGCAAATGAAATGTGCTGCTAGACCACACTTATTCTGAAATTTTATTGCAAACAGTTTTTACCCCAGATCAGGTACTTTATTGAGAAGATCTGAAATCTGAATCAAACCTGTTTGCTGCAGCGTGTATTTTGATTAACCCTTTCCCTGCTCTACGTGTATTGCAATTTTCAATACCTACTGAGTTTTCATGGACACAATAATTTTAATGAAATATGGAAGATGGACCATTGCAGAAAGTAAACAAACAGATCTACCAAATTCCATTAGCAAACAGAGCAGACCCTGATCAGATGGCTCCTATAGAAGCTGTCTGATCTGGGTCTACTCTGCTTGCAAATGCATGAAAAAGTGTTTATATGAAGGAAAGGGTTAAAGTAAATAACCAGCTGAAATGTGCTCTAGATATTTTGCTGTCTTTTTACATTTCAGAGTTTCATTTGTGAGAGAAATGATATTGTGGTTTTTTATCCTCCTTTAATTACTACTTGTATATATGTACTTTACCTATTTTTCATAGCATGTAAATTTCAGAAATGAAAAATGATTTGAAACCTATTACCATTCATATATGCCCAGGAATGGTTTTGTGGGACATTGGTAGATAGTGTGGGTCCAGATCGGGGTCCATGCTTATAAAGCTTTTTAGTTGAGTGAGTTTATTCTCAAGCATTTGATTGGTCAGATTTGAGCCAAGGCTCAAATCTGACCAATAAAAAACTTGAGAACAAACTCTTGACTAAACTACAAAGTTTTATAAGCATGAATACAGATCCTCACGGAGTGTCTACACTGTTGTGTCAATACATATAAAAAATGGAATAGAAGTTTAGCAGAAAATTAGGGTATGGCACACAAGTCTATAGCAACAAACTTGTTATAATTTTGTGTCAGCATATCCACCTTGAACCTCAGATTCAGCTTTGTCAAGTTTAATCCTTTTCCTCCATGAATATTCATGTAAGAAATAATGCCATCATGAATATTAATTTGTTAGAATAGCATATTGACATATAAAAACCAAACGGGAGGTTTTGGCTATTGTATCTATATTATATCATAAGCAAACAGAACAGACCCTGATCAGACAACTCCTATAGGAGCTGTCTGATCTGGGTCTACTGTTTGCAAAGGCACAGAAAAGTGTATTTATGGAGTAAATGGTTAAATTAACCCTTTACCCCATGAATGTTTATACAGTAGTTCATGACATCATGAATAATAATTAGAATAGTTTAATATCCGGCATTTAAACAAAGAAATATTTGACAATAGCAGGAGTTGTAGAATCCAATCACTATATATTCAAAAGCGAACATTGCAGACTGATCAGACCTCTTCCACAGGAGTCGTCTGATCTGGGTCTGCTCTGTTTGCAAAGGATCGAAAAGGTGTACCCATTAGATTAAGGGTTATAATTATGGGCATATGTGGGTTGGTGTGTCCGTATTATAGTTTGAAGATGAATTTTTGAGTTTCTGTACTTGTAGGTGTGTCAAGATGTCGTACAGCAATACAGTGAAATTATATTGTCAGTGATATTTCTATACATAGGAAATGGACAAATAGTTTTGTGTATTGAAGGTTATGGCCAGTCCAGCCAGTCACAGAGCTATGGAAGCAGCAGTGGAGGACAGAGTGGAGGGTACGGCCAGCCGCCCCCGTCCAGTGGAGGCAGTAGCAGTTATGGCAGCCAGTCATCAGGAGGTTACGGTGGGCAGTCATCAGGTGGATATGGTGGTAGCAGTGGTGGTAGTGGTGGTTATGGTGGACAGAGTGACTCAAGGAGTGGAGGATACGGAGGTAAAACGCACACATTTTTGTTGGCTTTTTTGTCATGTTCATTTAAGATAAACTAATTTTGTAAATTGTGATTTTAAGAGAAATGGAGTTCAGGGTTAAAAGCTTTAAAAAGTCAGAAGACAGTAAAGCTGCAAAATCTCAGAGCAGACATATTATTATAGCAGGATAATAATTTAACCCTTTCCTTCATATAAACGCCTATTTAGCTCACTTGAGCTAAAGGCTCAAGAAAAAATGGGGGTATATATTGCTTTGTACATGTCGGTCGGTCGGTAGATCGATGGTTTCCAAACAATAATAAACGACTTGGAATAGAATCTTCAAACTTGCTGTGGTGGTTGGTCATGACAAGTAGATGACCCCTATTGTTTTTGAGATCACTAGGTCAAAGGTCAAGGTCACAATCACCGAAAATGGTGAAATACTTTCCGTTCAATAACTGCTCAAGGGTTTGGCTTGGGATCTTCAAACTTGCTGTGGTGGTTGGTCATGACCACTCGATGACCCCTATTTTTTTTTAGGTCACTAGGTCAAAGGTCAAGGTCACCATGACCTTAACTGATGAAATGGTTTCCAAACAATAACTGCTCAAGGGTTTGGCTTAGGATCTTCAAACTTGCTGCGGTAGTTGGTCATACTGATGAAATGGTTTCCAATTAATAACTGCTCAATGGTTTGGTTAGGGATCTTCAAACTTGCTGTGGCAGTTGGTCGTGACCACTAGATGACCCCTATAGTTGTTGAGGTCACTAGGTCAAAGTTCAAGGTCACTGTGACCTTAACTTGTGAAATGTTTTCAGATCAATAAATAATCAGTGGTTTGGCTTAGGATCTTCAAAGTTGCTGTGGTGATTAGTCATGACCACTAGATGACCTCTATAGTTGAGGTCACTAGATCAAAGGTCAGGGGATCTGGGGTGGGGGGTATACATGTTTTACAAACATCTCTTGTTTCAAATAACTTCTTCTCCTAAACCACTGGGAGGATTTCAACTAAATTTCACAGAAATGTACCTTAGGGGGTCCTCTACAAAGTTTTAAATCTTTAAAAAATCTTCTCTGAAACCACAATTCCTACAACTTTGATATTTGGTATATAGCATCATCTAATGGTCCTTTACCAAGTTTGTTCAAATGATGACCCCGGGCCAAAAATGGCCCCGCCCTGGGGTTTGTAAGTTTTACATAGATGTATAGAAAATCATCTTCTCTGAAATAACATACTCTGTGGAGCTAAAATATTTGGTATGAAGCATCACCTAATAGAATTCTACCTAGTTTGTTCAAATCATGTCCCCTGGGCCAAAAAAAGGCCTCACCCTGGGGCTTTAGACTTCTTAACATGTCTAGGATCAGAAACTACAGTTAAAAGGTTTCCCCTCATTCAGAGCTAGCAATTTCCTCAGTTATTTCCCTTGTCTCATCAGCATAGCCATTCGGGGACAAGGGGAGATAACTGCAATGGAGGTTAACCCTTTCCTTGTTCTATGTTTATTACAAATTCTAATACCTCCTGAATAGTTACGGACAAAATATTTATAATGAAATATGGAAGGTGGATCAGTGTAGCCATTTTAGAAGGCATAGAAATAGATATATCAAATTCCATTAGCAAACAGCAGACCCTGACCCTATAGGAGCCGTCTTATCTGGGTCTACTCAGTTTGCAGATGCGTGGAAACACGTTTATATGAGGAAAAGGGTTAAATCAGAAGTTACAGTTTAAAGATTACAGCACTGACCAGTAGTGCCCTTAGGGTAACCGTTACATCATGTTAAAATCTCTACAGGTCACTGCATAGCTCTTTCACCCTTTAATGTCGTCTGCTTCAGATTTGTCATCATTTGACTTTCTAAAAGATCAGTTTTAGGCATTTTGACCTAAGGCAAAATTGTCACAAGTTGTAAATTTAGATCTTTGTCAGACAGTTACTTGGTATTAGATTGAATCCAAACTGTGTATCAATTTTAGTTCAAGTTGGCTCAGCAGTGAAAGGGTTAACACTAAGTTTCTGTCATCTGCTAGAGAGGTTGTCTGCTGAAAAATTAACATTGTCAATATATTACTGTAACTCAGGTGAGAGATATAGGGCCAATGGCCCTATTGTTTATGTATATATATATTCCTTACAAACAGAAATTAAATGTTTAGCGTATTCCTGGTTTATATTTGAGTAAAATACGCAAATACGCAGCTTGTCTGTTTCTCTTATTCATACATGAATATGCATAGAGTTGTTTTATGGCATTTCAGGTAGAGATAGTGGCTCTCGTGGTGGCGGTGGTGGCGGTGGTGGTGGCAGTGGTGGCAGTGGTGGCGGTGGTGGCAGCAGCTATGGAGGGTAAGTTGTTCTCTCTAATAGTATTTGTTTACATTTAATTGGTCCTTTTCAAGTATCTTCAGACCTTTAAACATTTGTAACATCTTTTGGCTGAATAAAGTGTTCCAGTGGTGTTTGATCATATTTATGTATTGCACAAGCGGGGTAAACGCTTGAAAATGTTCAGAATGTCACAGACTAATTGAAATGTCCATGCATAAAGATATATTCTGCAGTTGCAAGTTGAAGGTATTAAAAAGAGTTGCATTCATTATTTAAGAGATAAGGGTAATTAGAATTATATGACTGAGGTATGGTACAGATTGTGTTTTACAATGAGCTTTACAAGTACAATTATAAAGTATCCAACAATGTTTACTTGTCATAATCTGTTATACATCTGCATAACTATAATCCCTATGTCTTTAGTGTTCTTTTTCTAACAGGTATATGACTTGACGGTTTACATGACAAATGTTGCAAAACATGGTGTACTAAAGGGGTTCAAACAATCTAAATAGACATGAATTATGCATAAACACAAACTCTGGACTCACTGGACACAAATACTGGTAAATTTGGTGTAAAGCTTACAAGGTGTAGCCAAATACTGTAATAATTCTGACGGAATGGAAGAAGACCGGTGTGTGATGTTTTGAATGAGTAGGAATTGGATGTATAGTCAGTGTGTAAAGATTAATTTTTTTTAAACAAATGAGATTGTTGTAAGATGGTGTTTAAAGATGAGAAATTATTAGGGTGTCAATAAATTATCATTGCGGCCCATTCTGAGAATTTAGGCTCCCTCATTTATGTCATGCGTCTGATAAAGACTTAAACGAAACTTGCTGGGAAATGCCATCTTGCAGTGAATTTTTAATAGGCACATTGATTTAATGCTCTCAAATAACTTAACAGTCCAAGGTATTTACCATACTCCTCGGAGTGATGGAGTTCTAACCCTTTCTATGTTGGATATTCATGTAAGAAATAATTATATGAATATTTATTTGCCAAATTCTTTTTTATGGCATATGAACACAGAATTGTTTATTTTATTAGTAAATATAATTGCACAAGGAGATGGAGCAGACACTGATCAAACTGCTCCTATATGAGTCCGGGTCTACTCTGTTTGCAAAGGCTTGAAACAGGAGTTGTATGAGGGAAGCATAAACAAATTGAGGCAAAGTGTTTGCTTAGTAAATATCCCGAAGATGTAGATAATGAATAGTTCAGTGGAATAGAGAGCACCTGGTGTTTACCCTGTCTGTCGGTTTGTCAGAGAGAATGTATAATTAAGCCATGAAAATACTGTTTGCTAGTACGGGCCTCGACTCTCAGTGTAAGTAGAAAAATATGACATGCTACTGTTATAACGATCATATAGAGCAGCATTGAAACAATGGTGAAATAAAAGTGTCACTTCAGTGTTGGTTTAACATTGTCAGTAAAATAGGGTTTTGTAAAAATGTCATCACAAAGTCTCCTGTGTTTAAGACTTAAATGTTTATCAAGGTTGTGTAACTGTGTAGACATAGTCAAGCTATATTGATTGGGCATGAACAAATGTGGTTAAGAAAAAAAGTTGATAAAATAGGAAAAGCAAGGTTGTGTACAATGTATATAAAAAAGTGTTGGTTGTGTTTCAGAGGATAAACAAAAAGGTTGTGTAAAAAGAGTAAGAGTTGGATTGAGTAGCACTGCAACTCTAAATAAATGATCATGTAATGGCAGTTTATAACAATATACAAACAAGGTTGTGTAGCAATGCTTGTAAAGAAATGTCCCTAGCAAACAATTGAGTGTATTAACAACTGAGAAAATGTGTAAATGTCTGTGTACAAGGTTATGTACCAATACCAGTGAACAAGGCTCAGGGTTTCTGGTAGGACTTTCAAGTTGAGGTCCCTTGGATGTAACAATGCCAGTACACAAACTATGCTAAATATTTGTGATCAGATTAACAAGGTTGTATGAAAATGACTAAAGTAAACCAATTTTATTGGTAGATAATGCTACATCAAACTGTTGCATAACAACAATTATAAATAAGGCTGTGCAACAATCACAATAAACAATGTGGGGCTAGCAATTTCAGTAAATAAATGTTGTTGATAGCTAAAGTTGTATAACAATTTCAGTAAACAAGACTATTTTAATCCAGACCTAATAGGGGAATAGTCTAGATAGGATGCATAAATTGTATTTTTGAAAATATTGCCTGTACTTTTCCACTAAATCACTATGTTGTGACCACTCTTTAGAATTGTTTCTTTGAGACAAGTGGTCACGACATAAGGTTTTTTTGAGAAATGACAATTTTAGTTTTTGATGATTTTCTTTTTTATACCCCACGCAACAAAGTTGCACGGGGTATATAGTGTTACTTAATGACAAGGTTGTATAACAATGTAAATAAATTGTTACCCTATCAGTAAACAGGGTTGTGAAACTATTTTAGAGTTCCCTTAAACAAATAGATAGATAGATTTATTTCAACATAAAATGTACAATTATAAATGTTCTTAATGAACAAGGCTGTGTCTTGACAAGTAGTTTTAAATGTAACAATATAAGTAAACATGGTTGGGTAAAAATGTCGTCATGAGAATTCTCATAATGAACATGGTTGTTACAATGTGTGTATAAATTGTATTGAACTATGGGTAAAGATGATGTCCCTAAACAAAATAAGAAGGAGGTCATTGTATGACCGAAACCTCGGAACATAAAACAGTCTAAACAACAAGTTTGAGATCTTGTGTTGTTTCTTCTATTCCTTAAGAGCAAAGTTGCATGAAGTAAAGTATGAAAAGTGTAGTGGTGATGCATACTGATAACTGTGTTATGCCTTACCTATAGTGTCATTGTGTATAATTGTAAAATTGGTTGGATGAGGTTCAAAATGTTATAGATAACTATAAATAGGTTTACTGACCCAGTGAGTTAAAGGTATCAACTGTCCAGTGAGTCCATAGGTGTCAAGGGCTAATGAAATTGTGGTGTATAGAAATATAAACAAAAACAAAAAAGGTTAAATAAAAGATGTGAGAATGTGGCTCTGGTCATCAGGAGGTTAAAATGTTTTGTGAATATGAAAAAAGGAAGGAGTCCTTGAGGGTTTTCCTCATGTCAGGACTAGACTGTCATCTGTATTGAGTGTTGGTTTAACTCAGCAAAGCTTTTCAAGTCTATGCTATCAACTGTCGGTAGTATTTATCCATGAATGACTAGGATGTGTAGTTATGAACTAGGTTACTTGTAAGATAATTACTGATGTGTTGAAAGTGCAATGTCGCAGGTTTTACATGTGGAAAGGAGACATGATGCAGTCTGGTATAAAAAATTAATACTCCTATAAGGGTAACTTAGTAATCCGAGTGGTGTGTATGGTCTGTATAAAATGTGTGCATGAACCTGATTGTACCAGAGCCACAAACATAGTCGACACAAAAACTGAAAAATAAATTTGGTGTATAAATATCTTAAAGAGTGTTTAGCAAAATAGAAAGGTGTATTTGAGTGGTGTTCAACAGCATTGATTTTAGGAAATAAAATGGGTACAAAATATATGTTGGGCTTGTACAAAATTAAAAAAAAAGATTACAGTCCACTGGTGTGTATTGCAACCACTGGCAGAGCCAGACCCATCAGGGGAGGGTGTGTTATTTCTACTCACTGCTAGTACAGATACCAGGACTGAGACAGAGATCAAGAAGACGACAAACGAACCTGGTGTTGGGAGACCTTTATCTTTGTGTCCACAGTGACTGTACCTTAGACATATTGGACAGAAAGTGTGATGAGAAAGTTGTTTTTTAAATAGTAATTCTTCTACTTAATACCCTCTGACTGGCATTTACGATGTAAATTATCGTCTCATGCTAGAATGTGTGGTAATTTTGACAGTAATGACCATCATGAATTGGGACTTTCGATAAGTTTGGTTGTACGATCTTTCCTAAAACTGGATGCCGGTTTGTTGTAGTATATGTCAATGTCAGTGTGAGCTGATGTGGGTCTACACTGTACTACACATGTAGGCTATCATTGTAGGACATTGATAAATAGGTCTGCATGATTTAACTTGCATCTGCAGTGTAGACCTAGATTAGGAGTCTCTTGCAAGAGCCTTCTGATCAGAGTCTGCAGTTTATCATTCAAAATCCTCTTGCAAATTTAATCCTTTCAAACTGTACTTGTGAAAAATGACTTAAAAATTATAATTAAAATTGTGTTTTGTTATGTTGATGAATCATCACAGACAGGTGACATACGTTCAAATGACATGACCATTATTAGACTGTGATGCTGGGCGTGGACATAGCAGATATTAAGGTCTCCCCACGAGTCTTATATTAGAAAATATATTACAGCGGTGGTAGAGGAGGTTTCAGCAAATTTGGGGGTGGTAAGTTAGCGTCATGTACAATAGACATGACTTTATATACAATGCTTACTTTTCTCCATACACATTTCAAAACTGTGGCATAGTGTAAATTATAATTTTGGTTCAATCAGATGTGACCAAGTGTTTAGGACCTAAATTGACAGAGTGAAATCCCCCGACCAAGTGTTTCTCCATTTGTGTCCAGTGTCTTCAGTAATAGACATTGTCAAATAGAACAGATCCTCCTCATAAGTATCCTATTTGGTAGCTTAGAGTATCGAACAGTTTGGATCTTGATAAGATGACGAGCTACTCGGCAGTTCATATATTTCCAAACTGTTTGCAAAGCCGTCACAAATTCGCTCATAGAATGCTGAAGGTTTTTGTGCGTTGAGAAGTATGATTGCTTTCAACGCAAAATGAGGTAAAATAAACTTTTTGGTGTTAACCCTAACCTGTGGATCACAAATTTACTATCATTTTGAAGCATCCTGGTCCCTGATTAGTGTTGTGTAATCTCTGATTAGGAGCCAAGCTGCTAATTCTCAGCAAGTATTTTGCCAAATAGATGAATGAATCTGATAAGTTTGAGAATGCAGTAGACAAGAGCCTTACTTTGCTAAGTGCAAACTGACCGGCATTTACAGACAGCTTGGTCACAGATGAGATGCTGATTAACCTTTTATTCCATAAATATTCATGTAATAAATGACATCATAAATATTAATTAGATTGATTTTTTTAAATGGCACATCAACACACGGCGTTTTGACCATGGCATAAACTCGAGAATTTCATCTATATAAGTTCTTAATCATTTTTGGAGTAGACCCTGATCAGACAGCTCCAACAGGGGCTGTTTAATCTGGGTGTACTGTTTGCAAAGGCGTAGAAAGGTGTATTTATGGAGTAAAAAAGGCTAAGTCGGCGTCCTATCAGAATCCAAGTTGTTTGACACTAGGTCAGTAGTTTCTCAAAAGCTTTGTCAAACTGAAATATAAATTGCTCCAGAAGAGTTAACCCTTTCCTCCATAACTACGCTTTTCTACGCCTCTGTAGGAGTCACTTTTTGAAACCATTGTGATAAATAGAGCATTTGCTCCTTAGGAGCAAATGCTCTATTTATCATAATGGTTTCAATACTACACAATTCTAAAAAAAAATCCTTTTCCCTAGTAAATGCTCGTTTTTGGTATATTAATTCAAAGAGGTTGGGTCTAAAATTAGCCTATGGAGGAATGGGTTAATGATCAAGTATCAATTTATTAGGGTTAATTTTAAGTGGTGGTAGCAGGTAATGGGTTGATACTGTGTATGAATGTACCTCACTGTACGAGAGGATGTTTACTCACTGTTTATAGGACTGTCCATGCCACAGTGTTGTAGGTGTTTGTATTCTCCTGTAACTTGTGTTTACACCTTCTGTGTTAGTATGCCTCGAAACAGGCCTTGGGGAGAAAATCACCTACTCTTCGGTCTTTTTTTTTTTTTTATGTGACTTTATCCTTTGTGCGCATTGAGTAACTTTTGTCTGCAAAAATTGTTGACCGCTTCATTTCTTTCAAAACAGTCTGGATCTTGAAGGGAGGCCAAGTAACTTGGCCCCAAATCTGGATTCATATCACTACAAATGTTATAAAAAAATTGAGCCCTGAAATATGAAAAACGACCTTCAGGCTTTGCAAACGATGTATAATTAATCAGATTGGCTGCCACATTTAAAATGCTGCGTTTGATCAGTCTAAAAACTGAATAGATGCAACATTTTAAAAACAACTGATCTAGTTCTACACTGTTTGCAAAGTCTAAAGCTATTTTTGTATAGCTGGGCTCAAAGCATTCCTAATGTTGAAAAGAGGTAATGCATATTCAAAGCTGGATACATATGTTTAGATCTATTTGTCCATGCACAAGTATGCCCTGTCAGAATAAATTGACCATACCATTTACAAGCTGGAGTCATCAACAGAATTAAAAAAACAAATTCTCCCCTCTGGGTATGTTAGTTTCAAAACAGTTTTTACAAAACATTATTTAAAAACTGGGACCATGTATAAATCATTTAAATTCATAAAATGTTCATACGAAGCACTCCCAGAGAAAATGTACTATGTGACTTCAAGCTGTGTAGACCAAAGGGCCTTAGGCTAGACAAAATGCTTAGAAATTTACTCGACAATAGATTGTTTATCTCTCCGTCAAACCCTAGGTTGTGGTAGCAGCCTAAGGTATGGAGAAATGATGATTTTCATATTTCAGATATGCTCATTTATGGCCCTGGTGTAGACCCAGACCAGTTTTAGTGTTGAACCTGATCAGACACTGAATCTTTGATATGATGTCTGGTGCAAGTTCACAGTGCAAACAGTCAACCTGTACCTTTCTTGTGGAGTTGCTTACGTTCTGATACTAGAGGCCCAGATAAGATGTGTTAATTAACCCTTTCCTCCATAGGCTATTTTTAGACCCAACCTCTTTGAATGAATCTACCGAAAAGGAGCATTAACTAGAGAAAAGGAAAAATTTAGAATTTTGTAGTTTGAAACCATTGTGATAAATAGAGCATTTGCTCCTATAGGAGCAAATGCTGTATTTATCACAATGGTTTCATAAAGTGAAATTTACAGAGGCGTAGAAAGGCGTATTTATGGAGGAAAGGGTTAAGACATGTTAGGGAACAGCACATTTATTTGTCCACCATACTCGATATTGTGACCACTGTTTAGAATCTTCTCAAGACGATTGTAGAGTGGTCACATGGTGGGGTTTGGTGGAGAAATGACAATTTTAGTATTTGAATATGCACCTTTATCTAATGCTCTGTAGTACATTAGGATATATATGTATAACAGTACTCCACTTCATTAAAAGTTTGGACGATGTGTGTTGATGTAGTTCTCCATATGTAGCATGAAGTGTCAACTCATAGATAAGTGCGTTTGGTGAAAACTAGGGGGGAAAATTCAAATTTAAAGCAAATCTTTCCACTGTAGACAATCAATACAAAAATATGTGTATAACAAATTAATAATGTTAATAACATAATGTGTGTCGTAATACGTGTTGGAAAATTAAAAAAATGCTTTTGAAAAAAAAGAGAGTCAGTTATCAGGTTCATGTATATTTAAGTTATTCCAAAGGTAAAATGCCAGTTTGATTTTCAATTAATAAGATTTTGAGAAAGGAAAAAACGACAAAGACGAATGAACTATGCAATTCAACAGTTCAGTTTAAGAAAATGCACAAGAAGATGCTCCTGATGTTGATGTTCGTCCTCCGTATTGACCAGTAGCACTAAGATCAGATCCTCAACATGGAGTTTTAGATGCCTTGTTGGCTTTGAGGATGATGCTAGGGCTGTGATGTTTGAATAGGTGTTCTAAACAGGAATCCAATTCACCAACTCATTTTCACACTGAAGACTAGAATATTCTCATCAATGTGTGGTTGCTTTCAAGCTTCTACAATTTTGGTAAAAGCTGGGTACCAAGCAATTGTGTTTGAGAATGTTCTGGAGTCTGGCACCCGAGAATGTTTTGGTGAATTCAAAGCCAGATGATGGAATGCCGAACGGAGCCTTCAACCAAAAGAAGCTCAGTCCTGGATGGAAAATGTGTCAGATTGTGACCTCTTGTTGGGGAGAACAACTGGAACATAGAAGAGATAAATTTTGGATAATAGAGGCTTTGATCTCGACGTCTACTGTGGTTTAGTCCAAAGCTTGTTCAGCTGCATTGAAGAAAATTTATGCAAAATTTCAAATGTTGAATATATGGAAAAGTTTTCATATAAATGTAGTTCTACCAGGATGAATGAAAGGTGTACAAATGTAGTTTGCTTTATTTTACTGCAAGTTATATGTACAGAAAAAATAATGTGTACATAATTCTTCAATGATATGGTTGAAATATGATTTATGCTTTGCTCATATACAAACTACTGAGCCTGTACATAAAATGAAATGAAGGTGTTAAACGGACAGGAAAATGTTTTGCACAAGAAAAGTAAATAAATTCTGATGGTGCAGAAAAAGGGAGTAGATATCAATAAGAATTATGGTTGAAGTATCACACAATGTTGAGAACAGAAGAGGGTAACTGAAAGTGTTGAGAACCTAAAGTTTGATAAACATACAATGGTTGTACAGAGGTTGAAGGCTAAAGAGGCCAGTAAACAAACTTATCAGTTATGTAAAGGTACAAAGAAGACTTGAACTGCAAGATTAATAATCTATCAATGTATGAGATATGCCCATGATAGAAGGTAGTCGTATCCAGTGTTGTTTTTTCATGAATATGAGAAGGACAAGATCTCTAATATGGGTCATTATTTCAGAATAGAATTCGTAAAGAACATATTGAGGAGAGTTGATAAGATGAATCTGACTTCTAATTTATGCATTTGCAAACTGGCTCAGATCAGACATCTCCAGTAGGAGCTTCATGATCAGGGTCTGCTCTTGTTTGCTTGAATAGTATAATGGATCTGATTATATACTGTTGTAACTGAAAATTCATTGTTTCATGTACCATATAAAGAATTCAGTCAATGAATATTCATAAGTAATGTTAAATATTCATTAACCCTTTCCTCCATAAATACGCCTTTCTAAATATCACCTGTTGAAACCATTGTCACTATTTGAAACTATTTATCACAATGGTTTCAAACTACAAAATTCTATAATTTTCCTTTTCTCTAGTTAATGCTCCTTTTCAGTAGATTTATTCAATGTGGTTGGATCTAAAAATAGCCTATGAAGTAATGGGTTAAGTAAAGGGTTAAATACTATTAAATGTGTAAAGAAGGTTGACACTAGGAATCTGAAGATAGATACCTATGTATGAATCGGAAGTATTTTTCATTGATAAATAGATATTTAATAATAAGAAAAAGACTGGAACAGATATATGGTTGACCACTGTATGGAACTATACATGTACAGTGTATCCCTGCTGGGAGTGACAAAGTGTTGAAAGGAGTCAAATGTTCAGATACCAATTAAAGTTGTACAAATGTATATTTACACGGATGTCATATGAAAGAGGTGTGATGTAAAATATGAGCAATTATAGTAATGATGTAATACGTACATTTGTATGCAACAAGGCCTAGCTTGGACATTATGCTTATGAGTTGAAAAATAATCAGTCGGAGGGGATCAATAAGTAATTGAAGTAAGATACTGTAATTGTACAGTAGACTCTGACCTAATGAACCAGAATCTTGAAGGTTTACTGTAAAATCTACCCAAGGGAAGTAACGATTGATTGACCAAAGGGCCTTTTATAAAATAACAACTAAGTGTGCTGTCAGAGTAGTGACATTAACCAAGCTGCTTATAGCAATGTAACAAATGTCTTAGACCAGGCAGTTATCTGCATGTGGATTTTGTTTTTGGTTCAGAGGGTTTGATTGTTTACATGCCGACTTGAAATAGTCCACAAGAATTAAATGTTGGGGTGTTTTATTGTTGTATTTAATGAATGTGTGAACAATTGAATGTTTGTCCAAAATACTTTTATAAACAGAAGTGGTTGAGAATTTTAATACATGAAAGCATTGAAAAAACAAACATTTAAAAAAATAATAAATTGGTAGTGTAACCAAAATAAAGAAATAAACAGTGCTTGCTTCAAGAAAGAAATAGATCATGGAAAGTTAACCCTTTACTTGATAGTGATGTTTTTTGGTGCCTTTGCAACAGGGTAGCCCCAGATGAGACAGCTCCTGTTGGAGCAGTTTGATCATGTTCTGCTCTGTTTGCATATGGAATTATAAACATCAGATTCTACAATATCTGCCATGACCAAAATACGAAAATCAGAAAATGTAAATCTTCACTGTCATTATTTCATACATGAGTAATCATCATGTAAGGGGTTGAAATAAAAAAAAAATCAGGATGTAGTTAACCCTTTACCTCATTAATGCTTTGTCAAACCTTTGTATGCTGAGTAGACCAAGATCAGATTGTTGCTGTAGGAGCCGTCTGATCAAGATCTGCTGTTTGCTTATGAAATTATAATGGGTCTGACTCTTTAAGTCTTTTCCAGTTCCAAAATATTACGTGTACTCATGTTATTATAAAAAAATCAGCAAGTAAATATTCATGATATTATTTCTTCATGAATATTCAACAGGGAAAGGGTTAAACGGTCGAAGAGTGTTGATAATTTAAAGATTCATTGTAACTGCTTTGTAATTTGTAATGGGGCATTCATGAAAACGAAATTCTAGTTATACAATTTGTGGAATAAGTTGCAGTAAATTGTTCATCAACTCTTCAAAATTGTGGAGATCTCAATCAGTGACCCTGCATTGAGCGAGGTGGCTGGTGTTGATATTTTCTGAATTTGTCTGAAATCATTTTCCAGGTAATTGCTTGTTCCTAAGCCTTTAGTGTAAATTCAGATACTGTTGAAGAAAGCCCCGATACAAATTTTTACCTGAATTGCAAGATATTGATTAGCTTGCTAATACCCTGTCAAATGATGCATTGCAGGAGGTGGAGGTGGCGGCGGAAGTTGGGGTGGCGATAGGGAGCTTCAGGAGACACCAGACACTGTTTTTATTACGGGACTCAATGAGAACATCGAAGAAGACGACCTCACTTCTCACTTTGGCAGCATAGGCGTTATCAAGGTAATGGCAAGAGCTTTAACACATTGTCATTACCTCATAGGCTATTTTTAGACCCGACTTCTGAGCAGATCTACCGAAAAGGAGCATTTACTGCATTTAGAAATGTGAAGTTTAGAAACCATTGTGATAAATAGAACATTTGCTCCTATTGAGCAAATGCTCTATTTATCACAATGGTTTCAAAAAGTGACTTTTACAGAGGCGCCAAATGGCGTCAATATGAGGGAATGGGTCGATTGTAACCACCCACAGTCAAGAAAGGGACATCTGTTACATGCACTTGTCTCATCCGATTGTCTCATTGCCAATACAGTAGAACTTCTCTTATCCCTTTCCATCATAGGCTATTTTTAGACCCAATCTCTTTTAATAAATCTACCAAAAAGGAGCATTTACTAGAGAAAAGGAAAACGTTAGAATTGTGTAGTATTGAAACCATTGTGATTAAAGGAGCATTTGCCAAAAAAGCTTTTCTGGAGCA
Organism: Azorinus chamasolen; assembly: GCA_963576725.1. Taxonomy (NCBI): domain Eukaryota; kingdom Metazoa; phylum Mollusca; class Bivalvia; order Cardiida; family Solecurtidae; genus Azorinus; species Azorinus chamasolen. The sequence goes on along the minus strand of OY755240.1, from coordinate 63,657,362 downwards.
TATCTCCTACACTACTTCAGCTAGGATCACCAAATATGGTGTGTGAGTACATCTTGGGATGGCGGAATTTCATGTACTATTAATAGGTCAATGTGACCTTGACCTTGGGCTTCCATTTACAAAAAAAACTTGTCCACAGCATATCCTACACCGGCTATGATCACCAATTATGGTGTGTGAGTTCATCTTCGGATGGCTGAATATTGCACACTTTTTGTAGGTCATGTGGCCATGACCTTGACCTTTTACGTCAATTACAAAAAAAAATTGTTTGGGGTAACTTTAGTTCAAATTGTGGTCATACTATGCAATCTTTACTTTCATTTTGCAGTCGCATATGCAGGCCTGCTTACAAAACACATTTCATTGTCAGTGCTTTGCTTTGGGGACATTTGTCATCTACTGTGACACATTTTTTTGTTTTTATCACATGACTGTCAATGGAATTTGGTATTTTTGTTGACAGAATTTAAGCACCTCGACGTCTCCACTTAAGATTTTGCTCTGAAATGTCCCGCTCAAAATGTTTGTTTCAGATTGACAAGAGAACGGGTAAACCAAAGATCTGGATCTACAAAGACAAGATGACAGGGCGCCCCAAGGGAGAGGCCACTGTGACCTATGATGACCCAGAAACCGCCAAGGCAGCCATTCAATGGTTCAGTGGTAAGATCTGCTGACATTAATTTCTGTTGCCTGCAAAGCAGATTTTCAATTTTGCTTTGTGCCCCAATTTGAATAGATAATCGATACATGCCTTGTGTCCCGTATTATCAATACAGTGGTCAATTTTAACAGTTGTGGTCCCATGATTATTCAACATACAGTAAAACTCTCTTTAGCGGCCACTAAATTACATCAAGTATTTTGTGTTAAATGCAGGTGGTTGCTTAAAGCAAGGTGAAAGTCACCTTGCTTTAAGCAGTCACCTGCCCTAAATACCAGCTAATTAAGACAGTATAGTGGCCGTTATAGAGAGGTTTTACTGTACTAACTCAGAAGTATGGAAGCACTTGTGTAGGAGCATTAACTCTTATACCAAATGCATCTTGACCGGCATTTGCAAATAACTTTGATCCAGATGAAACGCTGAGTAACTTAGTGTCTCATCAGGATCCACGCTATTTGCTACTGGGGAAATGGCTTCTCAAAATGATATGCCTATTGGATAGTGGTTTTTTACCATTTACTTGATATAAATGCCTTTTCATGAGTACCCAGATCAGATGGATCCTGTAGGAGCTGTCTGAAGGGGTCTGTGCTGTTTATGAATATCATAAAGGATCCGACTACAGTTTACCAAAAATTCATGTGTGCATAGGCCGTATAAAAATTAAGCTAATACATATTCATGATGTCATTACCTCTTAAATATTCAGCAGGGAAAGAGTTAAAAATGAGGTTGATGATTTGTAGGGATAATTCTATTTTCCTGAAATTCTGTTAAAACCCCTTATTAGCTCGTCTGTTTTCGAAGAAAAAGCTGATCTATTGTGATCATTGGGTCGTAAGCGTTGTCGCAGTTGTAGGTGTTGGCGGTGGCATGCAAAAACTTTAATGTAGCTGATTAATCAAACAGTATAAGAGGTATCAACATGAAACTTCATAGGTTGGTAGATCTCTTTGAGGAGAAGTGTATGCAGTGGACAAGCCGAACATTGGCGCCGCACACGGCTCTTGTTTTCCTACTGCAGTCGTGATATGACTGAAATACTGTAAAACCTGATAAAAACCAAACCAAATCCTACTGCAGTTACAGATGATTTAAATAGCTGTGTTGAAAATGATAAGAAATGCAAGAAAACCTTACTTTTAAAGCGGAAGTTGACAGCAATATGAGGTTAAAAAGAATACGGTAGAACCTATCTTAAACAACCATTCATGTCATCATTTATGGAACACCAATGCTTTACCAATACAGGTGGTTGCTTAACCCCTTTCCTATATATAAATGTCTTTTCACACGTTTGCAAACACAGAAGACCCAGATCAGACGGCTCCTTTATTAGCCGTCTGATCAGGGTCTTCTCTGTTGGCTTATGATAAAATTCATCTGACTCACTCTTTGTTTATATCCCATTATTAAAAATCAGCTATGCATGACGTCATAATTTCCTAGATGAATACTGAACAGGTAAAGGGTTAATCCAGGACAAAAGGAATAGGCGCTTTCTGCATTACTTGACTTGCATTAAGCACCATATGCCTTACAGGTCCAGAATTAAGACTCCTATTTAACGGTCACTTTACTTAATATTCTTTTTTCACGCCTTTTCAAACAGTAGGAGCCGTCTAATCAGGGTCTGCTCTGTTTGCTATTTGAATTGTAATAGATCTGACGACTGATTCGACCAATACCAAAAAATCCTTTGTACTTCTGCCATTATACATATTAGGCAAATAGATATTCATGATGTCGGTATTTCTTACATGAATATCCAACAGGGAAAAGGTTTATACAGGTTTAAGTGTAAGTCTCCTTTGTATTGCGTTCAGTCTTCGTTTTGAAAGTTACTGATGGACAGTTGAACACTACCAGTCATACATTGCTTGTGTCTTGCAGAGAAAGAATTCCAGGGTGGCATAATCAAGGTTCAGATAGCTCAGCGCAAGGTGAACACCCAGTTTGGTCGTGGTGGAGGTCGTGGTGGTGGTGGTGGTGGTGGTGGTGGTGGTGGTAGAGGAGGTGACCGTGGTGGTGGTGACCGCGGAGGTGGAATGCGAGGTAGAGGTGGCGGCAGAGGTAAGTGCACAAGTATTATGGCTTAGAGAATTGATAATGTGCAGGTTTCAACATTGTAGCAATGTTCGCATCAAAATTTAATTGGGAGTTCATTCAATGAAAACAGGTATGGAATTTCAAGTTATGCATGAACGATATTGTTGCATAATATGATTGTACATGCCAGTATCATTTTATACGTGTGACATTACCCGCTTGTATGTTTTTCATTAAAGGTTTCAATTTAGGAGGGAATATGGAGATGCATCATTCCACATGCAAAGAATGTCGCAAAAATACTAAATTACCACTCCCGCATAGAAACTTCACACCTTTGCAAACAGTGTAGATCAAGATAAGATGTAGGAGCTGTCTGATCAGTCTGCTCTGTTTGCTTATATATAGGTGACTGTATGGTTTCTGAAATGGCAAATTGTTCTTTGTTCATATGCAATCATAAATATTAATTTATATTCATAGTCATAATTTCTGACATGAATATTCATGAGAAAACATTAAAATATGTGAAAGACAAAGAAATGTTTAGTTAGATCAAAGTGAGATGTAGATTCATCGTTATCTGTTTCAGGTGATGGCGGTCGTCAAGGTGACTGGACTTGCCCTAACGAATCCTGTGGTAATAACAACTTTGGCTGGAGAAATTCCTGTAACCTCTGTAACGCACCCAAACCCGACAGTGCAGGTGGCAGTGATGATGACGGTGAGTAGTTCATTTAGTGCTTGCATATTTATAAATACAGTAACCACCCTCTAAAGTGACAACTCTATGAATAATCATTGATGTCTTGATTGATAGGTGGTTGCTTAATGCAGGACAAATGTAATGCAGAAAGATCTTGCAGGTGCTTGCTGCATAGCGTTTCATCCTGCATTACACACAACATTGTAAAGATGTACATATAGAAAGGAATTTTTGCTATGACATTTATATTGTTTATCAGCTTTATTTTCTGGTACTTTTTTTGTGATCGCTTGATGTCCGTCGTGCGTCGTCTGTCAACAATTTGACCTTTGAAATCTTCTGAATCTACAGAGTTCTCAGCTTTTAGCTTTGGCATATAGCATCATCTGTAGGTCCTCTACAAAAGTTATATAAATTATGCCCCTGGCGTCAAAATTTGCCCCACCCCAGGGGTGCCTTGTTTTCCATAGACACATATAGTAAAACTTTGAAAATCTTCCTCTCTGAAACTGGAAAGTTCTCAGCTTTCGTATATGGCACATATCATCATGTTCAGGTCCTCTACAAAAGTTATATAAATTATGCCCCTGGGGTCAAAATTGGCCCAGTCCCAGGGGTGGCCAGTTTTCTATAGAAACATAGTGAAAACTTTGAAAATCTTCTCCTGATTGTCTGGTGAGCGATATCAAGGCTAATAAGATGTATTGAAAGTGTGATGTTTTGAGTGTACAGTGAAACTTCTCTATTAAGGACACCAGTGGTTCTGGCCTGAAGTGTCCTTAATAGTGGTGTGTCTTTGATTGTGAATCTAGCATGGAAGTGACGATTTACATTTCAACTGAAATAGTACAGGAATTCTGTTATCACACAATGAGAGACAATGTCCTTAATTGAGAGGTTTCACTGTACTGCTTTTAGTTTAAATTAGTTAACCAACCGTGCAAGAATTCTCATGCTGACTAATTAAGTCTACTTTCGCTTTCAAATCTTAACTCTACACGCTTTCTCTTCTTAGACTTCTCCATTACAGAACAAATTGACTGCTCATAATAAAAGTTTGTTTGATTGTTTCTGCAAGGGACACTCAGCCAATTAAACCCATTTTCATAGGTTCTAATCAATCGCTAATAATCAAAACACTGCATAACGGTAGAGCATATTCAATCATTTACCATGGATTATCTCATTGAATAAATGGTTTGTCGCAAATTAGGTCTGTGCTTATTTAGAGATCTTACATTTGAAGACACATGTACACACTGCAAATAATAAATCTGAAATGGGTTGTCTGTGATACTGGGGTCAGTTATATAGTTAATGTTAGATTCTGTACTGGACAAAGTGTCCGTTATTCCGGATTAGCGAGGTGTCTGTTATACTGAGATAGAAACCAATAGAACTACGTTGGCGAAATGGTTTGTTCTTTTGAAAAGCGTCAGTATTACCGAGTTGTCCCCAATAGCTGAGTTTTACTGTATTTTTGCAGGTGGTTACCGTGGTCGTGGTGGTGGCCGTGGAGGTTTTGGTGGTGACAGAGGCCGTGGAGGTGGATTCGGTGGACGTGGTGGTGGTGGTAGAGGCGGATATGGAGGAAGAGATGGAGGTATCTAGCTTTCTGCAGCACTTGCATCCTTTATCTGTTGTACTTTTTGTCCAAAAACATGCTTTTGATTTGATTTTAAGTTTTAAAATTGTTAACCCTTTCCTCTACACCTTTGGAAACGGTAGACTCAGGTCAGATGGCTCCTGTAGGAGCAGTCTGATCGGGTCTGCCATGTTATATTATATATAATTCTACAGTTTCTTCCAGTACCAAAATATCCTGTGTACCTATGCCATTATAAAAATTCAGCTAATAAATATTAATGACGCCAGGAAAGGGTTCAAGGGATCTTCTCTTACTATGTCGACAGCAATGAATCTTTAACACAGTAATCTATCACATGATCCCAGTTATTGTGTCCAGTGAGACCAGCATTTTATGAATTAGGGAAATTGAGTAAACCATGGTTTGGGCCCAGGAACTAATGAGCTGAGCCAAACAATGGCACAATATAATGTCTGATACACTTGAGTAGAATTGGGAGAATCATTGCAGATTGGGTTCAACAATTGAACAGAAGCCAGATGGGAGATGCCACATGAAAATCCACAGCAATTATTAGCTTGTCTGTTTTTGCGAAGAAAAAATTGCGAGCTATTGTAACTCCTGTGTCCTCGTTGTCCTTGAGGTTAACGTTAACTTTGATGTTGGACACACGAGGGTTGGCACCTGCTTGTGGTGTTCTTGTTTATTATCTGGAATCGAGGTCCGAATTTTGACTGATGTTTTTGAAAAGAAGAGATGTTTATTGTGAAAATAAAAACTGAAGACAATAAGGATAGATTGTGATGATGTGGCATGTTAAGAATTGGCCCTTTACTTTATGAATATTCATGTAAGAAATAATAGCATCATGAATATTTATTAGGTTATTGTTTATAATGGCATTTGAACATAGGATATTCAACCCAAGACAAAAATTGTAAAATCAGATCTATATCGTTCCACATGGTAATAGAGCAGACCCTAATAGATGGCTTTTGTGGGAACTGTTTTTGCAAAGGTATAGAAATGTGTCATCTATAGAGTAAAAGGTTAACCCTTTACTCCTTAATACACCTTTGCAAACAGAGTAGACCTTTGCAAACAGAGTAGACCCAGATCAGACGGTTCCTATAGGAGCTGCTCTGTTTGCTTATGGGATAATATAGATATGATTCTAGTTTTTAAAAATTCCTGTGTTCATGTGGCATTATAAAAATTTAGCTAAATTAATCCATTACCTCATAGGCTATTTTTAGATACAACCTCTTTGAATAAATCTACCGAAAAGGAGCATTAACTAGAGAAAAGGAAAGTATTAGAAATTTGTAGTTTGAAACTATTGTGATAAATAGAGCATTTGCTCCTAAAGGAGCAAATGCTCTATTTATCATAATGGTTTCACAAAGTGACTTAACAGAGTCGTCAATATGAGGGAATGAGTTAATGATGTCATTACTTCTTACATGAATATGAGTAAATGGGTTAAATTTTTTGCTACCATGTATTGTTATTTGCAAATTATTTTCATAGTAAGTTGAATTCTCCCTTCCTTTTGTTCTTGAAAAGCAACATAATCACAGTAACCAAACAGTTTACATCCTGGACTCTGTGTTTTAAAATCATTGGCAGTAAAAGAGTTAAATCCTTTATGTTGAGGCATGGGTAAAGTGTGACCTACATGTAATCAATTATCTATCTTCCAGGTGATCGTGGAGGATTCCGTGGTGGACGAGGAGGTGATCGTGGTGGCCGTGGAGGATTTGGTGGTGGACGTGGCGGTGATAGAGGAGGCGGCAGGGGGTAAGTGGCGATTATTTTTGGCACTATCTACAAATTTGTAATGACCTCATCAGGATCCATCTGATTGACATTGATGCTGTTTTTGAAAGAAAGAAAAACACTATGCCCCCACCCAATTTGACCTTTGACCCTGAAGGATGACCATCAAAATGTGCACCTTCACGAGATACACATGCATGCCAAATATCAAGTCTCTATCTCTACTGGTTCAAAAGTTATGGCCAATGTTAAAGTCTGTAATTTGACCTATATATTTGACCTGATCTTGAAGGATGACCTTGTCATGTCGCCCCTCAAAATATGTGGCTTTATGAGATACATATGCATGCCATATATCAAGTCTCTATCTTTACTGGCGCAAAAGTTAAAGTTGGTGACAGACAGGGCAAAAACAATATGTCCCCCAGATCAGGTTAAAGTTGGTGACAGACAGGGCAAAAACAATATGTCCCCCAGATCTGATCTGGGGGGCATAAAAAATGCTTTGGAAACTGACAAGTAAAGCAAATTTTGTAGAGAAAAGTTGTGAGGTGTTGAAAGAATTTATCTTGAGTGCAGTTTTTGCAGATATCTATAACAAGTTCCAGTTCCATCACTTGTCACAGACTGTCCTCTTTATAATGTTGACAATGCAAATTGTCTTTGATATCTGATGAGATGACATGTAACTTTAGTTTATCTCATGATGACGTGTATCTCATGATCTTAATCCAAAGTGTCACCAAAGGTCGTCACTGGAATAGCTTAGTTGATAAAAACATATATATGTTCAGTTTAACCCTTTTCTCATATAAACGGGTCTTCACGCCGTTACAAACAGAGTAGACCCAGATCATGCAGCTCCTGTATGAGCCATCTTGTCATGGGTTTGCTCTGTTTGCTAATGAAATTATAGTAGATCTGAAATATTTCAGCTAATAAATATTCATGATGTCATTATTTCTTACATGCATATTCATCAGGGAAAGTAGAGTTGACTCTGGTGAAAGAAAAAAGAGTATTTCTGCATTGGTAAATGGGCCAGACAAAGAACAGTATTATATAAAGAAAGCTCAAGTTAACTCTGCGCTAAATAATTTTCATCAGCAAACGGTGTCGCCAGCTCTTAAGTTTCAGAGTGGACTTGCCTACTGTTTCTTCTCTACATCGCAAGTGCTGCTTCAACCAGTTTGGATCCTGATGAGATGGTGAGTTACTCTGCATCTCATCAGGATCCAAACCCTTTTTGCAAAGATGATCAGAGATTCGCCCATTGCAGCAAGCCCAGTGACTTGGGCAGTGAAAGAATGAACTGCATGTAAATTATTGTTTTTTTGTTTTTTTTCAGAGGGAGAGATGACAGACGGTCCCGACCATACTAGACGCGACGGCTGGCTGCAGCTCTTCTGTTGTCATCCATGTTGTTTTGCTCATCATCTGTTGTCATTTTGTGAGGCCGGAACTGTCATGAAAACTAAACAGATAATTGAGGGAAAATCTCTACGAATAAATGTGGACAATTAACACCTAGTTCCACATCTGCTGGAATTATGGCCTATCATCGACAGAACTTTGAATGTCATGTGAACTCTGGCCAAGCCATATGCATCATCAGTTGTATCATTATCAGAAAAGATCTGGGCAGCTTTTTAAACTTTTCATTGAAACTTTCAACCTTTAGCTTGCTGTGTTGAAGACTTTTTTTTTTAAAAAAAATAAATATATATTTACATTGTTTTCATTTCCTTGGTAAACCTAATCTCTTTATTTCTCCGCAAAACTATTTTGTTGGTACAACTTGGAATCATCTTGGAGATGTAACTCTTAATAAGTATCAGCAAGATTTGACAGAGATAACAAAAAAAAATAATAGAAGGGTTTCAGATTTATATTATTTCATAAACAGACAGCAGGCCCTGATTAGACTCTGTCTGCAAGATGTTGAAAGGCTATATATGGAGTGAAGGGAATACGAAACGGTCAGCATGCTAAAGGTTAATATCATTTATTGATCAAACAGATCATTTAGACCATGCTAAGCATCATGTACAAACAAGTTTTTACCAGTCCTAGTTGTATTTTACTCATTCCAGATCAGCAGTTCATCCACTTCTCATTTTGTCATCCTTTTCATTGTGATCATCATGGTTTAATTTTTTTGCATAAAATACTCTTGTGCAAGATATTTTCTGTATTTGTGAAAAGTAATTGAATAAAGACTAGGAAAAATATTTGTGTGTATCTACCTAGTCCCCAGAATACATTAATCCATTCCATGTTCTATGTTTGTTATACTTGTTTGAGGGGGTATACTGGAATCGGACTGTTCGTCCAGCGTCCCCATTTGAACATGGGAGCTTTTTTTTGTCATTTTTGCATGAAGCATGAGGAGTTGGGTGTCGTGAACTCCTTCAATCTGAAAGTGATTCAGTTTATATTTGGTTTACATAATAACCATGAAGCACAACTTTCACGTGTTTAGCACTGGGCAGTTCAGAATTATCTCCACTTGAACTTTTGAGTATTTTTGGCATGAAACATGGGGGCTGGTGTCATGAACTCCTCCTTCAGCTTTAAAGTTATTGAATTTATATTTGGTGTAGACAATAACCATGAATGTGTTTACCGCTGGCCATTACAGAATTATCTCCCCTTGAACTTTTTTGGTCATTTTGGCATGAAACGTGGAGAGCTGGTGTGGCGAACTCCTGCTTCAATCTGAAAGTTATGCAGTTAATATTTGGTATATATAATAACCATGAATGGTATATTGTCATTTAGTCTTGTTACATGGGTAGTTGCTGTCACAAACTTGCTTTTTGTGTCACCTGCCGAGAGGCAGTGTGTGTCACTTGGGGATCACTTTTCTGTCAACTGTCTGAACGAACACTTGTTTAATAAAGGCTGCTGTGCTGGGGTAGTTCTAGTTTCAATTTTCAGTACCTACTGAATATTCATGGACAAAATAGTTATCATGAAATATGGAAGGTGGAACAGTAGCCATTTTGGAAAGTAAAGAAAAAGATCTCAAATTCCATTAATAGCAAGCGGAGCAGACCCTGATAGGAGCCGTCTGATCTGGGTCTACTCTTTTTTGCAATACGTGAAAACTCGTTTATATGAAGGAAAGGGTTGACCTCTATTGATGAATGTTCAGAGAAGAATGGTCCATTCAGAATGAAGCGGTATACATGTAATTTGTAAGGGGAGTTTAAATGACAATCGGCACAGTTCCTGATTTTATATTCTCATGAATACATGTACTTGCAAATGGATGGACTACTTCAGCTTTACCGTCCTGTGGTGAGATTTGAGTGTTCAAACAGTAAATACTCCAGTCTCGCTAATGCAACCACAATTTATTAACATACAGTAAAACCTCTCTATAACGACCACTAAATTACATAAAGTATAGGAGCGTTGTTTTACTTTCACCTTGCTTTAAGCAGCCACCTGCCCAAAACACTAATGAACACAATTTAATGGTTGTTATAGAGGTTTTACTGTATTTTTTTACAGGCTTTGATGTTAATACAGGACAGAAGTAGTGCAGATCCTGTATAAGCTACCACCTGTTATAAGCATTATATTCTTGAGTGGTTGTATTGGTGCAAATTTTTTGTGGTTGTATTGGTGCAAATTCTCTATTTTGAGCTGATCACCTATGTGTGCAACAGTAATGGACAAAATACTGTTGATTCTGAAATATTGACACTGTAGACTGATAAAACTGTTGTCACTCATCTGTTTGGATCCAGACAAAACCTTTCTCGACATCTCGTCTGAATCTAAACTGGGTCATCACAAATTCACTGCTGTTGTACAAGGATTGAATTCGAACACTTAAACTGATATATGACGGCACAAAAATGCAATTCATAACACCATGCTGAATTTTTAGCTGGATTTTTCGAAAAAAAATATCTGCTGATAGTTTGGCAAAAACCGGGCAGCGTGACGTCGTTAACAAAACATTAACATTAACATTGCAATAGCTTGGGTGAAGGCCTGTCACTTAATACAAGGATACATGAAATCGGGTCAAGGTCACTATTTCGAAAACTGCCCTTTTTAACAAACTTTAACATTGCTACAACTTGAACTACAAATGCTAGGCAATTCATCTTTGGTATACAGATGGTGTTGGTAAAGGCCTTTCAGTTGAATGAATGAAAGACTTTATTTAACGAGGGTAGCTCAATTAGTCATGACTAATCTACCTTGAGGCCTTCAAACAAGAATTTCATACAAAACAGCAAAACATAGATCTATATGCACTAGTTGATATAAAGATATTTGAAATTAGGTCAAGGTCACTATTTTGACAAATTTGCCATCATTGAAAAACATTGTCTTAACTTCTGAACCGCATATGCTAGACAATTCATATATGGTATAGATAGCTTTGGTGAAGGCCTTTCAGTTGATACAATGATACATGAAATTGGGTCAAGGTCACTATTTTGAAAACTGTTTTTAGCTCACCTGAGCCAAAGGCTCAAGGTGAGCTATTGTGACCGCCTGTCGTCCGTCGTCCGTCTGTCCGTTCACTTTTATTTCAAATGACTTCTTCTCCTAAACCACTGGGAGGATTTCAACCAAATTTCACAGAGATGTACCTTAGGATGTCCTCTATCAGTTTTGTTAAAATCATGACCCCCGGGCAAAAAATTGCCCCGCCCCACTACTTTTACAGGGTTTTTTTTTAAATCTTTAAAAATCTTCTCTGAAACCACAATTTCTAGAGCTTTGATATTTGGTATATAGCATCATCTAATGGTCCTTTACCAAGTTTGTTAAAATGATGACCCCCAGGCCAAAAATGGCCCTGCCCTGGGGCTTGTAGTTTTTACATAGACTTATATAGGGAAACCTTTAAAAATCTTTTTGTCTGAAACCACATAATCTAGAGCTAAGATATTTGGTATGAAGCATCACCTAATATACCACTACCAGGTGTGTTCAAATAATGACCCCTGGGCCATAAATGGTCTCACCCTGGGGTTTTATGCTACTTAACATCAGAATCTGTAACACTTAAAAGGTAATTTCCTCACAGTTATTTCCCTTGTCCCATCAGCATAGCCATAAGGGACAAAGGGAGATAACTGCATTGGAGTGCTAGTATCATTCTATTTATAACTATTTATAGTAAAATGTTGAAGGTGAATCAGTGTAGCTGTTTTAGAAGGCATAGAAACATCTATCAAATTCCATTAGCAAATAACAGACCTTGATCCTATAGGAGCCACCTTATCTGGGTCTACTCTGTTTGCAGATGCATGAAAACAAGTTTATATGAGAGAAATTAAGGGTTAAATATCAACTCCAGATCCTAAACTGCAGACCAGCAGCAGTTAAAAGATTACAGCTGCTGGGCAGTAAAATCTCTCCAGGTCAATGCATGACTCTTAACTCTTTGCATGCTAGTGGTGAAACTGTGATTACCTATGCAAACAGTTTGGATCCAGATGAGAGGCCGCATGCTGCGGCATCTCATCAGGATCCAAACTGTTTGTCATCTTAACCATATTTTTGCAAAAAAATGAAAGTATGTTTATTTTAAGAATTGAAGCAGATGACAATAACTTTTTGTTGCAGACGAAACATTAAAGGCATTTTGACCCATTAACCCCAGTGTGTAGTGTGAGTGATGTTACATGGTGTCTTCCAATGTCTCTCAAATTAGATGTGAGAGATATAGGAAAGTAACAATTCAGCCAATCAAGGAAAATGATCGCCATCTAGACTTTTGATCTGGGTCCAAACCCAACTGATGTAAGTCATGGTAATGTTTAAGAAAACTGTGAAAACATGATTATGCAATGGCCCAACTGATATAAGTCATGGTAATTCTTAAGAAAACATGATAATCCCCCCCTAACAATGATAGGTGTTAAACTTACTACTGTGGATTAAGTCTGCTGCCCCAAAAAGCATCTTAAATATAACTTTTTTTATAAAATTTGATGACAACACATTAAAAAGTCCTAAAATGTCTGAATCTTGTATGATATTAATGAAATAACTGAGTAAATATAACTTAATTATAACAGTAGACGTAACTCTTCTCAATTTCAATTGTTAAAAATACTAATGACCCGTTTAATTGAATTATCATCAGATATTCACACCTAGAGCTAGACTTATTTCTAAACACCTATTAACCCTTAACCTGTTTGCTTTGACAAAAATTGATCTGGGACTACTCTTGTTTGCTAATGCTTAAAAAAATTGTTAATGCCATAAATAGAAGTTTTAGCTTTGAAAAAAACTGTAAAATCAAATCTATATCTTGTCAAATGTAAAAAGAGCAGACCCTGATCAGACAGCTTCTATAGCAGCCGTCTGATCTAGTCTACTCTTATTTTTAATGTGTAAAACACATTATTTCTCTGAAGAGAAGTTTTTGCTTTGACAAAAACTGTAGAATCCGATCTATATTATGTCAAAAGAAACAGAGAAGACCCAGATCAGACAGCTTCCGTAGGAGTCGTCTGATCTGAGTCTACTCTGTTTGCTAATGCATAAAAACAGCTTTATATGAGGGAAAGGGTTAAACGATTTTTAAAGATATTCTTATTGGTCATTTCATACAAAAACTGGCATTATGTACTGCCTAGCACTCTATTTGCCTATATACCTGGGTCAAGGTATAATTGCATAGCTTTATTGAAGTCATTTGAATTTCTCAAAGACCAGTTTTAGGCATTTTGAGCTAAGGCAAAAATGGCACAAGTTGTTAACAGTTTAGATCTTGGTCAACCAGTCACTTGGTATTAGTTCTGAATTCAGTTCAAGTTTATTCAGCAGTGAAAGGGTGAAAGCAGTGCACTAAGCTTATTTCATCTGCTAGAAATGTTGTCCACTGAAAAATTAACATGTCAATATACATGTATTACTGTCTCAGGTGAGCGATATAGGGCCAATGGCCCTCTTGTTAACAAACTTTAACATTTTGCTATAACTTCTGATCCACGAATGCTAGGCAATTCACCTTTGGTATTCAGATAGCTTTGGTAAGGACCTTACAGATGACATAAAGATACCTGAAATCAGGTCAAGGTTAAGGTCACTATTTTGAAAACTTGGCTGTCATTAAAATGTTATAACTTCTGAAATACATGGGATGGACAATTTATATTTGGTATGAAGACAGCTTGGGTGAAGGCCTTTCAGTTGATACAAGGATACATGAAATTGGGTCAAGGCCATCACAAAAAAATCCGGCTTTAATGCAGTTTCCGCATTTTTTGCTTGTTAGCTCACCTGAGCAAAGCTCAAGGTGAGCTTTTGGGAGACTTGAAAATTTGCTTGTGAACACTAGTGGTCACAATTTTAGTCCAATCTTCATGATACTTGGTCAGAATGAATGTCTTGATAAAATCTCGGACGAGTTCGAAAGTGGGTCAAGTTGGATTAAAAACTAGGTCACTAGGTCAAACAGTAGAAAAACCTTGTGAACACTCTAGTGGTCACAATTTTAGTCCAATCGTCATGAAACTTGGTCAGAATGAATGTCTTGATAAAATCTCGGACGAGTTCGAAAGTGGGTCAAGTGGGGTTAAAAACTAGGTCAAATAGTAGAAAAACCTTGTGAACCCTCTAGTGGTCATAATTTTAGTCCAATCTTCATGAAACTTGGTCAGAATGAATGTCTTGATAAAATCTCGGACGAGTTTGAAAGTGGGTCAAGAAGGGTTAAAAACTAGGTCACTAGGTCAAACAGTAGAAAAACCTTGTGAAGACTAGTGGGCACATTTTTTGTCCAATCTTCATGAAATCTCGAACGAGTTTGAAAGTGGGTTATGTGGGGTTAAAAACTAGGTCATTAGGTCAAATAGTAGGAAAACCTTGTGAACACTCTAGAGGTCACATTTATAGCCAAATATTCATGAAAATTGGTCAGAATGATTGTCCTAATAAAATCTTAGACAAGTTTGACAGTGGTTTACGTGTGGTCAAAAAGTAGGTCACTGTGTCATATCTTAGAAAAATCTAGTTTACACTCCAGCGGCCATATTTTTAGCCAAATCTTCCTCAAACTTGCTCAGAGTGTCTTGGTGATATCAAGGTTGAGTGTGATCATGGGTGGGTGGGAATAAAAAGTAGGTCACTAGGTCAAATCTTAGAAAAATTACTCTAGAGGGCTCATTTTTAGCCCAATCTTCATTGGTCAGAATCATTGTCTTGATAAAATCAGTCTACTAAATCTTTGAAAATCTTGTTCTGCAGAACCACTGCTCATGCTCCACTATCAACATTGTTCAAATATTGTCCCTAAGGTCAATATTGGCCCTACCCATGGGCTACCCAGCAAAACTCTTAAATCTATGGTAATCAGGTGAGCGATTAAGGGCCATCTTGTTTTCAGTATGAAACCCTAAAATTTGCAGGATTTTTATTTTGATCTGGGTCTACACTGTTTGCAAATACCAATCAATATACTCATTTCGTTTTCAGTGTTTACCCTTTCTTCATATAAACGCCTTTTCACACTTTTGCAAACAGAGTATACCCAGATCATACAGCTCCTATAGAAGCTTTTTGCTAATGGAATTCGATAGATCTGTTTCTTTGCTTTCTAAAATGTCTACAATGTTCCACCTTCCATATTTTATTTTATTTTATGAATGAATATTCAGTAGGTATTGAAATTTGGAATAAACACAGAACAGGGAAATGGTTAAATAAAGAACCTGCAAATTGTATAGATCAGGGCAAGAAAGGGAAGTAACTTCACCCAGCATTTCCAAGTACATGGCTAAAGGGTGACTAGGACAACAAAGAACTAGTAATGCACACCCAGTGGTTTTATATTTATTATACGTATATCTGTTTACATGGATAGAAAAACTAGCATACATAATAACTAACAAACGTTAACAACTTGATTTATTCTTACCAGAGATTATTAAAAACTTAATTCCAAGTAAGAGTCGCAATTATCTCCGAGTAATTATATAGAAGCCAAACAGAATACATCAGATCTATATTATTTTATAAGCAAACAGAGCAGACACTGATCAGACATGTCCTACAGGAGCCGACTGATCTGGGTCTACTCTTTTGGCAAAGGCGTATTTATGGAGTAGAAGGTGAACTGAAGATTAACCTTTTCCCTGTTCTAGTCTGAATTTTCAGACAAAATAGTTACAATGAAATATGGAATCTAAAGAAACGGATCTATCAAATTCCAACAGCAAACGGAGCAGGCTCTGATCAGACGGCTCCTATAGGATCTGATCTGGGTCTTCTCTGTTTTCAAATGCGTGAAAAGGCATTTATACTAAGGAAAGGGTTAATTGTTAAACATGGTAAATCTTGTCGGAAGACAATTGGGTATAATTTCATACCTTACAAATACACATACATGAGCAGTAAAACCTCTCGAATCCTAACACTCAAATTAAGAATCAATACCTGTCTTATAGGTGGTGGCGCTTAACCCTTTCCTCCATAAATACGCCTTTGTAAAAGTCACTTAATGATACCATTGTGATAAATAGAGCATTTGCACCTATAGGGGCAAATGCTTTATTTATTGCAATGGTTTCAAACTACAAAATTCTAAAATTTTACTTTTCTCTAGTAAATGCTCCTTTTGGGTAGATTCATTCAAAGAGGTGTCTAAAAATAGCCTATGGAGGTAAGGGTTAAGCAGCCACCTGCCTAAAAAGTTCTCAATTCTTCACTGCAAGTTAGGATTAGTGAGGTTTTACTGTATAAGCAAAAAGATTAATATAGAAAGCACCACCAATCAGTGTTTTATTACCTATATAAAAAATAATTCTGCATCAAAGCTATGAATACATGATAATCATAACCTATCCGTATGCAATCAGTTTGGATCCAGATCATTAACTTTGGATTTTATCTAGATCCAAACTGTCACTGATGAAACTTTCTGACATGAAAAAATGGCACATTAACACAGGAATTTTGGGGCATGGCAGAAACTGTAGGATCATATCTATATTATTTCATAAGCAAACAGAGCAGATCCTGATCAGACCTAATATAGGAGCCATCTGATCTGGGTCTACTCTGTTTGCAGACGCGAGAAAAGGCGTTTAATGAAGAAAAGGGTTACGAGCAAACATGAACACCTCTGGGTATCAACCCTATGAATGCTTAAAAGGTCCACCTCTGTTTAAGAAATAAATCATGAATATGAATTAGATTATTTTTTATAATAGCATATTAACATTTTGGCTTCAGCATAAAATGTAGAATCAGATCTTTATTATACCTACCATAAGCGAACAGAGTTGACCCTTATCAAATGGCTCCTACAGGAGCCGTCTGATCTGGGTCTACTCTCAGTCTCTGCAAAAGCGTGAAAAGGCATTTGTATGAAAGAAAAGCTTTATAACATTCAATATTAAAGGACTCCGTTTGCAAGGGATTTTAAATGACAAGCATTACAGACTTTGACTAGAGAACTCTTGTTCTACTCTGTTTTCAAATGGCAAATTTCAATACCACATTCAAAAAGGTGACAGTACCACAATCATAGTGTTAAACCTTTCCCTGTTCTATATTTATTCCAAATTTCAATACCTAATGAACGTTCATGGCCAAATAGCTATAATGAAATATGGAAGGTGGAACGTAGCCATTTTAGAAAGTAAAGAAACAGATCTATCAAATTCCAACAGCAAACTGAACGGACCCTGATCAGACGGCTCCTATAGGAGCTGTCTGATTTGGGTCTACTCTGTTTGCAAAGGCGTAGAAAGGCGTATTTATGGAGTAAAAGAGTTAAACTTGGAGAAGGAAATGTTCTACATGATGTCTATAACACTGCAAAGATAACCGGCTACTACATCAATGGTCAGCAAATATTCATGGAATGTAGAGAAGTTTCCATGGCGTCCATCATCTTTCACCTGAAAGCAAACAACAAAACATTCCAGAATGTGTCCATTTGACCAACGCTCCTACCCATTCCTTAACCCTTTACTCCATGAATAATCATGTAAGAAATAAACCTATCATAAATATTACATGTTATTAGATTTATTGTTATAATAGGGGCATGGACATGGGATGTTTTGGTCATGGCAGAAACTAGAATCATCTATATTACAGCATAATCAAACAGAGCCGACCCTGATCTGGGTCGACTCTGTTTGCAGAGCCATAGAAAGGTGTGTGGAGTAAAGAGTTAACTAACCCTTTACTCCATGAATATTCATGAAAGTTATGAAGTAATGAATATTAATAAGCTGAATTTTTAAAATGACATAAGTGAAATTTTGGTCATGACACAAGCTGTAGAAACAGATCTATATAATTCCAGAAGCAAACAGAGCAGACCCTGATCAAAGAGCTGCTACAGGAGGACCTGTCTGATCTGGGCCTACTCTGAAATGGTGTTAACCCTTTCCCTGTTCTATTTTTATTCCAAATTTCAATACATACTGAATATTCATTAGCAAAATAGTTACAAAGAAATATGGAAGGTGGAACATTGTAGACATTTTAGGAGGCAAATGAACAGATATATCAAATTCTATTAGCAAACAGAGCAGACCCTGATCAGATGGCTCCTCTAGGAGCCGTCTGATCTGGGTCTACTCTGTTTGCAAATGCGTGAAAACACGTTTATATGAGGGAAAGGGTTAAATGGCATATACATGTATATGGAGCGAAGAGTTAATTCTGCATGCTAAGTAATATTGCCAGTTGAAAAAAATGTCTGCTGCAATTCTGAAAACTATTTTTTCTTTCTTTTACCCTTTACTCCATAAATATTCATGTAAGGAATAATGACATCATGAATATCAGTTGGCTTATTTGTTATAACGGCAGCACTTGAACAAAGGATTTTTTGGATATGGCAGAAACTGTAGAATCATACCTATATTATATATTAAAGCTTTACTCCATAAATACGCCTTTGCAAACAGAGTAGACCCAGATCAGACGGCTCCTATAGGAGCCGTCTGATCAGGGTCTGCTCTGTTTGCTTATGATATAAGACAGATATGATTCTATAGTTTCTGCCATGGCCAAATAATTATGTGTCCATGCACGTTTATAACAATTAATCTAAATAATATTCATAATGCGATTATTATCTAACATAAATATTCATGGAATAAAGGGTTAAGCAAACAGCAAGCCCTGATCAGATAACTCCTACAGATTTACCAGATTCCTGTTATTTGTGACTTATACCAGTTATCTCTCTTCCCATCCTATTTGGTCTGTTTCATTAATGACTAAACTTTTAACCTGTAAAGGGGCCTTCATGCCCGAGTGGTTATGGTCTTGGACTGACAATCATCCAGCCCCCTCACTGCTGTGGATCAATTCCCAGTCTGGGCATTTGGATTTTTCATGTGAGGAAGTCTTCCAGCTGGCTTGCTATAGATCGGTGGTTTTACCCGGATGTTCTGTGCACCAAACAATGCAATTTGTTCTGTGCACAGAAGAACCTCTGGGGTCTTCCTCCACCTGTAATTAGCTAGATGCCGTGATATGACTGAAAAACTGATTAAGCGTCATAAAACACGATAAAATTAAAACCAAACCAAATCATGGTAAAAACTCTTAGTTCAAATTGTCATTTTAAAACATCAGTTAATAAATATTCATGATGTCATTATTTCCTACACAAATATTCATGAAATAAAAGGTTAAGTCAAGAATTTAACCCATTCCCTTATAGGCTATTTTTAGATCCAACCTCTTTGAATAAATCTACCGAAAAGGAGCATTAACTAGAGAATAGGATTTTTTTTTTAGAATTTTGTAGTTTGAAACCATAGTGATAAATAGAGCATTTGCTCCTGTAGGAGCAAATGCTCTATTTATCACAATGGTTTCAAGAAGTGGTTATTACAGAGGCGTAGACAGACGTATTTATGGAGGAAAGGGTCAACTAGAACACTGACCAAGTCAGAAAGGGCCCCACATAGTGACCAAACTTGGCCAAAACTGTTTACCTATAAACATTCTCAGCACGTATGGCATACAGCAGATGAGAAATGTTTTGAGTTAAAGAGCAGACAAGGTTTTAATGGCAAATTTTGACTAATTCAAGGGCCTTAACTCAGGTGTCACATGCAATTTGGCTGGTAATGGAACTTGGCCAAGATGTTATAGCTATGAACATTCTTTGCAGGTTTGGTGAAGATCAGATAAAAACTATTTGAGTTTGACAGCAGACAAGGCTTAAATGGCCAATTTTGACTGAATCAATGACCATATAGCTCAGAGGTGTGGTATACGATTTGACTGGTAATCGAACATGGTCAAGAATTTGCAACTATAAACATCCTCTGCAAGTTTGGTGAAGATAAAATGAAAACTATTTGAATAATACAGCGGACAAGGCTAAAACAGTGCCTGATGTGATTTGACTGGTAATCAATCTTGGTCAAGATTTTGCACCTATAAACATTCTCCTCAAGTTTGGTGAAGATCAGAGGAAATCTATTTGAGTTAGAGAGTGGACAAGGCTAAAACTGTCAATTTTGACTTAATCAAGGGCCATAACTCAAAGGTGCCTAATGCAATTTAGGTGGTAATCAAACTTGGTCAAGATTTTACACCTATAAACATTCTCTGAAAGTTTGGAGAAGATCAGATAAAAACTATCGGAGTTAGAGGGCAGAAATGGCTAAAACGGCCAATTTTGACTGAATCAAGGGCCATAACTCAAGAGGTTTCTGATGTGATATAGATGGTCATCGAACTAGGTCAAGATTTTACACCTATTAACATTCTCTGAAAGCTTCGTGAAGATCAAATGAAAACTATTTAAGTAGGAGAGCAGACAAGACTAAAACGGGCTAATTTTGACTGAATCAAGGGCAATAACTCAGAGGTGTCATATGCGATTTAGGTGGTAATCGAACTAGGTCAAGATTTTACACCTATAAACATTCTCTGAAAGTTTAGTGAAGATCAAATTTAAACTATTTGAGTTAGAGAGTGGACAAAAAAAATGTGACGAACGGACAAGGCAATTACTATAGGGCACCCACACCAAGGTGTGGAGCCCTAAGTACTCAAAATGGGAAGGCATCTTACATGAATATTCATCATGTAAAGGGTTATCCCACATTACTATTTAAACAAGTATTCATGACTTATGAATATTCATAAGTCATGAATACTTGTATAAATAGTAATGAGGGATAAACACTTTAACAACTCCCCATGTTTCATGCCAAAATGACAAAATAAACTTCAAAGTTCAAGGGGAGATAGTTCTGCAATTCCCATCGGTAAACACATGAAAATGGCCTCTTGCACATCTACTATTTGTGGTTATTATGTTTACCAAAAATAAATTCAATAACTTTAAAATTGAAGGAGAAGTTTGCAACACCAACTAGGCAACTACCCATGTTCAAATGCAGACGGGCGGACCAACTGCCCGCCTGACAGGGTGATTCCAGTATACCCCCCTAAAACAATATTGCGGGGGTATAAATATATAGAACAAGAGTGTTTGAGTGTGTCTTTAGCCCTTTACTCCATGTAAGAAATACATAATGTCATCATTAATATTAATTCGATTAATAGTTATAACACCACATGGGCACAGGAAGTTTTGGCCATGACAGAAACTGTAGAATTATATCGTAAAGCAAATAGAAGAGACTCAGATCAGATGGCTCCTACAGGAGCCATCTGATCTGAGTCTACTCTGTTTGCCAAGGCGTATTTATGGAGTAAAGGGTTAAAATAGGTTAAAGCTGCGTGTACTAACATCTCACTGTCTATTTCTCCGTGATGACGTTGGGAATGTAATCATTCTTGACAGCTGCTGCAAGCTCCTCGGCATACATATCAAGCCTCTGTGTCATCTGGAACAATATAAGGGTAATCAGAAACACCTATGTGATGTTGGCTAAGCCACATCTGCCTCAGTTATATACAGTAAAACCTCTCTATAACAACCACTAAATTACAGTAAAACCTCTCTATAACGACCACTTAATTACCTAAGTAATGTGTTAAAGACAGGTGGCTGCTTAAAGCAAGGTGAAAGTAAAATAGAATGCTCCTATAGGAGCGTTCTATTTTACTTTCACCTTGCTTTAAGCAGCCACCTGCCCTAAATATCAACTAATTAACACAATTTAGTGGTTGTTATAGAGAGGTTTTACTGTATATACAATTCCACCATACTACAGGAGCCATCTGATCTGGGTCTTCTCTGGGTATTCTGTGTTTGCAAAGGTGTAGAAAGATGTATTTATAGAGTAACAGGATAAGGTTGGGCTTAGCAGAAGGGCGAGCCCTTTGAATGTGCCGGGAACTGGCATTTGCCAAGTGTAGACCCTGATCAGCAGGCTCCTAGCAAATCCACTAGCAAACTACAAAGGTATACTCTTACAAACTGAATGAACTCGTCATTAAATGATGATGTACCATTCCACTTTGAAAATTAGGACACATATTCTGTGACACAATATCTTGGTGTACTTACTCTGAATGCCCACTTGTCCTTCATCTGTCTGCATAAGTTCAGATCCATCTCTGCAACCAACAGTCCATCCCTTGTTCTTGAAAGACCCTGAAAAAAAACAAGAAAACCACAATGGCTGTTATTATATGAAATCTTTAATCTGGGTCTGCACTGTTTGTCATTCAAAATCCTATCACAAATAATACACTTTTATACTGAATGAGCCCTAGTTAATGTTGACTATTTACCGTTCAAAGGGTTAACCCTTTCCTCCATAAATACGCCTTTCTACGCCTCTGTAATAACCACTTCTTGAAACCATTGTGATAAATAGATAAATTTATTTATCACAATACATGTAGTTTCAAACTACAAAATTCTAAAAATTTTCTTTTCTCTAGTAAATGCTCCTTTTGGGTAGATTCATTTAAAGAGGTTGGGTCTAAAAATAAAACCTTTGGAGGAAAGGTTCAAAGAGAAAGGGATCGTTTTTTCACTTTTTCGCACCTTTGCAAACAGAGTAGATTCAGATCAAATGGCTCTTATAAGAGCTGTCTGTTCAGGGTCTGCTCTGTTTGCTAATGAAATTATACAGATCTGATCCTACTGTTTTTTGTCTAAGCAAAACAATCACTTGAACATTTTACATTGTAAGATTAAGTTAACCCATTCCCTCATAGGCTATTTTTAGATCCAACCTCTTTGAATAAATCTATGGAAAAGGAGCATTAACTAGAGAAAAGGAAAATGTTAGAATTGTGTAGTTTGAAACCATTGTGATAAATAGAGCATTTGTTCCTATAGGAGCAAATGCTCTATTTATCACAATGGTTTCAAGAAGTGACAGAGGCGTAGAAAGGCGTATTCATGGAGGAAAGGGTTAATGAATATTGATGGTAAAGGGTGCTGATATATAATAGTTTAAACAAACAAAGCCAAGTCACAAAGAGCCTTGTTTTGCATTTATTGAGTTTTTGACAGCAATTAAGTGTCCTTATGTGATTGCCGACCACCATTACAGGCTGAGAGCCACATACTTTTTTTTGCCATTTTATCAGTTTATATACAGTAGACCTTGTCCTAAGCGGCCATTCATTTATTGAACATAGGCATCTTAAAAAGCAGGTGGTTGCTTAATGCAGGGTAAAAGTAATGCAGAAAGCTCCCTTAAGAGCTTTCTGCATTTACTTTTGACCAGCATTAAGCTGAATAAGTCCATAAGGTATCATCTTGATAACCTTTTATGAAACTGATAGAGCTGCAAATTCTGTAGACCCTGATCAAACTGCACCTTCTGGAACAGACAGTGTGGGTCTACACTACAATACAATCTCGCTAATATAACCACACAAAAGATGTATAATTCTGGATTTTTAACCCATTCATAGGCTATTTTTAGATCCAACCACTTGGAATAAATCTACCGAAAAGGAGCATTAACTAGAGAAAAGGATTTTTTTTTTAGAATTTTGTAAATTGAAACCATTGTGATAAATAGAGCATTTGCTCCTATAGGAGCAAATGCTCTATTTATCACAGTGGTTTCAACAGGTGACTTTTACAGGGGCGTATTTATGGAGGAAAGGGGTAAAGCAGGTGGTAGATAATTTAAAGCAGGACAAACTTTATGCAGCAGAGCTTTCTGCATTTCTTTTGCCCTGCATTAAGTAATTACTTGCTTTTACTAACTCCAATGGTAATGGTAATCAATCATGCGGTTGCATAAGCTAGATTTTATTGCAATAGCCTATGTTTGTCTGTCCGACTTTTTATGATAAATACAACAGACTTTTTTTTTAACTGTAGATTTACTGTACATGAAACAGGATGCTCTAGCCACAACAATCCCCATTGATTGCTAGTGGTTAGGACCGAGATATCACCATCCCCATTCATCGCAAGTGGTTAGGACCGGTTGTTTATGCATTACCAATAACGAGAGTTGACAAAGTTCAGCAGTACTGGATAGGGAAGTTGCCAAGTGCAGACCAACTTCTTACATCTAGTTTGCAAAGTTCACATTAGTGCACGCCTACCTTTCAGGCTTGGCGCAGTACACCCTGCACTGAATAGTTCATTTGGACTGGTTCAGTTTTCTCTTGCTGATAGTGCACCCTCCCTATCTCAAAGGCTATAATTATGTTGATTCACAGGTGTATATTTATTATCCATGAAATGTTGTCTGCTTATTTTTGAAGTACAGTAAAACCTGTCTCAATGGCCATCAAAACTGGTCTAATTGTGGGTCTATATGGCAGGTGGTAGCTTAATTCATGTCAAAAGTAATGCAGAAAGCTCCTACATATTTTTTTCTGCATTATGCTGCTAGCATACAAAGAGTCAAAAGAATTAACCCTTTCAACACTGAATTTTCAAATGGACTATTCCAAATTAGAAACCTGTCAAGCTTACTGTGAATATTTAGAGACATTTTGAAGAAAAGTGTAACATGACAGAGTAGTAGCCATGTGATTAGGGTCTGCTCTGTTTGCTTATGGAATAACTAGAAATGTGTCCATTGGACACTGATGCCCCCACTTCAGACTTTGTCACAGAAAGTAAGGGTCTGGACAAAATATTTTTAAAGTCATTTTTGCAAATAAAGGGCCACAACTCCTAAACCACTGAAGCGATTTACATGGCTATCAAACTTGACCAAAATATAATGGTAAAAAACATTTGTGTAAAGTTTGGTGTGGATTGGATGAATATTTTCCAAGAAGTTGTCCGGACAAGATATTTTTAAAGTCATTTTTGCAAATAAAGGGCCACAACTCCAGAACAACTAAAGCTATTTACATATCTATCGAACATGACCAAGATATAATAGCCACAAACATGTGTGTAAAGTTTGGTGTGGATTGGACAAATACTTTCCAAGAAAGCGCCCGGACAAATTCTTATAGATGTGCGTACGGACAGACATACGGACAAGGGCAACACTATATGCCACCACTATGTGGGGGCACAGTAAAGATCTGATTCTACATTTCTGCCTGAGCCAAAATATCCTGTGTACATACATGTATGGCATGTAAAAATTCAGCTAAAAATCCATGATGTCATAATTCCTTACATGAATATTAAACAGGGAAAGGGTTAAAAAACCCATCTAATTCTGGGTCGTAGAAGCAGGAACCGATCACAGGGGTAAGACACGCTTGAGTCAATATAATTATATAGTATATACATATACTGACTCAAACGTGTCTTACCCCTGTGGAACCGATAGTACAATAGTACAGTAATGCAGGATGAAAGGTGCATTCAGTCTGCACTAAGCAACCACCTGCTTGTTATTCATTATTATTCATTAACCCTGTCCTCCATAAATACGCCTTTCTACGCCTCTGTAAAAATCACCTGTTAGAACCATTGTGATAAATAGAGCATTTGCTCCCACAGGAGCAAATGCTTTATTTATCACAATTGTTTCAAGCTATAAAATTCTAAAATTTTCTTTTCTGTAGTTAATGCTCCTTTTCGGTAGATTTATTTAAAGTGGTTGGATCTAAAAATAGCCTATGAGGTAATGGGTTAAGTGGTCACTTTAGAGGGATTCTACGGTACATGTACTAATAATATAATACAGTAAAACCTCTCTATAACGGCCACTAAATTGTGTTGATTAGTTGGTATTTAGGGCAGGTGGCTGCTTAAAGCAAGGTGAAAGTAAAACAGAATGCTCCTATAACACAAAATACTTGATGTAAGTTAGTGGCCATTATAGAGAGGGTTTACTGTAATATGGCAATCCTTCTCCCCCAAAGTACATTATTTTTTCCCTTGGAAGGATAATTTCTATAATGGACTCTCCCTTTACTCTTTGCATGCTGAGTAACGGTCAATCTGCTAAAATTAATGTCTGCTACAATTCTGTTTCTCTTGAAAAATATATTCTTATTGTTGAACTGTGTGGATCCTGATGAGACACTGCATCTCGTCTAGACCCAAACTGTTTGCATAGGCTATCTGTTTGTTATTTTACACTTTTCTTTTTAAAAAATCCCTGCATATACATAGTAAGCTTGACCTGTATGAACTTTGGAACAGTCCATTTGAAAATTCAGCTTGAAAGGGTCTAAAAGTACATTTTCTTTATTCACAGCCTTATCATTGATAAAGGGTCAAATTTAGTTCATACTAGAAGCATTTGTCCATTACTAACAGCTGACCTTATGGTCTGACCAATGAAGTACATTGATCCATTATCAACTGCTGAAATATTTCGTCTGCTTAATTTTATAAAATTGCAAAATAGATTCCGCAAAGCTATACAATTTGCACATAAAAATTAAGTTAGGATCCAAACTGTTTGAGAAGGTTTTCATGAGTAAGTCAAAAACATGCTCAAGGTTGTGATATATATATATATAATTATGTAGAGCGGTCATATGTAGGGCATACTTGACAGATGGAGGGCAAACTGGACAGATAGAAGGTAAACAAGAAAGGAAATACTGCGGCCTTATCAAATAGACCAACCCACCATACTTCTGTACCCTTTGTATTCAAAATGGAATGGCCCATAAACTTAAAAATAAACTTTTAACTTTACAATCTGTTCACTAATGAAAGGCCTAAATTTGTTAAGAGGTATTTGGATGATAAACAGCACAGAACTTGATCATATATATAGGGCTCCTCCATGAGTCCTCTGATCTAGGTTTCCATTGTTCGCCTATGCCAGTAGTACTCAGTACACACATTTTCCCCCATTATAGCTAGAATTTCCTACTGAACGCGTCTAGATATATTTATAGTGAACAAATCAAACCATTTAACCCTTTCTCTCACAAATATTTAGACAAGAATTACAGATAATGACTTCAAGACTACTATTGATTAGAATATTTTATATTCTTGTATGATAGCAGAAGCTGTATAATCAGATCTATATACAGTAAAACCCCGCTAATGCGACCACCAAAAAGGGGCATAATTCTGGGTGGCAGAGGCAGGTGGTAGCTTAATGCAGGATGAAAGTTATGCTAACTTTCGTCCTGCATTAAGCAACCACCTGCTTCAAACGATGCCAGTGGTTGTTTATTAAGTGGTCGCATTAGCGGGGTTTCACTGTATTAATTCAAAAGCAAACAGAGCTGACTCTGATCGATAAGACAACTCCTACACTTGATTCACTTTAACCGTTTCCCTGTTCTGTATTTAGGCCAAATTTCAATACCTATTGAATATTCATAGATAAAATGATTATAACGAAATATGGAAGATGGAAAATTGTAACCATTTTAGAAAGCAAAGACACAGATCTTTGAAATTCTATTAGCAAACAGAGTAGACCCTGATCAGACGGCTCCTCTAGGAGCCATCTGATCTGGGTCTACTCTGTTTGCAAATGCGTGAAAACACGTTTATATGAGGGAAAGGGTTAATTACACCCCAGTACTGACTGTACTTTACTACCAGACAGCTGCCATTAAAGATATTATTGGCACATACTATTGATAACAAGAGTTATTTTTAGCACATGACACAGATGACCGGAGTTATTTTTAACATATGATACAAATGACAAGAGGTATAAATACAATAAGGTCTGTTTATAGCAGTACCACCAAAAATATGTCTAATTCCATAAATTCTTAAGACAGCTGACAGCTTAACCCATTCCTCCATAGGCTATTTTTAGACCCAACCTTTTTGAATGAATCTACCCAAAAGGAGCATTTACTAGAGAACAGTAAAATATTAGAATTTTGTAGTTTGAAACCATTCTGATAAATAGAGCATTTGCTCCTATAGGAGCAAATGCTCTGTCTATCCCAATGGTTTCACAAAGTGACTTACAGAGTCGTCAAAAGTCGTCAATATGAGGGAATGGGTTAAGACAGGTGTAAGCTTAATGCAGGACAAAAGGAGCTTTCTGCATTGCTTTTATCCTGCACTAAGCTACCACCTGCTTTTATATATTTACGCCATGTTTATTAATTATATGGAGGTAAATACATTTCCTCCATATCCAGATAAATTGAAAACATGGTACAAAAACCAATGTCATCCATGTCGTTTGGTCCTCCTTTTTATACCAGCTGCTTATGTTGGCCTACATTTTGACACAATACAGCTATATACTGACATGTTCAGGCATAGCTTTTCAACCCAACTATACACGCCAAGACTGATTAATGTTAGATTTTGAACTGCAAATCATAACAGCCATAAACAAGTCATACAAAGAATATACTTTTTATAGGTTTTTCCTACTTCAGAAAATGTAAGTCATAGTTTTTCACTCCTTGAATACACTTTTATTACCATTAGTATTCAGACACTTTGACAACCAGTGCTCCTTTGGGAGCAGTTTGATCTGGATCTACACTATTTGCTCCTATAGGAGCATTTTGTTTTACTTTCACATTGCTTTAAGCAGCCACCTGCCCTAAGTACCAACTAATTAACACAATTTTGTGGCCATTATAGAGAGGTTTTACTGTATATCCAACAAATGGCTTAGATGGGTCTATATATTGGACAAGGACGTCATGACTAGACCTGGATTTGCACCAGCTTTTCCCAATTGTCAGACAGCCTTTTTACGTTCTGAAACCATATATATATAGAATGTTATTACGTTATGCACTTCTTTGAAAAAAGTGGGATATATAACGTTTTGTATACATACATACAGTAAAACCTCGATTATCCGAACACTAAAATACGTATTATCATCGATCTTTAAGAAAGGTGGCAGCTTAATGCATGGTGCTTTCTAGGTGCTTTCTGCATGACTTTCATCATGCATTAAGCAGCCACCTGCCTAAAAGGGTCTAAATTCGTTTATAACGAAAATTCGAATAATCAAGATTTTACTGTATGTAGGTTTATTGGTATGATCATCAGTAATCCGACAGTTTCTGATCGATAACTCTGACTAAAACATAACAATGTTTTATTTCAATTGTCACTTTCGAATAACATTTTTACCTTACGCCCGTAAAATATTTGTCTGCAAAATTTACTTTCTGCTTATTTCCTGCTGACTAAGGCAAACGGATGAGGCTCTGTGTTACTTGGTAACCCATCAGTGTCTACACTGTGTGACAATGAAATTGTATATTGTATAATCCTTTACTTCATGAATATTTACATATAAAATAATGACATCATAAATATTAACTGTTATAATAGCACATGGACACAGGAATTTTTGGCCATGGCAGAAACTGTAGAATCATATCTATATTCTATATTATATGATAAATAAACAGAGCAGACCCTGATCAGACCCTAATCTGACAGGAGCTGTCTGATCTGAGTCTACTCTGTTTGCAAATGTGTAAAAAGGCGTACTTATGGAGTAAAGGGATAAAGTATAACAAGAACATAAGTTTGAGAACTGTAGCAGAAATAGTTTTTGTAAATGACAATTACTTCCTTAAACCATTACCTCATAGGCTATTTTTAGATCCAACCTTTTGAATAAATCTACGGAAAAGAGCATTAACTAGAGGAATTTTGTTTAGAATTTTGTAGTTTGAAACCATTGTGATAAATAGAGCATTTGCTCCTATAGGAGCAAATGCTCTATTTATCACAATGGTTTCATAAAGTGACTTTTACAGAGGCACAGAAAGGCGTATTTATGGAGGAAAGGGTTAACACATACAACAGAACTTTGATGGTTCTATATATTGGACAAGGATGTCATGAACAGACCTGGATTTGCACCAGCTTTTCCTAACTGTCAGACAGCCTGTAAGTTTTGAAACCATTTCAGGATATGGAATGCTATCATGTCACTCTTTGATATAGTGAGGTATATAATGTTTTCTATACAATAAAACCCTCTAGACAGGATGTTAAATT
Organism: Azorinus chamasolen; assembly: GCA_963576725.1. Lineage (NCBI taxonomy): Eukaryota > Metazoa > Mollusca > Bivalvia > Cardiida > Solecurtidae > Azorinus > Azorinus chamasolen. Next base: position 63,627,310 of record OY755240.1, on the reverse strand, counting down.
CAGTATTGGAGACAGGTGGCAGTTTAATGCAGGGTGAAAGTCATGCAGAAAGCTCCTCTAGGAGCTTTCTGCATGACTTTCACCCTGCATTAAGCAACCACCTGCCTGAAAGTATCTAAATTCTTCTCTATTAGAATTCTGGTTTAGAGGGGATTCACTGTACACATGTAAGCTAGTCTATATTGGTATGATCATGCATCAGTAGTCCAACAGTTTCCGATCAATAACTCATCCACCTTTTCACCTTGAGTCCTCATAGTGGATAGGGAGTCATGATGATCTCTATTGATTGTGAGGTCAGTAGGTGAAAGGCCAAGGCCAAACTTGTTTACAAAGAGCATAGAAAGGCGTATTTATCCCTTTCTCTCATATAAACGCATTTTAACGCATTTACAAACAGAGTAGACCCAGATCAGACGGCTCCCATAGGAGCCGTCTGATCAGGGTCTACTCTGTTTGCTAATAGAATTTGATAGATCTGTTTCTTTGCTTTCTAAAATATCTAAAATCTTCCATCTTCCTTATTTCATTATAACAATTTTGCTAATGAATATTCAGTAGGTATTGAAATTTGGCCAATATGCAGAACAGGGAAAAGGGTAAAGATTGTATGGATTACTTCCCTTCCACAATTAGATACAATATATGATCAACAGTTTTAGTTTACGTGGAGCCGTATCATTTTAAATTACTTTCTCTGTTAGATGTTGCTTTAAATCTTGCTCCGAAGTTTTTCCAAGTTCATTTTCAAGCATATGATTGGTCAGATTTGGATATGGATTTTTTACTCAAATTCTATTCAATCGGACGATTCATAATGAACTCAGATCAAACTGAGGTCTGACAAATACCGGTACCTAGGATTATACTTAACCCTTTGACAGCTGAATATTCAACTCATTAAGTTTTATATAATTATATACTTATATACAGAACTCCAGATAAGACGCGTAAATTAAAACATTTTCAAGAATATCTCCCTTATTTATCCGCCAACCCTATTCTGTGACCACTGTTTAGAATCGTCACAGCAATGGGTTTAGTGGAGAAATGACGATTTTTGTACCCTTATCTGTAGCTCTGTATATAAATTCTATATACCGGTAATTCAGATCTCGGACTTGAGCAAAAAGTTGTGTAACCGTGGGCCAGATCTAACTTTCCTTTTTTATTGATGACTAATGCAGAGCTTCAGATAAGTTGAGTATTGATGATGCAGACCAAGTTGTGGCTACTCAATAGACTTTTAACTGTTAATGAGTAGTCAAAGGGTTTGGTGAAGGAATGAGTTGCAATATTTAACTTATTGTTTGACCCTTTCCTCCATAAATATGCCTTTTGACACCTCTGTAAATGGCACTTTCTGAAACCATTATGATAAATAGAGAATTTGCTCCAATGGAGCAATTGCTCTATTTATCACAATGATTTTTAAAATACACAATTCTAAAAAATTCCTTTTCTCTAGTAATTGCTCCTTTTTGGTAGATTTATTCAAAGTGGTTGTGTCTAAAAATAGCCTATGAGGTAATGGGGTTAACACTTATCATGCTGAAAAGAAGTCTGCTAAATCTCTGATCTACTCCAATTTAATTTACTTCCCATTCATAGAAGCTTATCAAAAACCGTAGCCAAAGTGTCAAACAGATTAGATCCAGATGAGACGTTGAGTTACCCAAAGTCTAATCCAGATCCATGCTGTTTAATAATGCAAGTCAGTTCATGCTCAGAATGATAAGGGTTATTTGACGCTTCCGTAAAAGTCACTTTCTGAAACCATTGTGATAAATAGAGCATTTGCTCCTATGGAGCAAATGCTCTATTTATCACAATGGTTTCAATACTACACTTTTTTTTCTACTAAATGCTCCTTTTCAGTAGATTTATTCAAAGTGGTTGTGTCTAAAAATAGCCTATGAGTTAATGGGTTAACACTTATCATGCTGAAAAGAAGTCTGCTAAATCTCTGATCTACTCCAATTTTTAACTCACTTCCCATTCATAGAAGCTTATAAAAAACCGTAGCCAGAGTGTCAAACAGATTAGATCCAGATGAGACGCTGAGTTACCCTGTGTCTAATCCAGATCCATGCTGTTTGAAAATGCACAGATGATAAGGGTTAACCCATTCCATCATATTGACGCCTTTTGATGCCTACGTATGAGTCACTTTTTGAAACTATTGCGATAAATAGAGCATTTGCTTCTATGGAGCAAATGCTCTATTTATCACAATGGTTTCAATACTACATAATTCTAAAGTTTTCCTTTTCTCTATTAAATGCTCCTTTTCAGTAGATTTATTCAAAGAGATTGGGTCTAAAAATAGCCTATGAGGTAATGGGTTAAACTGGGAAACATGACCTAAAACTTGCCAAGAAATTGGGTTAAAAATATCAAATTGGATTATTCATGGGATCAAGTTGAGGTCTCATAAATACCTGGGCTTAGCCCATTACCTCACAGGCTAATTTTAGACCCAACCTCTTTGAATACATCTACAGAAAAGGAGCATAAAATAGAGAAATAGAAAATAAATTCAGAATTGCTCTGGAGCAAATGCTCTATTTATCACAATGGTTTCATATACTTAACCCTCTGAACCCTAAATATTCAAATTGGAATAGCCCATCAGTGTTGAACTACAGAGTCCATATGCTATTTATGGAAGGCTTCAATTTGGTTGAAGATTTTGAATGACAGACAGTGCACAAACGTTTACAGAGGTGTCAATATGAGAAAAACAGAGCATTAACTAGAGAAAAGGAAAACTTTAGAATTGTGTTGTTTTTAAACCATTATGATAAATGGAGCAAGTGACTTTTACAGAGCCTCAAAAGGCGTCAGTATGAGGGAACGGGTTAAGCTGATGAAAACAGTTTGCAGACATTTATTTAGCAAATGGTTACATTTAACCCTTTCCTCCATAAATATGGCTTTCTACGCCTCTGTAAAAATCACTTGCTGAAACCATTGTGATAAATAGAGCATTTGCTCCTATAGGAGCAAATGCTCTATTTATCACAATGGTTTCAAACAAAACAATTCTAAAATGTTCCTTTTCTCTAGTTAATGCTCCTTTTTGGTAGACTTTTTCAAAGTGGTTGGATCTAAAAATAGCCTATAAGGGAATGGGTTTAAACTGATTCACTCAGAGTTGTAATTTGTCTAGTCAGAGTACAGACTTCAAAACTTTGAATTCTTATTTACCCTTTATTCCATCTGATCTGGGTCTGCCCTGTTTGCTAATGAAATGTGCCAAATTAATTTCATAATGGTTAATGAACAGGAAATTTTTTGCCATGATAGAGCTGTCTAATCTGGGTCTACTCTGTTCGCAAAGGCATAAAAATGCATACCTATCGAGTAAAGTGATACCAAATTGAACTTTAGCAATCTTAATCTGAAAACCACAAAAAATCCATTTGTAAAATGCTCTTCTTTAATGCCTTTCGCTTCAAATTTTGTATGCAAAGATATTTGTCTGCTCCTGGTCTTAAACTGGAGTTTCTCCAATTTTCTTTTCAAAAATATAATCACGATGTTAACCCTTTCCTTCATATAAACGCATTTTCATTCATTGGCAATCAGAGTAGACCCAGACCATACAGCTTCTTCAGATCTGATTTTACAGTTTTTGTCAAAGGAAAAACATTCCTTGAAAATTTTGCTTCATAAAAACAAAACAACCAATAAATATTCATTTCATAATTTCTTACATGAAAAAGAACACGGAAAGGGTTAACTCTTTTCCTTACACAATCATGTTTTCATGCATTTGCAAACAAAGTAGACCCAGATCAGACGGGTCCAATAGGAGCCGTCTGATCAGGGTCTACTTTGTTTGCTAATGGAATTGGAAAGTTCTGTTTCTTTACTTTCTAAAATGGATACAATGTTTCACCTACCATATTTCATTATAACTATTTTGTAAATGAATATTTAGTAGGTATTGATATTTGGAAATAATATAGAACAGGGAAAAGGGTTAAATAATTTGGATCCTGATGATACACCAAGTCTCTAGACATCTCATCTGGATCATATTGATCTGCCTATGGATTATTAACCCATTCCTCCATAGGCTATTTTTAGACCCAACTTCTTTGAATGAATCTACCCAAAAGGAGCATTTACTAGAGAAAAGTAAAATTTTAGAAATTTGTAGTTTTAAACCATTGTGATAAACAGAGCATTTGCTCCTATAGGAGCAAATGCTCTATTTATCACAATGGTTTCAAGGAGTGGTTATTACAGAGGTGAAGAAAGGTGTATTTATGGAGGAAAGGATTAAACTATGGCTGCCTTTGTTATAATATCTTTGACTGACATAAACTATTATCATCGTCTCCATGTCAATCTGTCCTATTGCGGTTAAAGTACTTTGTAACGGTACGAACTTTAATACTGGACTTTGACATTGAATACACTGCACTTTTACTACACCCGTGAGCACTTTCCCCACCTTAGTTGTGCTTAGCGTGTACTTCTGAACCTGACAAAATCACAATAGTACACAAATAACAATTTACTGGCAGGAGTCCTATTTGTATTATCTAATAGTGCCCTGTACGGATATAAGGACATTGGGCCTGTTTAGCAAGTTGAGGGCTTAATACAAACTATTGAACATAACTACCGTATTTACTGTAATTATTTGGATATGAAATCTCCTTTCTCCATTAATTTGTAGTCTCATTAACCCTTTACTCCATAAATACGCCTTTCTACGCCTCTGTCAAAGTCACTTTATGAAACCATTGTGATAAATAGAGCATTTGCTCCTATAGGAGCAAATGCTCTATTTATCACAATGGTTTCAAAGTTTCCTTTTCTCTAGCTAATGCTCCTTTTCTGTAGACTTATTCAAAGTGATTGGATCTAAAAATAGCCTATGAGGGAAAGGGTTAATGAGCTGTTAACCCATTATCTGATATACAGTAAAAGCTTGATACTACGAACACTCAAATATATACCATTATTAATCTTTAACACAGGTGGCAGCTTAATGCAGGGTGAAAGTCATGCAGAAAGCTCCTATTAGGAGCTTTCTGCAAGACTTTCACCCTGCATTAAGCAGCCAGCTATCTACAAAGACATATATGTCTCCTTACTAAAATTTCGTAGTATCGAGTTTTGACTGTAGATGCCTTTCCATGCTTTTGCAAACAGAGTAGATCTAGATCAGATGACTCATGTAAGAGCTATCTAATTAGGGTCAGCTGTATGCTTGTACACTAATATAGATCTGACTCTACAGCTTCTGCCGTCATAAAAAAATCCCACGTTTATGATGCCATTATGAAATTCAGCTAATCAATATTCATACATTCTTTTTTTCTCACATGAATATTCATTAGGGAAAGGGTTAAGATAGCATACCAGTTTTGCAGTCTTATAGAAGTCTCATCAAAGAGCTGTTAAGACAGCATGCTAGTTTTGTGACAGCGGCCTTCTTACATAAGTCTGATCAAGGAATTTTTAGACAGTGTGCTAGTTTTGTGCCGGTTCTTACAAAATCTCATTAAGGAGCTATTAAGATAGCATGTTATTTTTGTGACGATTGCCGTGTCTTACAGAGCTGTTAAGACAGATGCTTGTTTTATGATGGTTTCCATCTTTCATAAGATTTATCCATGTGATATCATAACAATTAATCTAATTAATAATCATGACATCATTATTTCTTACACCAGAAAGGGTTGAAAAACAAACAGAGCAGACCCTGATCAGACATAATCCTATAGGAGCTTCTGATTTGGGTCTACTCTGTTTACAAAGGCATTAAAAGCAACTGGTCATGACAGGTTTTACTGTATTTCAAAATTGTCAATAAAATCGACTTTTCCAAAGTAAATGCACCTGTAAAGGAATATTCCATCTTTTCTAAGGGTGTGACTCATAGTATATTTAACCCATTCCCTCATAGGCTATTTTTAGATCCAACCTCTTTGAATAAATGTACCGAAAAGGAGTATTATAACTAGAGAAAAGGAAACTTTTAGAATTTTGTAGTTTGAAACCATTGTGATAAATAGAGCATTTGCTCCTATAGGAGCAAATGCTCTATTTATCACAATGGTTTCAATAGGCGTAGAAAGGCGTATTTATGGAGGAAAGAGTTAACTCTTTACATGTTAAGTATTTTCTTCTCTGCAACAATTGTCATCTGCTTCAATTCTTAAAATTAAATTCTCCCATTTCTTTGCAAAAATATGGTCAAAATGTCAAACAGTTTGGATCCTGAGAAGACACAGCATTATGCGTGGTCATATATGAATCCAAACTCTTTGCATTTTGTGTGATAGACTTAGAAATACATTTGTATATATATCGCCCTTATAAAGATGTCAGTGACTTGTCAGTCAAACCAGTTTTGGGCCTAATTTCCACAAGGTACCACATAGTTGTTGTTAGAACTAACCCTTTCCCAGTTGAATATTCATGTAAGAAATAATGAAATCGTGCTTATTTATTAGCTGAATGTTTCCACTGGCATATGAACACAGGTATTTTGACAATGGCAGAAACAGTAGGAATAAGACCTATATTATCCTACAGGAGCCATCTGATCTCAGTCTACTCCATTTGCCAAAGTGTGAAAAGGCGTATATTAACCCATTCCCGCATATTGATATCTTTTGAGGCTTCTGTAAAAGTCACTTTATGAAACCATTGTGATAAATAGAGCATTTGCTCCACAGGAGCAAATGCTCTATTTATCACAATGGTTTCAAAACTGAACAATTCTGAAAATTTCCTTTTCTCTAGTTAATGCTCCTTTTTGGTAGATTTAATCAAAGAGGTTAGGTCTAAAAATAGCCTAAGTGGGAATGGGTTAAGGTAGATCCACAGATTAATTCTTATAATGGTACATGGCTATATGCACATAGTCATAGGAAGTTTTGGACATGGCAGAAAATGCAGTATCAGAGCTTTATTCTGTCTTAAGCAATATAGGAGCCATCTGATCTTGGTCTACTTTGTTTGCAAAGGCATGGAAAGGAGTATTTAAGGAGTAAAGATTAAAAGTCATTGTCAGACCAGATTAAACCCAGTCCATGTACTTTTGACATGCCGGTATTATAGACATTCTATGATCTCTGATTATTCAAAGTGGACTTCTCCGTCACAAGTGTACAAGCTGACCCATTTCCTCAACTGTGTAAACTTTACTGGCAAAGCATTTAAAATGACACCATTTCAAACACTGGCCATAAGGCATCCTACATGAACTGGTGATATATGGGTCTGCAGTACTGTTGGTGAAATATAAGTTCCCTTGACCGAATGATCATATGCACTTTAACGTAAATCATAGGTGCCGGTAACCCAGTGGTCAGCACTATACCTCTGAGAACTAGTGCATATAAACTTGACCTGTGCAAAGAAGATTACTCTACTTACTTTGACCATGTCATGACTACTGTCCCATATAGGTCAGGCGAAAATACAGGTAACCTCACACAGGATCAAAAGTGTCTGAAGGGCATTTTGTTTTGGTAAAGAACTTGAACATCTACACCAGAATAACACCTAAAGAGTTAGTGTACAGTTAACCCGTTACTCCATAAATACGTCCTTCTACACCTTTGCAAAAAGAATAGACCCATATCAGATGGCTCCTATAGGAGCTGTCTGATCAGGGTCTGCTCTGTTTGCTTATGATATATAGATATGATTCTAGTTTCTGTAATGGTCAACTATTCCTTTCTCCATGTGCTATTATAAAAATTAATCTAATTAATATTCATGATGTTATTATTTCTTACATGAATATTCATGGAATAAAGAGTTAATGCAGGTCAAAAGTAGTGCAAAAAGGTCCTATAGGAGCTTGCCCAGCATTAAGCAACTACCTTGTATTTAAGACTCCAATGTTCAATAAAGCAATGATCACTTAGGACAGGCTCTATTGTAGTTTAATCAAATTGCAGCTGACCACTAATCAAATACCTGTATTGATTTATTGGCATTAAAATACTGTACTTATCGTAAGTATTCAGATGACCCTTATCCAATGGTATGTAAAACTGAGTATGTCAACTAAGCACCAGTTTGATTACTTTAACCCATTCCCTCATATTGACGCCTTTTGACGCCTCTGTAAAAGTCACTTTTTGAAACCATTGTGATAAATAGAGCATTTGCTCCTATGGAGCAAATGCTCTATTTATCATAATGGTTTCAGAACTACAAAATTCTAAAATGTTCCTTTTCTCTAGTTAATGCTCCTTTTTGGTAGATATATATTCAAAGAGGTTGGATCTAAAAATAGCCTATGAGGGAATGGGTTAACCCTTGCCTTCATATAAATGACATGTCATGCCTTTGCAAACAGAGTAGACCGAAATTAGACAGTTCCTTTAGGGGTCATCTGATCAGGGCCTGCTCTGTATGCTTAACCTATTACCTCATACCTAAAGGCGGGGGCATAAAAATACCAGACTTACTATTAAGTATTAGATTAGAACTACCCCTCTCCATTAGTGTGTAAAACCCAACTCACTCACTCACTCAACTCAGCATCAAACTGATTACATTAAATCAAACTAATGGAGCAGTAAATAGTGCAGACCACACTTCAGGAACAGTTTGATCTACGTCTACATTAAAACCCCTCTAAACCGGAATTCTAGTAGACAAGAATTTAGATACTTTTAAGCAGGTGGCTGCTTAATGCAGGGTGAAAGTCATGCAGAAAGCTCCTAGAGGAGCTTTCTGCATGACTTTCAACCTGCATTAAGCTTCCACCTGTTTCCAATACCGACATTTATGCTAATTTTAACGTCCGGTTTAGAGGGGTTTTACTGTACATTAATTGCCAAAGTTTGTCTGTCCAAATATTGTGGGTCGTTACGATAGTAGGCCAAAATATTGACTTATATATTGACCTAAAAATACTGTACCGGTACCGATACTTACAATAAGTATTTGGACTGAATGTAGGACTGTTGCCACTTAGGATAATTTCCCTTTAGGTTAACCCTTTACCTGTTCACTATTCATGTAAGAAATAATGACATCATTAATATTAATTAGATTATTTTATACAATGGCATATAAACACATGACATTTTTGCTCATGTAGAAACTGTAGATTCGTATCTACATGTATATCATATTATAAGTAAACAGAGCAGACCCTGATCAAACGGCTCCTATATCTGGATCTACTCTGTTTGCAAATGTGTGAAAAGGCGTTTATATGAAGGAAAGGGATAACTTCCTCATACTATTGCCCCTTTATATATAATATATAGTAGTATATTGTGGTAAATGTAACATAATAATTAAATAATGTAAATAAACAGACAGCCATGTACATCAATTAGCATTCTTGTACTAACTCTAACTATTGAACATGTAAACCTATAAACCCCCCCCCCCCCCCCCCCCCCCACACACACACACACACACACACACACACACACACAGAGAAAATAGACGCTAATCAAACTTTCCACTGCTGTTTATCTCTGTACAACTTAAATGAATAATTTAAGATTGCTGCAGAGTTCAATTGGGTATCACTTTACTTGAACATTATGCCATTTTATGCCTTTGCAAACATAGAAGACCCAGAAAACGATATGCTGCACTCCGCCATAGATGTAATCATACACTCATGTAGGAAAAAAGCTCTGGACAAGGTTTTCTGAAGTCATAGGTCAGGGTTACCTGAAAACAGTATGTGACACTCTGCCGTTCCCAGATGTACTCACACACCAAATTTGAATTATGAAAAGAGGAGATATGCTCCTGACAATGTGTTTCTATAGCTAACATCAGAGGTCAAGGTGACCAGAAATCGATATGCAACACTCCACAATCTCAAGATGTACTCACACACAACAACGTTGGCATTCCTACCTCAAGAAATATAGTAGATATGCTCTAGACAACGGTTTTCTATAGCTGAGGTCTGATGTTCAGGTTAAAGTGACCTGAAAATGGTATGCGACACTCAGCCATCCCAAGATGTACATGTACTCGCACACCAAACTTCCTACCTCAAGTAATATAATAAATATGCTCCGGACAAGGTTTTCCTTTAGCTGAGGTCAGAAGTCAAAGACAAGGTCACAGTGATCTGAAAATGGCACGCGACACTTTGCCATCCCAAGATGTACTCATATATAAAATTCTGCATTCCTACCTCAAGTCACATAGGATATAATATGTTCCGGACAAGGTTTTCCTTTAGCTGAGCTCAGAGGTCAAAATCAAAGTCACAATGATCTGAAAATGTTATTCGACAAACTGCCACCCCAAGATGTACTCACACACCAAATTTGGCAGTAATGTAGGAGATATGCTCTGGACAAGGTTTTCCTTTTGCAAAGGTCAGAGGTCAGACTCAAGGTTACAGTGACCTAAAAAAGGTATTCGACACTTTGTCATTCCAAGATGTACTCACACAGCAAAGTAGGCATTCCTACCTCAAGTAATATAGGAGATATTCTCCAGGTAATGTTTTCCTTTAGCCGAGGTCAGAGGCCAAGGTCACAGTGACCTGAAAATGGTGCATGACATTTTGTCATCCCAAGATGCAAAGATACCAAATTTGCCTTTCCTACATCAATTTAATATAGGAAATGTTTAAAGATTTTTCTCTTGGTTGCCATGGCAATCAGTTCTACATGGATCCAGATTCTTATAGAAATTTTGATAGAGCATGATACTAAGATCATTTTTGTAAAGTTTGGTTACATTCTGCCTTGTGGTTTCAGAGGAGATGTGGTTTAAAGATAGATGGATGCCAGAGAGTGGACGATCACAAAAGCTCACCTGAACATACTCAGGTGAGCTCAAAATGCCAGAGTTCATAAACTCACCATAAAAATTCAGTTAATTATAATATTCTTGAAGTAATTATTTCTTGCGTGAATATTCATGAGGTAAACGGTTAAAGCAGACAACATTGCTACATTCTATGAGTAACCCTTTACTCCATGAATATGTTCTACGCCTTTGCAAATAGAGTAGACCCAGATCAGACGGTTCCTATAGGAGCCATTTGATCAGGTCTGCTCTGTTTGCTTATGATATAATCTAGACATGATTCTACAGTTTCTGACATGGCAAAATTTCCCGTGTTCATGCGCTGTTATAAAAAGGAGCCATCTGATCAGGGTCTGCTCTATTTGCTTATGAAATAATATAGATGTGATTCTACAGTTTCTATTATGGCCAAACATTCCCATGTCTATGTGTGATTATAAAAATTAACTTATTTGATATTCATGATGTCACTATTTCTTTCATTAATAGTCATGGAGTAAAGGTTAACCCATTCCCTCATGTAAACGTGTTTTCACACATTTGCAAACAGAGTAGACCCAGATCAGATGGCTCCTAGAGGAGCCGTCTGATCAGGGTCTGCTATTTGCTAATAGAATATGATAGATCTGTTTCTTAACTTTCTAAAATGGCTGCAATGTATCACATTCTATATTTCATTATAACTGTTTTGTCCATGAATATTCAGTAGGTAATGAAATTTTGTAATAAACACAGAACAGGGAAAGGGTTAATACTCATGATGTGATTATTTCTTACATGACTATTAATGGGGTAAAGTGTTAAATCCTTTGTGCAATTGACAAATATACCTTGAATCTAAATACATAGCACTAGACAAGATGCCAAAACCAAACTGAGTTGGCTTAAGAACAAAGCAGACAGTAAAATGTTACAAAAACAAGCGGGGAAAATGTGATATAAAAGCACTTTCCAAATGCTATCTACCTAGTATGAGTACTTACCGGTGTCCTGCTTCCATCTGGAGCTGCAATGTAACTGGACCCTGTAAATAAAAGTATTATACAGAGCTACAGGTAAAGGTTCGTACCCAACTACATGTACTAAAATTGTCATTTCTCCATCAAACCCTATACTGTGACCACTCTTTAGAATCGTCTCTTTGAGAGGATTCTAAAGAGTGGTCACAGTATAGGGTTTGGTGGAGAAATAAAGGAGTTATTATTCTGCAGATTTATTCAGAGAGGTTGGATCTAAAAATAAACTATGAGGGAATGGGTTAATGCAAAATAACAGTTATGTGAAAAGTTCCATGTGAGATTTCTGAGAAACTTTAGTCTTGCATGAAGCTGCCATGTCTGAACTTTGTATCTGATGAATATTCAATGGAGACTTCATCCTTTATGATATTATCAATTAACCCTTTACTCCATGAATATTTATGCAAGAAATAATGACGTCATGAATATTGATTAGATTCATTTTTATAATGGCATATGAACATATTTTGGCTATGACAGAAACAGTAGAATCATATCTATATTATAAGCAAACAGAGCAGACCCAGATCAGACGGCTCCTAGAGGAGCTGTCTGATCAGGGTCTGCTCTATTTGCAAATAGAATTTGATAAATCTGTTTCCTTGCTTTCTAAAATGTATGCAATGTTCCAAGATCCATATTTCTTTATAACTATTTTGCTAATGAATATTCAGTAGGTATTGAAATTTGGACTAAACCTAGGGTTAACTAATATTCTTATAATTGTTCTTTTGAACAAGTGAATTAAATGCTATCAGAGGTCCAGATAAGATGCGTAAATTAAAATATTTTCAAGAATAACTCCTTTATTTCTCCACCAAAACCTATGTTATGACCACCCTTTAGAATCGCCTCGAAGCAACAATTCTAAGGAGTGGTCACAATATAGGGTTTGGTGGAGAAGTGACAAATTTTGTACTTGTTGCTCTGATGCTATGACATATAACAGAAGCATAATCTTAAGACATTCTATAAGCACACTTCACCTCAAAATAACATTTTCAAGAAAAATGGAAGCTAGAACTAAAAACCTAGTTCCTTCCATAAAGTAACTTCAAAATCCAAACAAAAGCAGGCAATCAGACATCTTAAATCAGAGCGAGAAATAATATGTCTAGTAAAAAAGCTCATCATGTTGATAATTTCTGTAAAGTTTCATGAAAATACAGAAATAAAACTGTAGAAGAAATTTGCTCAACAGTATGCATGGACCAACAACAGAGGCAAACTAGAAAACTGACTCAGAGAGGGCCCTGTAATCAAGGGCATATAACTCTTGACAAAGTGATCTGTAGGCGTCTTCCTCTTATGATATTAAGCATATGCCCTTAATATGAACCAATATGTGATGTACTGTTTGAGTTATCGCGTCACATCAAAACTGTTTGGACGGACAAACGGACGGATTCCTTGTAGGGCTCCAGCATTTTCAAATGCAGGGCCCTTACAAGCTGACTCATATAAATTCTCTTAAAATTTGTTTGTCAGAGTATGACAGAAACAAGTGTGTGTTTTTTTTCAAACTTTGTTTCTGTCCGTTTTCAAAAAAGCGTTGAACAGCAAACTTACCATAAAAGTGCCCGAAGTCTTTATGAGCTGAAAATAAAAATAAAATTCATGAGGAGAATATAACAAGGTACATAAAGACATATTAACTCATTCTCTCCTAGGCTATTTTTAGACCCAACCTCTTTGAATAAATCTACCGAAAAGGAACATTAACTATAGAAAAGAAGAGTTTTAGAATTGTGTAGTCTTTAAACCATTGTGATAAATATGGAGCAAATGCTCTATTTATCACAATGGTTTCAAATGTGAATTTTAAAGAGGCGCAAAAATGCGTCACTAGGAGGTAATGTGTTAATGTACTACACTTTAGTTTTGTAAAATTGCTTTGCTTAACCCTTTCCCTGTTGCATATTCATGTAATAAACAATGACATCATGAATATTTATCAGAAGATTCATTTTATAATTGTATATGTACACAGGGTAGTTTGATACTTGTAGAAAATGTAGAGTCGGATCTATTACAATTTCATAAACAAACAGAGCAGACTCGGATCAGACGGTTCCTACAGGAGCCGTCTGATCTAGATCTGCTCTGTTTGTAAATGCATGAAAAAGAGTTTATATGAGGGAAAGGGTTAAACTATATGTATTATACCTGTAATTATCCAATATTTTGAACGGAAGTGTTGAATCTTATTTATCTTTTACCTGCTTTTACCTTTAATGAAGTTAAAGTATCAAGAACATCAACCTATTTCACACAAATCCATTGACCAGCTGCAGTTAGCTCCCTTGAATAATTTCCTTCTCTTACCTGGTTTTCCATCTGCAGATGTGAACTCATTGGGGAAGGCTTCCTGAAAGCAAGATAAATAGCATACATGTGATAACCTGTTGAAGCATGTCAGGTAGATTTTGGAAATTTGTCAGGTAGATTTGACTTTTGTCAGGTAGATTTTACTGACACGACGAAATATATGGAGATGAAAAAATTATCTTCTGGATACTTACGTTTTTTATACCTTTTCACATAATCATTCATACCTTACCATAAATACTGTTACGGTATTACCCACATACCATACCATGCCATGCCATTATAAACCTTACACTACACACATAACATTTACACACACTTTCCCTCATATCAACGCCTTTTCATGCATAGGCGCTATCTGGTCAGGGTCTGCTCTGTTTGCTTATGATATTGGAATGTTTCCACACTTTCTGGCTTGGCCCAACAAAATCAAATGTCCATGTGCTGTTATAATAATAAATCTACCTTTACAAACCATACATTATACAGACTACATCTATACACAGCCATGGCATCATCTCCAACCCTTACAATGCCTAGATATCAATAACCCCATTAACCCTTTCCTTCATATAAACATGTTTCACTCATTTGCAAACAGAGTAGACCCAGATCAGACAGCTCCCATAATTAATTATAATGTCAAGAAAAAATCAAGACTTATTACTGTTTTATCATAATGAAAAATATATTCCATTTTATCTTATTTTATTACAGTTTCAGTGCTTTATAGGCTTATTTTATAGCCCTTATTCGGCTATATTCCCAATGGCAAAAAAATGTGTTTTCTCCAATTTTTGGAGGAAAATTCGCAACCTCAAGTCAAAAAACTCTATGAAAAAACGTTAACAAACCTCGATTTATTCAGTACAATCGGTCTGGGGACGAATCTTTCGTACTTTTTGGTATTGCCGGTTTGCTGAATAAAACTAAACTGTTTATCGTTCGGAATATTCGGGTATTCTTTACTTGTTGTTAACGGTCGGAGTGCATACTGCTTTTTGAAGCTATGATAACGCCACTCCCCTCGTCTTAATTTTGACTCCTCGCTTGAGTAATAATAATGCGTGCCGCATGTGGTATTTGTGAACAACGTCACCTATATCAGAGTTTATTCTGGACTCAGTGACAAATGGGCTAGTGAAGAAATGTAATAAAGTACTGCCCTCGATTTCAGTCTTTCTTTCGGACATAACTGCTTCGTTATCGTATAGAAAGTCCAGATAATCACATTTGTTAACAAAATGTTTTTCACTTTCGTTTTCGACTCGCGCGAGAGACTATGTGATTTTGATATATAAATTAACCAATCAAATCGCGTAAAAATCTTCACACCAGATGCTGTATCTGGGGGACGTCACTACCGGAAATAAATTTGCAGTCTCCAAGCAACAAGTAGCGACTCTCTTTCGTGACCGTGAATCGAAAACAAAACATCCCGATGTGAATTTAGATTAAATTATCTATTTAGGGAGGGGATTTTGTGCAGTGGCATTACATTAGGATGGAATTCTGTCTGATTTGTATGCGTGCATCCCGCAAAGGCGCATGCCGCCATTTGCATGTTGACACGACTGGTTCCCGAATTTTTTTTTGATAACTCCAGTACAGCGCAAACGGGAACCAACGTGTGATATTACATAATGCGAATGTTCTCCGCGGGGGAACCATACCAAAACAGGCCAAGCGTGGATCACAGCATGACAGCATGCTAAAGGGGGTTTGTGTGTGTAGAGAACTAACAGATAATCTAACCCAGGGAGGAAAATATAGGTCACTTAAAAAAATGCCGTGGCAGAATCGGTAAAACGGTAGAAACATATACCGAATCGGTAGAACGGTAGACCACCTCTGAAAACGGTAGAATTCACCTACCGTCGGTAGTTATCACATGTATGAAATAGCATAAGGGCAAAACTGACAGACGGATATGAGTCCTAATGCATTAACTCTTTCCTTCATATACGGTAAGTGCCTTTTCACACATTTACAAATAGAGTAGACCCAGATCAGACAGCTCCAATCAGGGTCTGCTCTGTTTGCCTATGGTATATCATAGATCTGATTCGACAGATACATCTAATTATATTAAACAGGGAAAGGGTTAAACTCATTTTAATCCTTTCCCTGTTCTACGTTTATTCTAAATTTCAATACCTACTGAATATGGACAAAATAGTTACAATGCATTATAGGATGAAGAACTTTGTAGCCATTTTAGAAAGTAAAGAAACAGATCTTTCAAATTCTATTAGCAAACAGAGCAGACCCTGATCAGATGGCTCCTATAGGAGCCGTCTGATCTGGGTCTAGTCTATTTGCAAATGCATGAAAACGTGTTTATATGAGGGAAAGGGTTAACTTGTTTTTCTTAGTGACCTTATCAAGTTACATATTCTTAATGAATTTCAACCCTTCTCATGCTAAATATTCAAATGTCAATCCATCCGCTATGAATTTTAATTGGCTGAATCATACTGAAGTTTGATCAGTTGCAGCCACTGAATTATCAAGGCAAATAGTGCAGACCCATATGAGACAGCTCCTTTAGGAGTACTCTCATATACACTATTTGCAATAGCATGTAAGGCTTAAGTTTCAGTTTGAGGGATGTTTGTGCAAAAATTAGTCTGATCTGGGTCTACTCTGTTTGAAAATGCGTGAAAACACGCTTACATGAGGGAAAGAATTAAAAAACTTGAAAATATAGGGTTAATCCTACTGTAATTTGAAATTTGCGACGGTATATGAGGTTTTTAAGGGTCGCAAATTATTTTAATGGCGACGCCGAAGGCGGAGTCGTTAAAATAATTTAAGACCGTTAAAAACCTCATATACCGTCGCAAATTTCAAAGTACAGTAGGATTAACCCTATTCTAACGCAATCTTAACACGAAAAATGCCAAATTGTTGTTATATCCTATGCGCGCAGGTGATTGAATGAGTGATGAGGCGAGAAATAGTGCCCCGTTTATGTCAGATTTCTTAAAATAACTGGAATTTTTCACCCTGGTTTACAGTCAAAACACCGGCCCAGTTGTAAGTTCACTATTACATTTGTCGTGAATCATTATTCGACAGCTATTTTACATTTCAATACACTTTCAATACACATGTCTGGAAACGTAACGTTATCTTAGTCTTTGGCGCCGTACGCAAAAACGTCGTCTGTAACAATGACGTCACGTTATAACGTTATGTTTGAATAGTATGATAAATAAGGTTGAATCTGAATCACAGCGCTTTGAGTATATCAATAATTCTCCACATGACATATAAAAGACCGGTCAAGTCGTGACAAAGAATGGAAATTAATAACTTTCAAAATACTGGACTGAACTTGAATATATGTCAGTGTATGCATACGAATTTATCAGTAGATCTAAGTGTTTGATAAACAAAGCGCATTAATATATTTACAGGCTAATGCTGTTATTCGGCCGTTTTCGATTGGTTGAATTTGCGACATATAAAACAGTTTTTATATGCCGCAAATTTAGTCACATGAGCCAATCAGATTGCAGAAAATTGACAGATTGCGTTAGAATAGTTGATTTAACACTGAACTCCATAAATAGTGTCTTTTGACACATTTGCAAACAGGAGACCCAGATTAGACAACCCAAAACGAACTATTATATACATGTACACCCATTCTCAATGTAGCCTTTTCTTCCTTTTCTGTTTGACCCATTACCTCATAGGCTATTTTTGAATCCAACCTCTTTGAATAAATCTACAGAAAAGGAGCATTTACTAGAGAAAAGGAAGTTTTTTGAATTGTGTAGCTTTGAAACCATTGTGATAAATAGAGCATTTGCTCCTATGGAGCAAATGCTCTATTTATCACAATGGTTTCCAAAATGACTTTTACAGAGGCTTCAAAAAGTGTCAGTTTGAGGTAAATGGTTAACTCTTTCCTTCATATAAACGCATTTTCACGCATTTGCAAACAGAGTAGACCCAGATCATGTGGCTCCTATAGGAGCCGTCTGATCAGGGTCTGCTCTGTGTGCTTTTTACATAATTTAGATCTGATTCTACCGTTTTTGTCAAAGCAAAAAATAAGTCCTTGAAAAGGATTACATTATAAAACTTCAGCCAATAAATATTCATCATGTCATAGTTTTTACATGAATACCAAACAGGGAAAGGGTTAAACACACAGTCTGAGTATCAACCATTTTGGACCCTTATTCTGTTCACAAGGGTCATCCTCGAGTCCCTTATGGTACCTTGCCAAAAGAATGAACTTCTACTTGATGAATGATAATCCAACCTTTTGAAATCTTTGAAAACAAATTAGACCCAGACCAGACGGGTCTGCTCTGTTTGCTTATATATTACAAATTCTCTACAATTTGCCATGGCAACACTCTCCTTATTTATACCTTTAATACAAGAATTAAATAGATCAATATTCATAATGGGCGGAGACCTGCATGAATATCATAATAGAAAATGGTTAATGCTCTTGTATGACATCAACACTAGTTAACCCTTTTCTTCATAAATACACTTTTCACTGCCTCTGCTAACAGAGTAGACCCAGATCAGACGGCTCCTGTAGGAGCCATATGACCAAGGTCTGCTCTATTTGCTCTGCTCTTTTTGCTTATGATTAACCCTTCACTCCATAAATACGCATTTCTATGTTTTTGCAAACAGAGTAGACCCAGATCAGATGGCTCTTGCAGGAGCTGCTCTGTTTGCCTCAATACAAACATCATTTTACAGTTTCTGTCATGGCAGAAAATTCCAATTGTTCATTATGCTAAAATAAATATTAATCTACTAAATTTACATGAATATTCATGGTGTAAAGGGATAATATAGATATGAGTCTACAGTGTCTGTCTGAGCTGAAATTTACTATGTCCATATGCCATTTCTAATTAATAATGCATGATATCCTAATTTTTTACATGAATATTCAAGGAGTAAAGGGTTAAGCTACCTGTAGGCATAATATCACAACTACATTTTTTCGAAAACCAAAATCACTATCGGTGATATCTTCATTAACCCTTTCCTCCATAAATATTAATGTAAGAATTTATTACTGCATGAATATTCATGGGCTGACTTTTTATAATTACCTATGAACGAGGAAATATTTGGCTGTCAGAGACAGAAACTTCAGAATCAGATCTACATGTATATCATTCCATAAGCAAACAGAGCAGACTCTGATCAGACAGCTCCTACAGGAGCTGTCTGATCTGGGTCTACTCTGTTTGCAATGGTGCCAAAAGTTGTCTATGTGAGGAAAAAGGTCAACTCAAAGAAGTCAACTAATTAGTAAGCATGATGTACTAACGGTCCCAACTCTGTTGATGGCACAAGTAAAGTAACTGTTGGCAATGGCTGCATTCCTTGCTTCTATGGGCCACATCGGCTCACTGTTGGAGAAAGTAACACAGGTTTTGAATTTGAGTCTGAGCTCATTATCAAGTATCTGATTGGTCAGTGATTGCTTGAGAATGAACTTAGATTCAAGCGAAATGGTTTCATGACCTCATGGCCTAGTAAAATGTTATATATCATCAGGGCTTGTTGTAAGGTCAGAAACAGACACAAAAACAATGCGAAAACAAAGTTGTACATGCTTCTAAATGTAATTAACATAGAATGTAGTAACAAAATATATTATCGATACATGTCAGTCAATCTGATATCCATACTGGTTTCAAAATATCGGTACAAATGGAATACAAATAAACACCTTTCAAAGGGCTATATTTCTTACAGGTCGGTAAATCATTACATACTTACAGTGAAAGCCTTCTGAAGAATTTCCACACATACTTTCATATACACCATTTTCCGGTGATTACTCTGTGGGTTAGGCCTAATTCAGCGACATTGTCTAGATATTTCTAAAGCAGAACTCTTGAAAATTTTGACTGTTATTTTATGAACGACCAACTTTAAAATATAACTGTGCTTTTGACCTTTTACACTCAGATGGATGTAACTACAGAGTATAAATCGTGTTTGTGTATAAGAAACTTCCATCAATGACACCTCTAGTGAAAAGGCGTTTATAAGAAGGAAAGGGTAAATTCTTCACTTGATAAAAACTTATTTTAACCCGTCACTCCATAAATACACCTGTATATGCCTTTGCAAACAGAGCAGATCCAGATCAATGAATCTATTTAATATTCCTGACATCATTATTTCTTTACCTCATATAAACATCTTTTCACTCCTTTGCAAACAAAGTAGACCCAGATCAGACAGCTGTTTGCTGTTGGAATTATATATATCTGATCCTACACATTTTGTCTAAGCCAACGATTCCCTGTGAAATGGTTACTTTTTAAAAATTGTAAAGATCAATGCATGCATAAATGTTCATTGTTTAACCCTTTCCCTGTTCTATATTTAATCCTAATTTCAATACCTACTGAATATTATAGACAAAATAGTTATAATGAAATATGGAAGTTGGAATATTCTAGCCATTTTAGAAAGTAAAGAAACATCTTTCAAATTCCACTAGCAAATAGAGAAGACCCTGATCAGACGGCTGTTATAGGAGCCATCTGATCTGATTCTACTCTGTTCGCAAAACTGTGAAAACACGTTTATATGAAGGAAAAGGTTAAGTGATTTGCATGGCTTGAAGTGAGGCATATTTTAATTGCAGCATATTTTACTCTTTTCAGTATCCATTCATATCCAACCATGATGTTGTTAGCATAATGTTGACTGTCAATTTTCTTCATAACTAGAAACGTGTCCATAGGACACTGATGCCCCCACTTCAGATTTTTTGTCACAGAAAGTAAGGGCCATAATCATCATAAAATTAATATATGCTCATGAACATGTATGTAAAGTATGCAACAACTGAAGAGATTTACATGGCTATCGAATTTGACCAAGATATAATGGCCACAAACGTGTGTAAAGTTTGGTGTGGATTGGACAAATACTTTCCAAGGAAGAGCCTGGACAAATTCTTTTAGATGTGCGTACCGACGTACGCACAAGAGCAACCCTAAATGCCACCACATTGTGGAGGCATAAAAATACAGGAAATATAAATGTGTAACTCTTTCCCTCATATAAATGTGTAACTCTTTCCCTCATATAAATGTGTAACTCTTTCCCTCATATAAATGTGTAACTCTTTCCCTCATATAAATGTGTAACTCTTTCCCTCATATAAATGTGTGACTCTTTCCCTCATATGTGTAACTCTTTCCCTCATATAAATGTGTAACTCTTTCCCTCATATAAATGTGTAACTCTTTCCCTCATATAAATGTGTAACTCCTTTCCCTCATATAAATGTGTAACTCTTTCCCTCATATAAATGTGTAACTCTTTCCCTAATATAAATGTGTAACTCTTTCCCTCATATAAATGTGTAACTCTTTCCCTCATATGTGTAACTATTTCCCTCATATAAATGTGTAAGTCTTTCCCTCATATAAATGTGTAACTCTTTCCCTCATATAAATGTGTAACTCTTTCCCTCATATAAATGTGTAACTCTTTCCCTCATATAAATGTGTAACTCTTTCCCTCATATAAATGTGTAACTCTTTCCCTCATATAAATGTGTAACTCTTTCCCTCATATAAATGTGTAACTCTTTCCCTCATATAAATGTGTAACTCTTTCCCTCATATAAATGTGTGACTCTTTCCCTCATATGTGTAACTCTTTCCCTCATATAAATGTGTAACTCTTTCCCTCATATAAATGTGTAACTCTTTCCCTCATATAAATGTGTAACTCTTTCCCTCATATAAATGTGTAACTCTTTCCCTCATATAAATGTGTGACTCTTTCCCTCATATGTGTAACTCTTTCCCTCATATAAATGTGTAACTCTTTCCCTCATATAAATGTGTAACTCTTTCCCTCATATAAATGTGTAACTCTTTCCCTCATATAAATGTGTAACTCTTTCCCTCATATAAATGTGTAACTCTTCCCCTCATATAAATGTGTAACTCTTTCCCTCATATAAATGTGTAACTCTTTCCCTCATATAAATGTGTAACTCTTTCCCTCATATAAATGTGTAACTCTTTCCCTCATATAAATGTGTAACTCTTTCCCTTATATAAATGCATCCTATAGGATCAAGGTCAGCTCTGTTTGCTTTTATACAGTAAATCTGATTCTACAGTTTTTGTCAAAGCAAAACATTTTCTTGAAAAATTTACATTATAAAACTTCCACTAATAAATATTCATGATGCCATAATTTCTTAGATGAATATTGAAAAGGGAAAGGGTTGATTAAAATCATACTGTGTCTACATCGGATTAACCCTTTTCCTAATAAAATATAACTATGAACATCAATTATTTCATGACGGTAATTTCAACAAAACCATTATGTCGATAATAAAATATTTATTTTGTGCTCCGCAGCCACTATATCAATATAAAACGCAAATGCAAAAGATATGTAAAACATGAACATATGTATAACAGAACATAACCGTAAATTGAATACTGACTAGTGATGTATTATGACTATAAAAATAACAATGTTTTTGGATACAAATGGCCACAACCATGTTCCCTACCGGGATAAATGACCCAGTAGAGATTACACAACCTTTTTGCTGACAAATCCCGCCTTGAAGGAAAGACCCGGGGCCGGGGTTTAAATGCTACCTAATTGTTCTTATTAGCCGCCAAATTCGCTTCAACTCGCCAGAGATCGCCATCGCCAGATATTCATGTAAATGCCCGCCAAATATCGCCAATGTTCGCTATAAATCGCCAATGTTCGCTATAAATCGCCAATGTTCTCTATAAATCGCCAGGGTTCGCAGAAACTAGCTACACTGCTTGATTCGCCAATACCTATAATGTAATTTCTATGCCAAAAGTGAGCCGCATAAGAAAATGCCTAGCAAAACGCACTTTGACAGATTCGTATGCGTGTCGCTCAAAAAACATGAATTTTGTCAGGTCGCCAGCCGAACACTTCAAGATTGATTGACCTTAATAGCGACGGAGTGGCAGAACCTGTAGATAAAAGTACCTATTATAAAATACAGAACTGAGCGTAAGGGAATGAATCATTACCGTGCCCCAGGTCAATCCTAAAAAAGCGAGAATTTTTCCGCCAGCCTACTACTAAATATGGTTGTGACTAAGGAAATATGGAAGTAACATAATGATATGATAGATATGAGGTTGGCACAATGCTAAATCCTTTGGCACAATGATGAAGGTGGCACAATGATAAATCCTTTGGCACAATGATCACTACTTTGGCGATGCCATAGTCGTAGCAGGCTCTCAAAACACAATGTTCAGAGTCAGTTAAGTGGAACACAATGTGGTTTACTTTAGGCCTGCAGACTGTTCATCACTGCCCTGAGTTGCGGCATTGCACATAACATGGTTTGAACACATATGACATGGTCCCAACAGAAAACTGCAATAGACAAAAAAGCTGGGCAGTATCATTGTTACAAAAATATACACAACAAAAGGATACACAGGGAAAAAATATTAACAACAGAAGCAAAAACTAGGGTGCGGTGGGTGGGTTTTTAACGATACTGCTGAGGAAAAAATGCTTCTTCGCCAGTTATCGAGCGTGAAAGGAAGTAGATCAACCTGCGCGAGATTCACGTCTCTTGCGAGAATTTGAATGATACAGCACCGGAAGTAAACAAACTGCGAACTTACTGCAGAAATAAAACTGATTAATTGCTATGAATTAATCGTCATTATTTCATGACGGTAATTTCAACAAAACCATTATGTCGATAATAAAATATTTATTTTGTGCTCCGCAGCCACTATATCAATATAAAACGCAAATGCAAAAGATATGTAAAACATGAACATATGTATAACAGAACATAACCGTAAATTGAATACTGACTAGTGATGTATTATGACTATAAAAATAACAATGTTTTTGGATACAAATGGCCACAACCATGTTCCCTACCGGGATAAATGACCCAGTAGAGATTACACAACCTTTTTGCTGACAAATCCCGCCTTGAAGGAAAGACCCGGGGCCGGGGTTTAAATGCTACCTAATTGTTCTTATTAGCCGCCAAATTCGCTTCAACTCGCCAGAGATCGCCATCGCCAGATATTCATGTAAATGCCCGCCAAATATCGCCAATGTTCGCTATAAATCGCCAATGTTCGCTATAAATCGCCAATGTTCTCTATAAATCGCCAGGGTTCGCAGAAACTAGCTACACTGCTTGATTCGCCAATACCTATAATGTAATTTCTATGCCAAAAGTGAGCCGCATAAGAAAATGCCTAGCAAAACGCACTTTGACAGATTCGTATG
Organism: Azorinus chamasolen; assembly: GCA_963576725.1. Taxonomy (NCBI): domain Eukaryota; kingdom Metazoa; phylum Mollusca; class Bivalvia; order Cardiida; family Solecurtidae; genus Azorinus; species Azorinus chamasolen. Next base: position 63,602,873 of record OY755240.1, on the reverse strand, counting down.
CGTGTCGCTCAAAAAACATGAATTTTGTCAGGTCGCCAGCCGAACACTTCAAGATTGATTGACCTTAATAGCGACGGAGTGGCAGAACCTGTAGATAAAAGTACCTATTATAAAATACAGAACTGAGCGTAAGGGAATGAATCATTACCGTGCCCCAGGTCAATCCTAAAAAAGCGAGAATTTTTCCGCCACAAAAATAAATTCCAAAATTTATTTCCCCAAAAATTCCGAGTCAAACATGCTTAAGTAGTGCATCCCGAACTGCATCAAGATAAAACTCTAGCCCAACATCGGAAAGGTGAACCCCATCATGACAAAAGAAACCTGGGTCTTGTATACCTATATCAACCTGCAAGATGTCAAATTTGGGACATCGCCGTACTTGCTGTCTAGCGAACCTGTTAATCTTTTTCCGTTTTTTGTCAATAGTCCGGATTCTTTCTGGGGCGACATTCCAGGACAGGCGAGGCAAAATATCAATCCAGATAAATCTGGTATCATGAAAAGCTGCGGTCACATGATCCAAGCTAAAACGTATTGCATTACAAATGAACTTAACCGAATTGGTTACCAGGTCATTACCGCCAAGGTGGAACATGAGTACCCCCGGTGGTGTCTCAAAGAGGACAGGGACTTGCATCTTGTGTGAAAAATCCGCCCAAACCATACCCCTGGTGCACCGCCAAGACACTGTTGTTTGGTGGGGCAATTGTAAATTTTCCCGGTCCTGGTTTTTGGCCCTGCAGCCTGCCCAATATGGGATGGAATCACCAACAATCCAGACGTCTGCAAGAAACGACGATATACAGACAAGAATCACCATGCTGGATAACCACAGAACAAAAAGTGCATCACCGACGAATATATACGCGATACGCGTCAGAACGCCACCTACCCAGCCGCATAATGTCTTGCTCAGTCACGCCTAAGGAGGCCAGATGCGTGGCCCCACCTATACGGAAACTGTGTGTCTTAATTTGTTTAGATGAAAAGGGGGTTTTAGCAATGCATTTTTTTAAGACAGCTGCAAATTGACTTCTTGTCACACCCCTACCGTTAGCGTGACAAAGCAAAACACCAGGCGCTGATGGGCGGCTATCGATGAAACCCCTTAAATTACAGACTGGGCAGACCAATACCGTATTTTCACATGCAAGCTTAACCGAAACTGGAGGGCCGTGTTGGGCGTTTTTGGCCCTACGAATGACAATGGTGCACGTCCTGCCCCCATCGGAGAAGTGCACGTCGCTCAACTGGACCGGAGTATCCACAGACAAGCGGGTCAGTGTTAATTCCCCAACTCTAAAAAGGCCGAAAAATGCCAGACAAAATGCCGTTTTGAATAGCTTAACCTCAAAATCATTGTAACAAACTGAAGGTAAAACCCTAACAATTGCAGTTAACATGTTAAGTGAAACTGGTGCACGATTGTCTGATTGCTTTCGTAACCGTCGACAACCCTCCAGCAATTTCTTGATGATAAACATCCCTGTTATGTCGGACCATCCATTAATCTTGTGTACAAAAGCCAGGCCGGCAATATATGTTGAAATGGTGCTAGCAGCCAAACCTCTGTCAAAACAGTATGATACAAATAATAGGATGTCAGACGGGCTAGCAGGCCACCCCTCACTGATGCCGTAACTGCGGCGGAATGAACTAAAGGAAGATAAGGCTGTATTATATGTCACTGCCGTGTTATTGGACACCCCGGCTCGAACCAGCTGGACAGCGGTTCGTTGAAGATGTTCCAAAGGCGGGCTGGAATAGGCGTCGGGCATGGAAACGCCCCTGGTGCGAGGTCCCTGAACCGGGCTAGCTGGAAACGAGAAAGTGAATCACATATGTCATTGCAAATTCCTGGGACATGCTGAGCTTTAACGGCTATGTTAAATTTCAAACACTGTAGTGTGAGGACCCGCACTAGAGACATGACACGATCAGACTTTGATGAAAGTGTATTCAAAATGTGCACAACTGCCATATTGTCGCAATGAAAAAGGAGTCTCTTTCCCACTAGAAGGGGGCCCCAAATAACGATCGCTACCAATATTGGGAATAATTCGAGGGTCGTGATATCGCTTGTTATGCCCTGCACATGCCATTCTGTAGGCCATTCGGCCTGACACCATTGGCGTTTAAAGTATATTCCCAGCCCTCGACCTGGACCACCGGCGCTGTCCGTATAAAGTTCCTCATCACTGTTTGCCACCCAAAATCTGTCATGAAAAGCAGATATCCCGTTACAATGTTGGAAAAAATGGAGCCAAAGTTGCAAGTCTAGTCTCATGCTCTTTGATACTCTGATTCTATGATATGGCTTTGTAACCCCACAAGTAGCATTAATCAGACGCCGACAGAAAGGCCTTCCAACATAAATAGCTCGACAGCAAAAGTTCAAAGACCCTATCAAAGACTGTAACTGCTTTAATGTAGCTTTCGGACGGGCAAGAATGTCATCGATTTTTGCAATCACTTCAGAAACCTTATCTTTGGGTATACGAATAACCATTGCATTAGAGTCTAGCTCCAGGCCTAGAAACACCAATACTTCTGAAGGCCCCTCGGTCTTATCGTCAGCCAAGGGAACATTAAGCCATTTCATGAATTGTTGGAAAATTACCATTGCTCTCTTGCAGGCGACAGTGGTCTTGTCCCCGCCTAAAAAATCGTCCAGATAATGTATTAGCTGCGCTGAAGATAAACGTAGGCGAATAGCATATTCTAAAAACGTGGCAAACTTCTCAAATGTGCTACATGAAATACTGCAACCAAAAGGCAGGGCCTTATCAATATACGTTTTACCTTGGAAGCAAAAACCTAACAAGTTAAAATCAGTTTGCTGGACAGGCAAAAGTCTAAAAGCATTTTTGAGGTCCATTTTAAAAAGTTTACAGCCTGGCCCTAGATCTTGAATCATGAACACTGCCTCATCGAAACTAGTATATTTGACTGAGCAAAGGTCTGGGTCAATGAAATCATTAACGGAATCACCTGCCGGGTATGAAAGATGGTGGATGAGACGAAACTCACCAGGCGTCTTTTTCGGGACTAAACCAATAGGTGAAGTGCGTAGGTTTGTTATAGGTGCACTGGAAAATGGACCAGCCACACGGCCTGCTGAAAGTTCTTTTTCGATTTTTGCCTGCACTATTTCCGGATGTTGAGCGACAGATCTCAGGTTACCACACTCGCGTGAAATTCTTTCGCCAGAGTAACAAAGACTAAAGCCATAATGAAAACCATGTAACAAAAAGTCAGCCTCTGTATTATTATAACCTTGCAAAGCTTCAGCCAGTGCCAAGACATTAATAGGGGAAGGTGCAAGATCGGTTAGATTAGTGTTCGAAATGCCATTACCTCCGAAAGTTTCTGCCAGACCCGTTAAGTTAGTGTTCGAAATGCCACTACCTCCGAAAGTTTCCCCTGGCAGAACCACGAAAGGAACCCCGATAGCCAGCTCTGTGTGAAGCAGTGTTAAAGACTGGGCGCGCGGCACCAGTAGCTCCCCCTTCCGCTCTATAATTATCAAAATTATTTGCGGCCACTGATGTGGCTGGGACCTGTCGTCCGCGTCGGCAATAAATTTCAGGATGTGTTAATCCACATCGCATGCATGCATGCTGATATCTGCAATTTTGCCACCGGCAAACGCCATTGTTGTAGTCTTTACAAAGGTTATTAGTTGGCGTGGGGGGTTGGACACTTTGGCGGACTACAGGGACCTGTGTGCACCGCAGCCATAGGTCACTATTTAAAGAGGCCCAAGACTGAGGCGCAACAGCCTGCCTGATTCGGAACTGTTCGTCGTATACGCTCCAGGCCCGCCCACCTACTCGAAACGCACACTCCCGAATTGTAGACATATAGTGTAAAAGCTCGAATACCTTATTGGGGTGAGCGGCCAGAAACACTGAGCAGTAGATGATAAAAGCATCAGTCCATCGCTCTATAGAATTTATTTTATCTCTACACTCCCTAGGGGTCGACTCTATTATCCCCTCGCCCGTCAGTCTAAGCTGCGAGCCAGTACAGAACTCTGACAGCTCCACCGCACCCTTCAACAATAAGGACAAATTCACGAATTCGCCCTTACAAATTTTCTGTTTGAGCGATGCCGGAACGTGCACCGCAATATTGTCTTGAGCTAAGCGCAAGATCTCATTGTTACCCGTAGCCGCGGGCGAAATGGACGGGCAACTGATGTCAAACAAAGTGCCGGTTTGTGAAGGTACGCATGGGGGTACAGTAGCACCCCTCGGCAGACTGGACACGTTCACAGCATCCGCATTCGCTTGTATCAAACCCGCATTCACCATAGCGGACGCAAAGTCTATAACAGACTCACCGGCTTCTGTCTCCTCGCTCGATACGACCTCGTCCGCTACTGGGTTTGATTGTGCCGTTTTAGTCTTTTTCCGTGGCGGCTGGGATGTAGTCCGCTTCTTATACGTTCCCCTTCTGCGGCCAGACATTTTGATGATGCGGAACAGCTACGATTGTCTAAATTTTATAGTTTTATTAAAGATTTTTTAACGATACTGCTGAGGAAAAAATGCTTCTTCGCCAGTTATCGAGCGTGAAAGGAAGTAGATCAACCTGCGCGAGATTCACGTCTCTTGCGAGAATTTGAATGATACAGCACCGGAAGTAAACAAACTGCGAACTTACTGCAGAAATAAAACTGATTAATTGCTATGAATTAATCGTCATTAAATGAATTTTTATAACAGCTTAAGTTATGTACACAAAATTGTCACTTGTGGCTGAACTGTAGATCAGATCTATACTATTCCATAAGCAAACAGAGCAGACCCTGATCAGACAGGCTATATCTCTGCTCCTATCTGGGTCTACTCTGTTTGCAAATGTATTAACCCATTACTCCAATCTATGAGTATTTACAAACTCCTATAGGAGCCATCTGATCGGGGTCTGCTCTGTTTGCTTTCGACATGATACAGATCTGATTCTACAGTTTGTGTCAAAGCAAAACATTGCCACGAAAAGTTGACATTATAAAAATTCAGCTAATAAATATTCATGACACCATTATTTCTTGCATGAATATTGAACAGGGAAAAGGTTAAATGACTTTAATTTCTCTACCTTAGAGCTCCGACTGTGGCTGAAGGGTTGAACACAATCTCTGCCCCGTTAATCCCATACATCATCCAGTTAGGAGGATGGTGTCGGCCATAGCAGATGTTGATAGCAATTTTACCTGTCATATGAAAAATGCAAGTTACAGTGAACAGGTAACTTAACCCTTTACTCCATAATTTCACCTTTCTAGAGGAGCTTTCTGCATGACTTTCACCCTGTATTAAGCAGCCACTTCTTTCCAAGACTGATATTCATGCCAAATTTAACATCCGGTTTAGAAGGGTTATACTGTATTTCATGGTCATCCTTAATACGCAATATGAAGCAAAATTCAGTCAAAGAGGTCTACGGTTCCAGACTTCCAGACAAAATGTTGGCTTGGTTCCCAGTTTCTCCATTCTAGTCCAAAATAATCACCCTTTAATTGGATCACAGTTTCTGATCAGGATCTGAACTATGGAACAAGTGTTATGCTTACTCCTGTTGCAAACAGTGCAGATCCTGATCAGATGCCGCCTTGCAATACAGCAATAGTAATGAATCTACATGGATTGCAAACTTTCGGAGTTCCTCTTCCTAATAATGGAAGCCAAGTATGCTTTTCATAATGAATGGGTAAAATGCATACCAAACTGTGTCTGGAACACCCTGTGGCCTGTGTCTCCTTCCATGTAGTAAGTGGACTGAAAAAAAAGAAGAAAAGACATGACCAAGATATTACCATAACCCTTTCCCTGTTCTATGTTTATTCCAAATTTCAATGCCTATTGAATATTCATGGACAAAATAGTTACAAGGTACACCACTATAGCCATTTTAGAAAGTAAAGAAACAGATCTTTCAAAATATATAAGCAGACCCTGATCAGACAGCGCCTATAGGAGCCGTCTGATCTGGGTCTACTGTTTGAAAATGCCTGAAAACACGTTCATATGAGGGAAAGGGTAAAAAAAGATGTCAAAAGGCTAACTACAGTCAAAACTGTCTCAGCGACCGTCCCTTACTAGCGACTTCCTGTCTTATGTGACCCTAATATTTCCTCCCAACGCATTTTCCTATTTATGGAGACTGGGGATAGCGACCTGCCTGTGTTACCTGACTAACGACCGTAAATCGTCGCTCCCGAATCCGCTAATTAATGTGCCTGTTTGTAGCGACCCTGTAATTGCGGGTCATTATCGAGTTTTAACTCTCTTGTCTAGAAGCGATTTATTTAATCTTACCTGCATTGATCTTGGAACAAATTACGACATACCACAACTTTTGCTATTAATCAAAGACAATTAAAAATCCATTTTATTTCACTTTCCTAACCGTTATTATTCTGACACACACAAAACAATTCAATTGGTCTCAGGTTTTGAAATATTGGCCAAATTTCCCTTAATCCTGGTGAATGATTGTTAAAAGCTATTTGCATATAGAATCACAGATAAGGGAGCGACCTCGAGTTTAAATTTGCAACATCCTGTAACCCTTTGCCTGTTACGAAAGCTTGCACATGCTTCTTATCCAAACTTCACAAATTCGCTTATATTTATTGTAGACATGTTGACTGAGTATCAAACATCTTGGATTCAGATCAGGCTCGGAGTTACTCGGCGTCTCATCCGGATCCAGTTTGTTTGCATTCATGACATGACGCTCACGACAAGCAGGTTAAGGGTTAAAAGTGTCATTGATGCCTGGCGAGAAACACCATTTTACAACTATTTGTAACACGAGTGAAAAAATCAAAGATGCCTGGCGAGAAACACCATTTTACAACTATTTGTAACACGAGTGAAAAAATCAAAGATGGGTTACACGTTTACAGATGTGTATGTGATGCTGGACGTGAATTAAACACACACACTCATGTATTATTATTATGTCCACGGAATTGAATTGAGGAATACATACGCAACACCAAAAGTCAGTATAGAATATTTGTCCAGTTCATTCTTTCTTTCTCTTTTTTTGTAAAAATGTCTTCTCTTACTTTTGTCGTAATAAAGATCAGTCAAATATTTGTTACATCTAATATAACATTAGGAAACTGATAAGGATGGGTGAATTAAAACTGAACAGTGCACACACTTTTTGCTGGTTTTCTCGGCAAATTTCGAATCTGAAAAAAACGGACACCTGAAAACCGGACAATCGATCTGTCCCCGAAGGAGTCCAGTTTTCACAGGTTTCACTGTATATCAAATATTAAATGTCCAAGGTTATTACTATATTATTTAGAACAAGTAACATCTATTCCATTTATGTGTAGTTTATTCCAAAGACACATGCATAACTATGTTCACTTTTATAATATAGAACCACTGAAATGAAGTTATAAAATTTGGAGAAAAAACTGCATGACTGTCTTATGTGACTACCTGTCTTATGTGACACTCTTGGTTTTCTCCCAACAAAGGTCACATAAGACAGGTTTGACTGTATGAGGAAACAGATTAAACCTTGGCTTTCAACATTACTGACCAATTTGTGACAACTTTTGTAAATACAGTAAAATCCAGACAGTTCAAACACTAAAACATTCATTATTGGTCTTTAATACAGGTGGCAGCTTAAAGCAGTGTGAAAGTCATGCAGAAAGCTCCTCTAGGAGCTTTCCGTATGACTTTCACACTTCATTAAGATAAAGATTTTGGCGACACAAAAATGTACATTTAGAATTGTAAATCAGCACAATTTTGAACATCAACTCAGAGTCTCATCCAAACTGTTTGAGAAATTTATAAAGAAATTGAACAACCACACACTCTAAAACTTGAAGCAAAAGAAAATGTGTCCAGCATACGACAGTGATGGCACTGAAATAGTTAAGAAGGAAGTCCAGTCACATATGTACCTCATTAAAGTCCCCAACCCGAGGGATGTGGTTCTTCCTGGATTTCCCTAACACAGCGCCCGTGTTTGAGATCACAACTGAAGTATGGACAAAACGTAAGAAACAAGTGAATACACAAATATGCAATATACTAACTACCCTAAATAAAGCTTTAACCCTTTACTACATAAATACGCCTTTCTATGCATTTGCAAACAGAGTAAACAGGGTCTGCTCTGTTTGCTTATGAAATAATACAGATCTAATTCTACAATATCTGCCAAGGCCAAAACTTTTCTTGTTGTAATAAATGTTAAACTAATTAACCCTTTCCTTTTTCACACCTTTGCAAACAGAGTAGACCCAGATCAGACTGCTCCTATAGGAGCCATCTGATCAGGGTGTGCTCTGTTTGCTTATGAATTTATAACAGATCTGACTCTACAGTTTCTACCAATACAAAAATTTCCATCGTACATTAGCTATATAAAAATTAGGTTTTTTTGATGTACCCCATGTCAAGCCCGCTTCTTCCATCTTTTTCTCCACAGACCTCCTCCATGTTTCTTTTGGGCATCTCCTCCTTCTTTTGCCTGCCGGTGTCCATCGTATTGCAGTCCTGGGGATAGCCTCTGGGTCCATTCGATATACATGGCCAATCCAGTGCCAGCCTCTGCGCTTGATCTCAGTTGAGATGGTCGTGGTTCCAGTTCTCTGGTACAAGTCATTATTGGAGGTGGTGATGAGCCAGAATACTTTCAAGATTCTCCAGAGACATCTAGTCTGGAAGACTTATGGCACACCGATTGTGTGACCATCCATGCCTCTGCACCATAAAGTAAGACTCCGAAACATTGCTCTTGAGGATCTTGAGTTTGGTCTTGGTGCTTATCCTCGATGACTTCCAGATGCTCCTCAGTGTGGCAAAAGCAGTCCTAGCTTTTGAAATCCTCGTGTCAACTTCTGCCTCTGAATTCCTGTCTGCTGTGATCCTGCTTCCCAGGTATACAAATTCTTCCACATCCTCTATCTGCCTGTCGCCAATGGTCACTGGATACTGTGTTCAGGGATTGATTTTCATCACCTTGGTTTTCCCTGTGTTGATATTTAGACCATCTTCCATCCAGCTGTTACCATGTCATTGGTCTTATCCTGAATGTCTTGGAATCGTTGAGCCAGAAGAGCTATGTCATCTGCAAAGTCCAGATCCTTTAATGATTCAGTAAATGTCCAGGGTAAACTTTTTTTTCCAGTCTTTGTGGTCTCTTTCATCAACCAGTCTATGCAGCAGTTGAAGAATAGTGGTGAAAGTAGACACCCCTGCTTCACGCCAGTCTCGACGGGGAAGGTGTCTGTTAAGTCAGACCCGCATATCACCTTTGCATTGACGTCCTAGTACAGCAGTTGGATATAATGGTGATGAATATGCAACAGGGAAAGGGTTAATATTCATACATGCATTAATTATTACACAAATATTCATGGAGTGAAGAATTAAACAAACTTAAGCATGTGTAGTATCTATTTTCCTGTGGAAGCCACCTACCTGCTGTATTAGCTAGGATCTCCCCATGATTGTCATCACGCTCCAGTATAGGGGAGACAATTACCATGTTATATTTTTTGGCCAACTGAAACAAAGAACCGTAAGTGTTTGACCATACATACATGTAGTGAATATTTGAAACACAATATTGATCAATAGCATATCACTGAAGTATAGGTCCAAGCTTTGCAACACTATATATTGATCAATAACATATCACTGAAGTATAGGTCCAAAGCTTTGCAACACTATATATTGATCAATAACATATCACTGAAGTATAGGTCCAAAGCTTTGCAACACTATTGATCAATAGCATAGCACTGAATTATAGGTCCAAAGCTTTGCAACACAATATTGATCAATAGCATAGCACTGAGGTATAGGTCCGAAGTTTTGCAACACAATATTGAATCACAGCTTAGCACTGAAGTATAGGTCCAAAGCTTTGCAACACAATATTGATCAATAGCTTAGCACTGAAGTATAGGCCTAAAGCTTTGCCACATAAAATGTATCCATAGCTTAGCATTGAAGTACAAGTTCAAAGTTTTGTCCTCAGCGCCATAGAATGGACTACAATACATGTATTGAAATCAAATCTTAGCATGACGTTATTAGTACTTACAAAGTTTACACTGCAATTTGGATTCAAACCTACGCCACCACAATAATGAAATCAAACCAACTGGGCCACAATACTGAATGTACTTTATACCTCTTGCAGCAGTTTGGTGGTGGGGCCATCTTCGGCAGACTCTGAAAACTGGCACCAGGGATGTTTCTCTCGGGTACAGAAAGCAAACGGCATGGCTGAAGGAAGAAGAAAGCTCTAATAAAATCTGCCTTAAGAAATAATGACATCATCAATATGTATTAGCTGAATTTTAATAATGGTATAGGAACACAGGAGATTTTGGTCATGGTAAAATCTGATCTACAAAGCAAACAGAGCAGACCCAGTAGCATCTACAGAAGCCATCTAATCTGGGTCTACTCTGTTTGCAAAGGCATGAAAAGGGGCTTGTATGAGGGAAAGGGTTAATGCAGGGAAAAAGTCATTTTTCATCATGTATTAAGTTGCCTCCTGTCCTTAAAACAAAGACTGACATTGATAATTGTTATGTTTGTGTGTTTGATTTAGAGAGGTTTTATTGTAACTTACTCCACGCTTCCTGCATACAGAGAACATTCACACCACACTTTGCAGCCACACCAATAATGTCTGAGATTCTCCTGTGTAAAGCATCAATCTAAAATACAGAAGAGAGAACACTTTAACCCTGTACATGATAAAATACAGTAAATTCTCGATTATTCGAACACTAAAATCATTATCGATCTTCAAGACAGGTGGCAGCTTAATGCAGGGTGAAAGTCATGCAGAAAGCTCCTCTGGGAGCTTTCTGCATGACTTTCACCCAGCATTAAGCAGCCACCTGTCTAAAAGAGTCTAAATTCTTCTATACTTAAAATTCGAATAATCAAGGTTTTACAGTAATGACATCAAGAATATAGATTTATCAAAATGGCATAATTATGCACGCAGGAAAGTTTAACCCAGACAGAAACTGTACAGTCAAATCTACATCATCCAATAAGCACACAAAGTAGACCCTGATCAGACAACTCCTACAGAAGCCTTTGAATCTGGATCTTTGTGTTAGCAAACAGTGATGACCCAGATCAGAGGGCTCCTCTATGAGGTCTACACAATTTTTTTAATTCAAAATCCTCTACTTAATTGAAGCCTTTCATACTGAATAGACTCTATAGTTAAACACTGGATGGACCATTCCATTTCAAATATTTAGTTATTTGAACTACAGACAGTGTTAAATGATTCTGAACATTCACCTGTTCCAACACTGGGGCTGTGGTAGGAAGAACTATTTTGTTTTGGATGACGCCAACGCGTACAATGCGGGGAGGGCGAACTTCCTCCTTGTCCGCAGTGAAGCCATAACCAGCAATCTCGAACTCCTTCTCATCTGCATCAGTCTTGGCCCCATCTGGCAGATCTAACTTCCTGTGGAAAAATAATCACAAGCTACAGAGGTACAGATAAGATGCGTAAATTTCAACATTTTCAAAAATAGCTCCTTTATTTCTCCACCAAACCCTATACTGTGACCACCCTTTAGAATCGTCTCTTTCGAAGAGACGATTCTAAAGAGTGGTTACAGTGTAGGGTTTGGTGGAGAAATGACGATTTTAGTATTTGGGTACGCACCTTTACCTGTAGCTCTGAACTAGAAATGTGTCTATAGGAGACAGATGTCTCCCACCACACTTATATGTGAGTAATCCCTTTGACAAGAGCCATCACTCATGAATTAATAAGTGTGTCTACAGATAAACCTTACTAATTTGAACACTCAAAGAAGTATCATCATCTGTCTGGATGTCGGGATGCGCCAAAGGAGCAAGTACTCTATTTACCACAATGGTTTCAATACAACACAATTCTAACTTTTTCCTTTTCTCTAGTTTCTAGCTTCTTTTTGGTAGATTTAATTAAAGAGGTTGGATCTAAAAATAGCCTATGCGGGAATGAGTTAAGCAGGCTTGTGCCTAAAATGTTCTTAAATATTATTTACCAGGTACTTAAAGTCTAGTTTAGAGAAGTTTTACTCTACCATACCCAAGAATTGCAGGGTCACATTTATAATGATGAACCATCCTATATAGTTCTATATCTGTAGGTTGAATATCTAAGAAATGGGAGTCCACAGGACATGGATGCCCCCCCCCCCCCCCCCTTGGTGATATTGTTAGAGATGTATTTTTAACACCCTTTGAAAAAAGAGTAGACCCTGATCTGAGGGATCCTAGGAGCTGTCTGGTCAGGGTTTGCTCTGTTTGCTTATCCCTTTACTCCATAAATATGCCTTTTTATGCCTTTGCAAAAAACAGAGTAGACATGTTTTTGCAGACAGAGTAGACCCAGATCAGATGGCTCTTGCAGGAGCTGTCTGATCAGGGTCTGCTCTGTTTGCTTATGATATAAAATAGATCTAATTCTACAGTAACTGTTTCTGTCAGGATAAGAAATTCTCTAGTTCATAGTGCAATTATAACAAGAGGGCCATTGGCCCTATATCGCTCACCTGAGTTACAGTAATACATGTATATTGACATGTTAATTTTTCAGTGGACAACATTTCTAGCAGATGAAATAAGCTAAGTGCACTGCTTTCACCCTTTAACTGCTGAATAAACTTGAACTGAATTCAGAACTAATACCAAGTGACTGGTTGACCAAGATCTAAACTGTTTACAACTTGTGCCATTTTTGCCTTAGCTCAAAATGCCTAAAACTGGTCTTTGAGAAATTCAAATGACTTCAATAAAGCTATGCAATTATACCTTGACCCAGGTATATAGGCAAATAAAGTGCTAGGCAGTACGTAATGCCAGTTTTTGTGTGAAATGACCAATAAGAATATCTTTAAAAATAGTTTAACCCTTTCCCTCATATAAAGCTGTTTTTATGCATTAGCAAACAGAGTAGACTCAGATCAGACGACTCCTACGGAAGCTGTCTGATCTGGGTCTTCTCTGTTTCTTTTGACACAATATAGATCGGATTCTACAGTTTTTGTCAAAGCAAAAACTTCTCTTCAGAGAAATAATGTGTTTTACACATTAAAAATAAGAGTAGACTAGATCAGACGGCTGCTATAGAAGCTGTCTGATCAGGGTCTGCTCTGTTTACATTTGACAAGATATAGATTTCATTTTACAGTTTTTTTCAAAGCTAAAACTTCTATTTATGGCAATAACAATTTTTTAAGCATTAGCAAACAAGAGTAGTCCCAGATCAATTTTTGTCAAAGCAAACAGGTTAAGGGTTAATAGGTGTTTAGAAATAATTCTAGCTCTAGATGTGAATATCTGATGATAATTCAATTAAATGGGTCATTAGTATTTTTAACAATTGAAATTGAGAAGAGTTACGTCTACTGTTATAATTAAGTTATATTTACTCAGTTATTTCATTAATATCATACAAGATTCAGACATTTTAGGACTTTTTAATGTGTTGTCATCAAATTTTATAAAAAAAAGTTATATTTAAGATGCTTTTTTGGGCAGCAGACTTAATCCACAGTAGTAATTTTAACACCTATCATTGTTAGGGGGGCAAATGCATTATCATGTTTTCTTAAGAATTACCATGACTTATATCAGTTGGGCCATTGCATAATCATGTTTTCACAGTTTTCTTAAACATTACCATGACTTACATCAGTTGGGTTTGGACCCAGATCAAAAGTCTAGATGGTGATCATTTTCCTTGATTGGCTGAATTGTTACTTTCCAATATCTCTCACATCTAATTTGAGAGACATTGGAAGACACCATGTAACATCTAGCTATCACTCACACTACACACTGGGGTTAATGGGTCAACATCCCTTTCAAAATACCTTTAATGTTTCGTCTGCAACAAAAAGTTATTGTCATCTGCTTCAATTCTTAAAATAAACTTACTTTCATTTTTTTGCAAAAATATGGTTAAGATGACAAACAGTTTGGATCCTGATGAGACGCCGCAGTATGCGGCCTCTCATCTGGATCCAAACTGTTTGCATAGGTAATCACAGTTTCACCACTAGCATGCAAAGAGTTAAGAGTCATGCATTGACCTGGAGAGATTTTACTGCCCAGCGCTAACCTTTGAACTGCAGTTTAGGATCTGGAGTTGTTTATTTAACCCTTAATTTCCCTCATATAAACTTGTTTTCATGCATCTGCAAACAGAGTAGACCCAGATAAGGTGGCTCCTATAGGATCAGGGTCTGCTATTTGCTAATGGAATTTGATAGATCTGTTTCTATGCCTTCTAAAACAGCTACACTGATTCACCTTCAACATTTTATTATAAATAGTTATAAATAGAATGATACTAGAACTCCAATGCAGTTATCTCCCTTTGTCCCTTATGGCTATGCTGATGGGACAAGGGAAATAACTGTGAGGAAATTACCTTTTAAGTGTTACAGATTCTGATGTTAAGTAGCATAAAACCCCAGGGTGAGACCATTTTTGGCCCAGGGGTCATTATTTGAACACACTTGGTAGTGGTATATTAGGTGATGCTTCATACCAAATATCTTAGCTCTAGATTATGTGGTTTCAGACAAAAAGATTTTTAAAGGTTTCCCTATATAAGTCTATGTAAAAACTACAAGCCCCAGGGCAGGGCCATTTTTGGCCCGGGGGTCATCATTTTAACAAACTTGGTAAAGGACCATAAGATGATGCTATATACCAAATATCAAAGCTCTAGAAATTGTGGTTTCAGAGAAGAAGATTTTTAAAGATTTAAAAAAAAAACCTGTAAAAGTAGTGGGGCGGGCCATTTTTTGCCTGGGGGTCATGATTTTAACAAAACTGATAGAGGACACCCTAAGGTACATTTCTGTGAAATTTGGTTGAAATCCTCCCAGTGGTTTAGGAGAAGAAGTCATTTGAAATAAAAGTGAACGGACAGACGGACGGACGGACGGACGACGGACGACAGGCGGTCACAATAGCTCACCTTGAGCCTTTGGCTCAGGTGAGCTAAAAATCTAATATATCAATATTCATGATGTCATTATTTCTTGCTTGAATATTCATGGAGTGAAGGGTTATAATTTTGTATACACAGTTTCTGCATTCATATACCATCATGAAACTTCAGCTAATAATTATTCATGGTATCATTATTCTTTATATGAAATTTCATCAGGTAAATTAAGGGTTAAAAATTACTGGTACATAACCCTTTCCCTCATATAAACATGTTTTCATGCATGTGCAAACAGAGTAGACCAAGATCAGATGGCTCCTATAGGAGCCATCTGATCAGGGTCTGCTCCGTTTGCTAATGGGATTTGATAGATCTGTTTCTTTAGTTTCTAAAATGGCTACAAGTTCCACCTTCTATATTTCATTATAACTATTTTGTCAATGAATATTCAGTAGGTATAGAAATTTGGAATAAATATAGAACAGGGTAAGGGTTAAGACGTGCAAATAAACCTGAGGAACTTTAACAACACAACGGTCTCTGAAGCTTGTAAAAACTCCAGATAAGGTAACCCAATTGCCTACTTTAGATATGTACATGTAACATATTCATACACACACACACACACATGTACTATACATACACTTAACCCTTTCCCTGTTCTATTTTGTTCCAAATTTCAATTCCTATTGCAAATTCATGGACAAAATAGTTATAATGAGAAATATGGAAAGTGGAACATTGTAACCATTTTAGAAACTAAAGAAACAGATCTATCAAATAACACTAGTAAACAGAGCAGACCCTGATCAGACAGTTCCTATATCTGAGTCTACTCTGTTTGCAGATGCGTGAAAAGGCAATGGTATGAAGGTCTGTTCAAGACGATTCTAAAGAGTGGTTATCTTTAGATTCTAGCAAAGTTACGCAAACTGAAGGGTTTGTAGCTAACAGCATTTGTATTACTTCTTTCACTTTCAATGGTGAATCTGTGATTACCTATGCAAACAATTTGGATCCAGATGAGATGCCAAGTAACTCAACTTCTCATCAGGATTCAAGCTGTCGGTTGCTAACAGTGATCATATTTCTGAAACAAAAAGGGCGAAAAATTAAATAAAGAAAACTTTTGCATCTACAATAAGTGACAGAAAAAGAGTTAACCATTTCCCTGTTGAATACCGGTACTCATGTATGAAATAATGACTTCCTGAAGATTTATTAGCTGAACCTTTAACCCATTACCTTATAGGCAATTTTTAGATACAACCTCTTTGAATAAATCTACCAAAAAGGAGCATTAACTACAGAAAAGGATTTTGTATATTCAAAATTTTGTAGTTTGAAACCATTGTGATAAATCGAGCATTTGCTCCTATAGGAGCAAATGCTCTATTTATCACAATGGTTTCACAAAGTGACTTTTACAGAGTCGCCAAAAGTTTTACAGAGTCGCCAAAAGTTGTCAATATCAGGGAATGGGTTAATGGCCTATGTAACATGATGTTTTGGTATTGGTAGACACTGTAGAGTCAGATAATTTCGTAAGTAAATAGAGCAGGCTCCTACAGGAGCTGTCTAACCTGGGTCTACTTTGTTTGCAAAGTGAGGGAAAGCATTACCTTCTTCCTTCATATGAATGCCTCTTCACACATTTGCAAACAGAGTAGACCCACATCAGACAGCTCCTAAAGGAGCCATCTGATCAGGGTCTGCTTTGTTTGCTTCTGAAATACATGTAATATAGATCTGACTTTACAGTGCATGACCACCTGCGTGAAAAAATCCCCTTTCAATGTTCCATTTAATTGATTCTCTCCATGAATATTGATAAGGTGATAAAACATTGAATAAATGCTAAAGAGGGAAATGGTTAACCCATTCCCGCATATTGACGCCTTTTGACGCCTCTGTAAAAGTCATTTTATGAAACCATTGTGATAAATAGAGCATTTGCTCCACAGGAGCAAATGCTCTATTTATCACAATGGTTTCAAAACTACACAATTCTGAAAATTTCCTTTTCTCCAGTTAATGCTCCTTTTTGGTAGATTTAATCAAAGAGGTTAGGTCTAAAATAGCCTAAGTGGGAATGGGTTAATAGAGTCCTGGATTGCCTCTGTTGACAAAGTAGAGATTGACCGAGTTTTGAGACGGACTCCAGGGCCGTCCAGGCCATACATGGCTTTGAATGTGATCATACAATTGTATCAGCTACACTGTACTATGTTATCATGAACATGTTTCTGGTTTATTTAACTTTTTGTTTGCTTTCTTTTAGTATTGGAGTATTCGACTATTCGGTGCTGTAGATAAGATATGTATCTAATAAAATTTCTCGGACAAATCTTATCCTGCTTCAACTCATACCAAGAGCACCGCAAGCCGGTTCAACGCTCGTCTGTCGTCATTGTCAAAATGAACATGCATACCAAAAATGAAGGTTGTAAATGAAAAAATGAAGAAGTTATGGTCAATGTTAAGATTTCTGACGATGCCGACAATGACGACGCGGATGCTGGAGTTACGACAATAGCTCGTGATTTCTTGGAAACGGACAAGCTAAAAATCACCTTTAACCCTTTCCTCCATAGGCTTTTTTTTTAGACCCAACCTCTTTGAATGAATCTACCCGAAAGGAGCATTTACTAGAGAAAAGGAAAATGTTAGGTTAGAATTGTGTAGTATTGAAACCATTGTGATAAATAGAGCATTTGAATTTGAAAGATCTGCTTCTTTACTTTCTAAAATGGCTACAAATTTCCACCTTCCATATTTCATTATAACTATTTTGTCCATAAATATTCAGTAGGTATTGAAATTTAGAATCATCATAGAACAGGGAAAGGATTAAGTCAGTCTTAGCTGCAAAAATAGTCCCAGACTTATTCAGCTGTACAAACTGGAGAGGGGAGATTGTGTGTCAGCATACTTAGGATAATTAGTGTCATCCTTTACTTGATGAATATTCGTGCAACTCTCTACCCATTTTGTATACAAATATATTTTATCATTCTATCAAAAGTTATCACACAAGGAAATTTATTGCCACTGCAAACATTAGAGAATCAGATCTGTAACATGTATGCAAACAGAGAAGATCCTGATTAGACAGTTCCATCAGGAGCTGTCTGATATGGATATACATGTACTAATAATATTTGAAAAGGCATAATATGCACACGAGGATATGTTAAATAGTATACATGCAATGATAGGATAAATACCATACATACCCTGGGATAGGATAAATAGCACACATACAAGTATAGAATAAATGATATACAGCATGGATAGGATTTTATTAATAGTATACAGCAATGATACAGATAGGATAAATACAAGGATAAATAGCATACATACAAGAGTAGGATAAATGGAATACAACATGGATAGAGTAGATAGTATACAGCAAAAGTAGGATAGATATAATAACAAGAATAGGATAAACAGTACAAATGCATAACAGGTAAATTGACAGAAGTATACTTTCAATATAAGTATTTTCAATTCATCAAAGGTTTCATCTGAGTATTGAAAATATAACCATTTCAGAAATATGAAAGTGAAAGATACATGTAGATAATCAGTTTAATGACCTATAGGTCCTATAGGAGCCATCTGATCTGGGTCTACTCTGTTTGCGAAGGCGTGAAATGCATTTATATAAAGGGTTAAGCACGAGCCATCAGGTAAAGGGTGAAGAGATTTAACCCATTCCCTCATATTGACGCCTTTTGACGACTCTGTAAATGTCACTTTGTGAAACCATTGTGATAAATAGACCATTTGCTCCTATAGGAGCAAATGCTCTATTTATCACAATGGTTTCAGAACTACAAAATTCTAAAATTTTCCTTTTCTCTAGTTAATGCTCCTTTTCAGTAGATATATTCAAAGAGGTTGGATCTAAAAATAGCCTATGAGAGAATGGGTTAAGAGACTCTTTGCCCATCTTTTTTAAATGTTATATCCAGTTGGAACATGTCAGGCATTATTTATGTTATGTCTCGGACTTAAGTATATAAAAAACTATATATGGCATTGGCACTATCATAACAGAATCTGTCTATAGCAACCATTCAATAAAGAACTGAAGTGGTCATTAAAAACAGGTGGTTACTTCATGCATGACAAAAGTAATTTCAAAAAACTCCTATGGGAGCTTTCAGCATAACTTTCATCTTGCACTAAGCCACTATGTTAAGGTGTTTTACCCTAGAAATTCCCTTTTGCATATTCATGTAAGAAATAATGCTAGGTGATTTTTTGTAATGATATGTGTGCACATGATATTTTGTTATTGGTAGAAACTGTAAGTTACATAGTCAAACAGAGCAGATCTTGATAAGACGGCCCATCTGATATCTGTTTGCAAAGGCCTGAAAAAGTCTATATTATTATAATATATGAAGGAAAGGGTTAACCCTTTACTCCATAAATATGCCTTTGCAAACAAAGCAGATCCAGATCAGACAGCTCCTGTAGTAGCCTCATTAATGAGCTGTTAATACAGCATGCTAATGTTGTGATGGTTGCCATCTTACAGTCTCAGTGCCAGGATATCGATAAAACTGAAAGTAACTCGATATCACCATATTTAGAGTACACAAATGCGAACTACTGTTGTAAGAGCCGTCTGATCAGACAGGATTTACTGTTTGCTTATGATATAAATTAGAATTTATTCTTCAGTTTCTGTCTTGGCCAAATATTCCTGTGTCCTGTGCAATTTAACAATTTTGTCCTTAACAATTAATCTAATTAATATTCATGAGGTCATCATTTCTGACATGAATTTATATTTAACCCTTTACCCCATAGCCTGTTTCTAGTTTTGAAGACATATGACCACTTAAAGCAGGTTGAAAGTAAAGCAGAATGCGCCTTAAGGCGCATTCTGCTTTACTTTCAGCCTGCTTTAAGCTACCACCTACTAGGATATAGAAAATATTTATTATGCAATATGTTCATGACTGTATGAATTTGAACTATTTTCTTCAGCGGAGGAATAAATCAAACACGCTAAAAGCCGCTTCTATCAGGTAAAGGATTAATAGAGTAAATAAAAGGGTTAAATCAAAGAATTTGACGTTTTTGAGTGGTCAGATGAGAAGCTTTACTATAAATGCTTCATTGTAAACAGTAAATTCTCTCTAAAACAGACATCACTTCATACATGTGATAACCTGTTGAAGCATGTCAGGTAGACTTTGGAAATTTGTCAGGTAGATTTGATTTTTGTCAGGTAGATTTTACCGACACGACGAAATATATGGAGATGAAAAAATTATCTTCTGGATACTTACGTTTTTTATACCTTTTCACATAATCATTCATACCTTACCATAAAAACTGTTACGGTATTATCCACATACCATGCCATTATAAACCTTGCACTACACACATAACATTTACACACACTTTCCCTCATATCAACGCCTTTTCATGCATAGGAGCTATCTTGTCAGGGTCTGCTCTGTTTTCTTATGATATTGAAATGATTCCACACTTTCTGGCTTGGTCCAACAAAATAAAATGTCCATTTGCTGTTATAATAATAAATCTACCTTTACAAACCATACATTATACAGACTACATCTATACACAGCCATGGCATCATCTCCAACCCTTACAATGCCTAGATATCAATAACCCCATTAACCCTTTCCTTCATATAAACATGTTTCACTGATTTGCAAACAGAATAGACCCAGATCAGACAGCCCCCATAATTAAATAATCATTAATGCCATGAAAAAATCGAGACTTATTACTGTTTTATCATAATGATAAATATATTCCATTTTATCTTATTTTTTTACAGTTTCAGTGCTTTATAGGCTTATTTTCTAGCCCTTATTCGGCTATATTCCCAATGGCAAAAAAGTGTGTTTTCTCCAATTTTTTGAGGAAAATTCGCAACCTCAAGTCAAAAAAATCTATGAAAAAAACGTTATAAACCTCGATTTATTCAGTACAATCGGTCTGGGGACGAATCTTTCGTACTTTTTGGTATTGCCGGTTTGCTGAATAAAACTAAACTGTTTATCGTTCAGAATATTCGGATATTCTTTACTTGTTGTTAACGGTCGGAGTGCATACTGCTTTTTGAAGCTATGATAACGTCATTCCCCTCGTCTTAATTTGTCTCCTCGCTTGAGTAATAATAATGCGTGCCGCATGTGTATTTGTGGACAACGTCGCCTATATCAGAGTTTATTCTGGACTCAGTGACAGCTAGGTGGGCTAGTGAAGAAATGTAATAAAGTACTGCCCTCGATTTCAGTCTTTCTTTCGGACATAACTGCTTCGTTTTCGTGTAGAAAGTCCAGATAATCACATTTGTTAACAAAATGTTTTTCACTTTCGTTTTCGACTCGCGCGAGAGACTATGTGATTTTGATATATAAATTAACCAATCAAATCGCGTAAAAACCTTCACACCAGATGCTGTATCTGGGGGACGTCACTACCGGAAATAAATTTGCAGTCTCCAAGCAACAAGTAGCGACTCTCTTTCGCGACCGTGAAACGAAAACAAGACATCCCGATTTGAATTTAGATTAAATTATCTATTTAGGGAGGGGATTTGTGCAGAAGCATTGCCTTAGGATGGAATTCTGTCTGATTTGTATGCGTGCATCCCGCAAAGGCGCATGCCGCCGTTTGCATGTTGACACGACTGGTTCCCGAAATTTTTTTGTTAACTCCAGTACAGCGCAAACGGGAACCAACTTGTGATTACATAATGCGGATGTTCTCCGCGGGGGAACCATACCAAAACAGGCCAATCGTGGATCACAGCATGCTAAAGGGGGTTTGTGTGTGTAGAGAACTAACAGATAATCTAACGCAGGGAGGAAAATATAGGTCACTAAAAAAAACCCCGTAGCAGAAACGGTAAAACGGTAGAAACGTCCATTGAATCGGTAGAACGGTAGACCACCTCTGAAAGCGGTAGAATTCACCTACCGTCGGTAGTTATCACATGTATGTCACTTTAGTATAAATAGCGCTCTTGGAGACAGTTGGCTGCTTAATGCAGGGCGAACGCGCTGCAGAAATCTCCTCTGAGCCACAGGGGTCTGGACCGCTTCATGGGGGTCTATATGTACTATATAATTATATAGTAGATAATAGTACATATAGACACCCTTGAAGCGGTCCAGCCCCTGTGCTCTGAGCTTCCTGCATATAATGACTTTCACTCTGCATCAAGCAGCCACCTGCCTAAAAGTATCTAAAGTCTCTTACATAGAATTCTTGTTTAAAGGAGTTATACTGTATAGCTAACAGTATTACACGTTAGCTGGAAGTTCAGGTCAAGTACCTCCCTCCAGACTAGGTCAACTTTCATACACCAGTTTTCGATAAAAAAAAACCCACATCAGAACTACCAAAAGTTTCGACTGCAATCCTTTTAATAATAATTTGTCATGCAACAAAACATATATAAACCTAATACCTGAGTTCTTTTCCATACAGAATTCTTCTAACCTCGGCCAACTCTGACTCCGGCAAATGTTTTTCAAGGGATTTTTCAACACTCTCAAAGTCGCCCGACATGTTTACACTTTTCAGCTCTCTGCAGTGATATGTCAAAGGTTATGACCTTCCGCCGGAAGTTGTATAGCACGTGCTATTTTGTAGTAAGAGGTGTCAAGTACCAATTTTTAATTAGACTAGATATGTATACAGATTTAAATCTGAATAAGTATTACAACAAACTTGTTTTAGTGTTACTGGGATTATTTTTTAAAGAAAAATCACCGTTCAGCATGCAAAATATAGAAATTAACCGAATGTCCAATTTCTGGAACAAGGAAACACACCCCTTTTCATAACATTGGACGTATTCGACTGGCACATTTCGTTGTTGACGGAAAGTGGGCGGGGCATATGCGCAAGAGATTTTTGTCGTCAACAATTTGGAGCGAGTCGAATACAAAATGTTGACAACATCTTTACATACTTCCGGTAGAGCATGCGCATTCCGTTGTAAACAAACTTAGCTCTTCACACAGACGTTACTTACAACGAAAATGATATTTCCAATGATGTTGACGCTGTTTGAAAGCTCTGACAGCAGTGACAGCTATATCAACGAATACATTGTCTACAGTTGTCTCACAGGTATGTAATGGAACGTGTATCATTAATTTTATGGGGTGGGTAGGGTGCTTTATTAAGGTTTTTTCTAACACGACCATTCTATCTATCTATCTATCTATCTATCTATCTATCTATCTATCTATCTATCTATCTCTAGATCTATCTCTAGATCTATATCTAGATCCATCTATCTATCTATATCAGATTTTCTCCTGATTTATCCAAATATTTTAACCCATTACTTCTTGAATATTCATATGCAAGAATAATCACACAATTAATAAACCCTAACATTATTGAAGTGATGCATCTTTATTATAAATAAATTTCAGATAAAGTCTGAATTTTGTTACGCTGTGTTGATTTTTCATCGATTTAGAACAGTTTGAGTTCACCTAGTTCGGGACAATGGCATTGCTTTCATGCAATGCGATCATTAATTACTTGTTTAATTATAAACATTCACACTTTGACAGAGCAAAGATTCTTACGTGCAGTTGATTGTCACAGTTTTTCATCATCTTATATCTCCCTAACCAGTGTAGCTATACACATGGAATTGCTTGTACACATTAAATACCATCTATACTTTCTTTACAAATAGAACCCATGCTGCCCGAAATCCCAATGTCAAGGTCAAATGACTTAGTAATTTTATGTGCAATTGATTGTCACAGTTTTTTCATTGTTTTATATCTCATTAACCGCTATAGCTATTGGCATGGAATATTGCATACACACACTAAACATCACCCATACTTTCATTACGCACCCGGTCCATGCTGCCCGCAAGCCCAATGTCAAGGTCAAATGACTTAGGAATTTTATGTGCAGCTAAGGAATTTTATGTGCAGCTAGGCAATCACCAACATTGAGGCATCGCTGTGTCTTACAGACACCATTTTCTAGTTTTACTAATATGCATGTCTTTATTTTTACGTTAGGCTATTGCTCTGGTTGTTGGGGCCAACGACATAGGCAGGAAAACAGCAGTTGAAATAGCAGACGACATCAAAGACCTATGATAACACATAGGTCTCTGATGACATCAAACAACTATTCTTGCGACTGTACACCTTATCTCCAAGGTAACAATCCTTCAAGAAAATTTCATTATATTTCTGAAACCATAGGAGAAACCATGGGAGCAAATGCTATATTTATCAGAGTGGTTTCAAAACTTCACAATGTATATCTTATATGATCAGATCAATGGTAAGCATTTTAGTGAAACCCCTTTAATTGTCATGTAGGAAACGTCTGATCAGGGTCTACTCGGTTTGCATGTGATATATTATAGATAATATTGTGCAATTTCTGCCTTGGTAAAACATTCCTATATTCATGTCCGAGCATAGAATATATTCTGATTAATATTCATGATGCCATTATTTCTGCATTAATTTTGACCTGCATTTAGCTACCATGGGTTATATATATGCCTTCTATATTACGGCCTAGTAATACATTATTATACATGTATATAAATATTATGTGTTCACAGGTACTGTCCATCGGTTTCTGGGATGAGATGGGTTACATCTCAATTTAGAAGGGACTTAAAAGGTGGCCAGCACAATTGAGGCAGCAGTGGACTTTGCATTATCATCATCACTCCAGCAACATGTCAAGGCACCTGAGATTTGTCGGATCTGCAGCTGAATGGTTCATCGATGTCGTCACGTCGTATCATTCCCGACGGCTTTAAAATGCAACTGTCTCTAATTTATGGACAAAAAAGACTGCATTGATGTTATTGTACTACCTATGTAGAAACAGTATAATTCTGTAGATTGTGGCATGCAGGCAATTGCACATGCAACTTCATTCTCTTTCAGATAAAATTATGTTTTGATTTAATTCATGATTCCAATAACATTAACCCATTTCCTCCTTGACCACCTTTAGACTCAACCTCTTGGAATTAATCTACAGAAATTGAACATTACTTATAGAAAAGAAAAAAATTAGAATTGTGCAGTTTTTAAACCATTATGACAAATAGAGCATTGCTCTATTTATCACAATGGTTTCAATAAATATTTTTTACAGAGAATCAAAAAGACGTCAGTAATAGAGAATGGGTTAAGACAACATTTAATCATATCATATGTTTAAAAAATGAAATAATGACAAGTCCCCACAACTGATAAAACAATAAGTATTCGTAAGGGAAAGGGCAGAAAAGTATTTCGATACATAATTAATGCGTATGTGATTAATGTACCATATGGTTCCATAAACACTGTTGATGCTCCTGAAAAAAATCGCTTATAGGGGTCTAATTTAGATGTCCTTGATACCCATTTATTACCCCAAATTACCATGTTAAAGACATGTCTGCTTATTTCTTTAAAACATACCACTGCTCATTGTGATTCACAGGTTAATCCAGCGATAAGAAAAAAACACTTGCTGCCATGCCTTTATCCATAATGTATTGTAAATGCCATTGTTTATTTAACCCATTACTCGATGAATATTCACGTAAAAAATGATGACAGCATTAAAATTAAGAATATTAAATACTATAATGACTATTGGATCTACATTGTATCATAAACAAACAGAGCAGACCTGGATCAAATGGCTCCTACAGGAGCAGTCGGATCTGGATCTACTCTATTTGCAAAGGCTTAGCTCATGGGTATTTATGGAGTTAAGGATTAACCCTCTCCCTGATGAATATTTAAATTAGAGATAATAGCATAATGCATATTTATACATTTCTGTAATAACATCTGTATTAACCCTTCGCTTGCTATTCACGTCAATGTACCTACCTGTAAATAATGAAGACCCAGATGAGACAGCTCCTGCCGGAGCTTTCTCATCAGGGTCTGCACTATTTACAAGTTGATTGTGCAACCAGTGCACTCCACAGCAGTGATGGGTAAAGACGGAGAAATGTATTTTAAAATTCAGCAAGAGAAGGGTTAAGGATCTTTTAGTATTGGTAGAAATGGCTAAATCAGATCTACTATAATTCCATAACTAAACAGAACAAACCCTGATCATACAGAATCTGATCTACTCTGTTTGCAAAGGCGTGAAAGTCTTTATAATTTGAGGGAAAGGGTTCAAATCCGTGATTAGTTGCTATATTTACATTACTGACAATTTTCGTTTATGGTTTAATATTGTTGCTTCTTGTCATAATAAAATGTGAGTATTATTTCTGTTGTGTATTTTGTAAGTTTGCCTTAAATACTATAACGGTACAGTAATACATGTCTTAAGTGACAATTAAAAAGAGATCTAATTTTTAACCTTTAAATCAGGTGGTAGATTAATGCAGGTCAAAAGTAATACAGGCGGTTCCTACATAATGCAGCTCTGAGTATTACTTT